>JAODUP010000241.1:405000-522500 GCA_025642065.1 Paralvinella palmiformis
AGTGAGTGAGTGAGTGAGTGAGTGAGTGAGCGAGCGAGCGAGCGAGCGAGGGAGGCAGCGAACGAGCGAGCGAGCGAGATTATATACCAAAATTCGATCCCGGACCTGGTTACTTACAGAGCAGCAGCATAGTTCTAACAAGGCGATGGTCAACGTAAACACGAACGACAAACAACTTTAAAACGAAGTAAATGTCATTGTTGTTGTTGTTGTTTTGTTGTCAATTATTGTTGTCGTGTTGCCAACGGTAGAAAACAAACCCGATTCAATTTTGTTGGTTAATTTATACGCGCAGAGAAACAAAGAGAATCAAGTGTAAATTGCTAGTTGTTAGACGACTTATTTAGTCGACAACTAATTGCTCCCCGCGAGTAAAACAAATCAGTCTGATGTTGAACGTTTTATTGTCGAAAACAAAGAGTGTTGGTATCTTAGTGCAGTTAACTGTGCAGTCCGTGTAGAGCTTGTTTTTGACAGTTACGATAAATTTATAAAACTACAATAATAATTATATCAGCTAGAAAATGCCATTACCAATTCTATATCTGAACACATGTCAATAGAATATAGATAAATACATGTACCGATTATGATAGCACGATAGTCGTAGCGTATGGCCCTTCATATGATCATCGTAGGCTAATTGAGTCAAACACTCTCGTAACCGGGGATTTAATGATGAAGGATGGCACACTCTTTAGACCTAAGACCTGTAGGTTGTTTAGTAAGCATGACGTATTTACCTTTCGATGTTTCTTTGACAACTGATGTCGTGGTCTTCGGTGTAGTACTTATTGTGGTTGTCTTTGTTCTTGATGTAGTTATGGTGCTGGCTAGAATATAATTAAAATATTTGTTTACGTTGATTCACATAATTCCACGTATATAATATAACACACACACACACGGGCGTGCACACACACACACACAAACACACATTGTAGCTCAATTAACTATATAGACCTTTGACGAAATAATATTTTGATCATGTGATGCGAGAACAAATGATTCATTGTCAATTTAATTATGTTACTATTCAGTTCTCGTGATTATATGTGCTAGTGCCTTTCCACACGCTGTTAACGCGCGCGCGTACATTCACTCAGACACGCGCACACATTGGATATTATAATCTACTCTTTTATTAAAATGAATGCTAATTTCTCCTCTCAGTGACCCCAATGGCCTTTCGATATGCCTTATTGTCTACTCTGACAGCCTTCTATCCACGCCATTGGTGGTCGTAATGTGACGTCAGAAGGCCTATTTATAATGGAGTGCTGAGTCAACATTTCGGTGTTAAGGTATTACTCATATACCTAGGGCACAGCGACATAGAGATCGTGTGTAGCCTCAAACACGAACATCTACAGGGACATGACCTCGATAAGTGGATAGTGAAATGTTCATCAGTAATAGGTCAGGTATTTTTTATATTTAGTGTTTGTATTTGTATGTCACTCTCTCTCTCTTTCTCTCTCTCTCTCTGTGTGTGTCTGTGTGTGTGTGTGTGTGTGTGCATGTGTGTGGATGTATGTGTGTGTGTGTTCGTGTACGTATGTGTGTGTGTGTGACTGTCTAACTGTCTGTTTGAGAACCTAGAAACAGTAATCATGATTCTATCTGAGAGTGAATTAAGTTAAAATTGCACAACGAATCATTATCGTATACTATTGAACAAACCGAAGTCCAATAATATAAATTTCAAGTCTGCATTAAAAATGAGATGAGTATAGAAATCGTTTTTCAATCGTGCAGATTTGCAGGAAATAACGTCCTTCCGTGACGACGTCATAATTATGAGTTAATACCTTTCACGGAACTACTGCCTTCCACGACATCCTGAGGGCACGGCACATATCGCGCTTGACCCGAATTCATATTACCTTTAACTAGTAAAATAAATGAACAGATAATAATCAGATTGGTATGATGCATAGATACATACACACACACACACACACTCATATATATATATATATATATATATATACACATAAATCCACTCATACCCATTATTTTGATATTGAAAATTTGCACAATATATATATATATATATATATATATATATATATATATCAAATCAAGCCATTGAATTTTCGAAATAATTGGCTAAAACTTTGGGAATACTGCCCTGGTATAATCATACAAAACCAGGCTGAATGGCTGACAGACTCACTGGCTCAATTAATGACTGACTGACTCTACCACTGAATTACCACCTAACTGACTTACTGACTGACTGATTCACTAACTTATTGATTGTCTGATTCCTCACCCCACCCCCCACCCCACCCCCACACACACAATGAAATCGGTAGACACACACACAGACCAACAGACATATAGATAGATAGACAAACAGACGGACGGACGGATTGATGGATAGATAGACAGATAGGTAGATAGATAGATAGATAGATGAAAGAAATAGAGAGAGGGGAAAGATTAGAGATAATCATCAAATACCTTCGTGTATAAAGAACTTGACTGAAAACGTATACGAGAAGGTAACAGAATCAAATGTCTTCACAACGTCATTGTTGATATCACCCATCTGCTGTAGCGATAATATTGATCTACTATTCGTTTGTCTAACTGGTATCGGGGTCTTTTGGCTGAGGCTAAATATTCCAAGTCTGTCGTTTTCATGTATAACTGGACACCTATTCTTATTTACAGCAGCAGAAAACTGTACGGGAAATAAATAAAGAGAATGGCTACTTTGCCGATCTTATAAAATAATTATATGTGTGTGTGTGTGTGTGTGTGTGTGTGTGTGTGTGTGTGTGTGTGTGTTTAAATTATTAGTCAACATCAATAACTCTTAGAGAATATACTGAAATTGTAAAATATTTACTCTTCTGGCAGCAAATGGAATCTGAGGAGCTTTTTTCTTCCTAAATGAGATAATATATACAACTTACGGTCTGTGTTTTAATAAATTGATTCAGGTCAAAATGTAAAACACGTTAATGGCTCCACAGTGCTACACCAATAAGGTAGAATTAATTATGGATTTAATAATAATAATAATATTATAAATAATATGGCCTTTTTGTGTAGCTTTTTTCGAAATGTGCTATTCAACATGCCAGCCCATCACAAACAAGAGAATGTGAACTAATAATTAAGGAGGCGAGTGTTTCGTCGTGGCCAAAACAGTAGTGTGATCAGCAAGAGGCCTTTAGAACCAGGGTTCTAATCCAGTCTTCTGTCTGAAGGATGTTTCATCCTGTATTTCACATCCGCTCATTGGCATTGGAGATTGCTTGGCTCATTTAGCCAACCAATTTCACTGTTATTATGCTGTTGCAATTTCTATTTATAACGATATACTTACCGTTTTGCTGGTATTCGCTGTTTGGCTGGATACTCGCTGTTGGTGAATTAGTCTGTAGGTATTTGCGTCGTTTTGTTGGGGGCGCCATATTTGTAGATAAACCGGTTGAGTCGACATCAAGTATGCTTCTATCTTATGCAAAACGCCATTATGGTCATTAGCCAACGGTAAATAAATGGTTTTACCCTCTACCATACTAGTGTCTCGGTTGTAGAGTTCTCCTAATTCATACGCTACATCTACGAAAAGTGAAAGAATTTAGTTATTACGCCAGAGTAATACTATCACTGATAATTTTATCATGGGTAATTACTTATTTTAATGGCATCCCATTTTTTTAAATGATTCATTGCTTTTTCATTGAACTAAAATAAAATATCCACTGTCTAAAATAATGATATAATCCGCCAAATTCCATTTTAGAAGTATGTATCCAATATATGAGACTTTTATCATTCGTGCATACAAGCAAAATGCATCGAAATGTCTTCAATGTATGCAGTTTAGCTCAGATTACTCGCTCCGCGATTTACTCGATGAGTACACAGATTCTTTCATAATAACACGCTTCCATAAATAACGTGTTTAAGCCGATTTAGTTCGAACAACAACATACTACTTCACGGCCTACCGTTTGTGGTTGATACAGAGTGCTGTCTGGTTCTATGGCCTGGTGGTTCCCTCTCCAATTGACCGCTACTGACTTGAAGACCAACAGCCAACAGCAGCGCTCCTAACATATACATTTTAACCTCTCCGTTCACTCGCTTCTCACGAGTAACTGAAGTTCTTTTTGTTATCTCGTAATTGGCTCTTTCCCGGCTAAATATATTCCTATATCTCTGTTGATATAGTCACAATAAAATAATTCAGTTTTTTTCTCTTTCTCTCTTTTGAGCACCGATCACGAAAGACTCTGGTATTCGGCTAGTGCTAGCCAATAGAACCAATTAGAAATGCAGACTGGACCGAATGCCTTCGGTTGATACGTAAATATGTATTTCACTTTCCACAGAGTGTCTATTCCAAACCACTTTGATCATGTGATGTATTTTCCAGGGTGTGTTTCTGTGTATGGGGTGGATTGATATGTCGAAAGAATTGTGAGATAGCATGGCATACAAACGCGCTCCAACGATGTGGGGTTATATATGGGGTAACACTTATGATAAATCACCTGCTAGAAATATGCTAGTGAGGCTATAAATAGCAGCCTATTGAAATATTATGAGTAAATGGACATATGAGTATCAAGGCAGAAGATAAAACAAAAGAAATAATAAAGGTAGAATGGGCGCTAATAAGTATACCAAATCACACACACGTACACACACATACTCACAAACACAAACACACACGCACGCGCGCGAACAGAGAGAGAGAGATTTCCCCTTTAAAGGCCTACTTTCTACAAGTGCACCGAAGCATCACGTGTTCATATCAACTTAATAGTAGGCCAAAGAATGCTCAGTAAACAATTATTAGGATAGAGTGATCTCTCGAAACAGAATTATACCAACTGTGTTGATGATTATCATCATCGTTATTATAATTCTGATCATCAGCATCTGAATCTTCTTTCATCATGATCATGATCATCATCATCATCATCATCGTCGTCGTGATCATCACGATCACTATACTATCAAGAACCTATCATTGTGATGTGTTGAAGAAGTTTTATTTACGTGTTGCAGTACAGAATTACAGTAAACCCTCGGTTGGTCGTATTCATTAAATGGTCTATAGTTATTGCCCGTAATACAACATAATGTTCCCGTTTTACGGCCACTTTCGTGTACTTCGAAAGCTAAATAAGACGATTGATCTGCGACGGTAATGAGGCTAACTGGATGATGACATATCCTTCAGACACAGCAAGGACAGCAATTCGAACTCACAACGCTACTAATACCACCATGAAAAGTTCGTACTACGAAACAGACATACTGAAGTCAGTAAGAAAATAATAATACTTATCGAAACACGCACACACGCATTATCTCTCTCTCTCTCTCTCTCTCTCGCTAGTCTTTCTGAATTATTCCGTCATAGTGCAATTGATTTTATTCACTTACTATAAATGTTTGCCATTTATACCGAAATCAACCGGATATACGGCGATTATGAAATATAACCCCTCAACATCAACCCTCGTTATGTGGAATTCTGTCAAAACTATTATTAAACACTCTCACATTCTCTTTATATCTCCATTGGTTCATTAATTTAATATGATTCTCTAATTCACCGCCATAGATACGACTACGTTAAATTATGGTGCTGACATTTAATGTTAGACGATCCTTTATAATCACTTTATAATCGAGAAGAACGTCTCTCACGATGTCAAGCCAATTAGAACGTGACCAGTCGAATCAACAATTATAATGTGTTTTGAGTCGTAGCTAGCGAAAAAGGTGGTCCTCCCTAATTGTCGGGGCGCCTCCGTGGTCTAGCGATAGCGTGCTGGACCACAGATCACTATCACCCGTGTTCGAATCCCGGCGTGGGCATATCTGACGGTTGTTTCGTCTTTCACTTCGTCTCATTACCTTTGGAAGTCGCTCGGCCCATTCAGCCTACCTTGTGCACAAACGTGGCCGTAAAACATCAATCATCATCATCATCATCCTACCTAATTGTCAACTATTGCCAATAACCCGTTAGCGATGAAATGAAGTAAGTCCACACGCCACGTTGTATTGAGTTCATATTAATATTTCGATGAAAAGGTCGGATCATCCTCTGCCCATAAGAACTAACTAAATAACAACAGTTAGTTTTCGAGGTATTTGTGTTGATATTAATATTATATCCTACCATACCGTATTATTCCATAGATTAGTAGTAGTATTGAAGTCCCCAAAACCTCTATCATTACACTGAATTAATATCTACCCCTAATTAGTTCGCTTATTCATTCTTATTTCTAAGCACCATCGGGTATTATAGGACGTTTATTATTAGTATGTGAAATGATATTGCTTAGAATTCCATGTCGTATAGGCATTGATACTTTTTTTTTAATTGTGCACATCACCGGAGATTTCAATGCCAACATGATGTCTTGACACATACTCTGGTGAATACTATATTGTTCTCGCTTTGTACAGAATTACGCTGCCTTTTTAGCGCGTCACTGTAACTTGCAAGTTGTAATCCATGATGTTTGTTGATAATAGTATCAGTTTAGAGTAGTATATAGTTTTAGATAAACTGTTGCTGTTTAAACAGCCATGTGTCCAGTACCTTCCTAATCTACAAAGTAAACGCCCTTAAATCATGGCGCACGTATTACTGAATACATCTTCGTCAGTTTGTCACTAAGGAGGTGACGCTAAATTACCTGTTCATGCAAATCCTTCGCAAAGCCTTACTCACGACAGTATATCAGCGAATTTAAATATTCAGCCAGTTGGCTTAACTGGATCGCAACTGGCATGCAAGGTCAAGGGACGACTCATTACTGAAACATCACATAAACACAGTGAAGTCTCGGATTCGAACCGACAACTCGTAGGTTTGCAGCATAATGCTTTAACCACTGCGCTATTCCAGTGCCCTAATTATTCAAAAAGCAATGTTTGTCAAATGCACACTTCGACTAGCCAAATTCTACGCGGAACCCGAGACCACTCGATGTGTACAGAACCTGCCAACCGAGCCGTGGCGCTGCTTTCGGTAATAGAGCTGATAATAAGGCACGCACACACACACACACACACACGAAACGGCACCACGATACCGCTTTGAAACCAGTTATGAACAGTTGAACAATGTCAGATGAATCCTCTACTATATCCTCATACAAGTTAGCGGAGTGTGTGGTACTATTAAAAGTTATTTGTTTGACAAGTCCCGTCATAACAAGATAATGTGTACGTAAAAAGTATAAAGGCTGGTGGGTGAAAAGCAAGTAAAACTATAGTGAAATCTGTCTATACCGACTGTTATCCGGGGAGGGGTTCCGACGGTCGTTAAATCTAAGCAATCGTGTAATCCAGTTTTATGTCAGCGACCTGGTGAGGGCTCTACAAAATATAAAAGCCTCAACCAGCACTGCGACAAAAGACCATCTGTCTCGGTAGCCAGTAAAATGCGGCTACTATTTCATTAATCGTTTTTAATTATTGAATTTAACACCTGCCTCGTAAGACTACCTGCAATAAAGCCGTCTGATATGTGGGCAGACGTAGTCACTAAAGACGGGTTTCAGTGTCTTTGACTCGGACGGTAACCTATTAGTAGGTCATTTTCGCTGGAGGTTCTATTAATAAATTGGTCTTAGCGATATGTTCTATCGAGCAACCAGAGCGTATACGGGCCTTAACAGGCAAATATTAAGAGTATACACACCTGATTTGTATAATGAAAAACAGCTAGATGTATAATGAAAAACAGCGACCAGATGTTCATATCTGTATAAAGTAGCGTGTCTTAAGTGTTTACAATAAGATAACACTTTATTTCAGTTCGGTTATACATATGCAAGAAACGTTAGCTTAAATCTATTAACGGAATATAAATAAGATGATATTACTATTAAAGATTGAACGAATGTGACATATAACGGATGGACATGATGAAGAATTAATCTTGATTAATACATTGAATATTAATAATGTACTATCACATTAAATTCGGTGAACAATTAAACAAGAGGAAATACTTTTAGATAAATAGCTCGTTTAATAGCGGCATCTAACTGATTCCACATTTGAGCCCTTTCATATCTCAAAGAGTGTTTACCATACTATGTAGTTCTAAATTGACACATCATAACCCTGAATGAATCTCTGAAATTATGAATGTCTACTTTTCGTGATGTGAAGAGAAGCTGTGTTAACATTATATAAACTAATTGCTATTTAGTGATTATTCTCTTGATAAATTGTATGCACACACACACACACACACACAACAGAGAGAGAGAGAGAGAGAGAGAGAGACATACACACACACACACAAGACAGACACAGACACACACATAGAGAGAGAGAGAAAAAAAGAGAGCATCACTACACACACACACACACTATACTACACACCGAACACATCTATTAACACGCTAACTATTTCCCTGTGGATTCGATTTCTTTACAACAACGACAACAACACTTCTCCGGTGTGTTGTCAAGGGCGACTAAAAGGGGACGAAGCCAGATTACCTTTTCGTGCCGAGCAGTCACTGACTTATTTGTTCGCTCACTCCCTAGCTCTCAAACTCATTCAGTCACACATACTGACACACAAATCTATAAAAATGGCAACGTTTATACATTAATATGAAAATGACAGGCCCTAACATGGAACCCACAAGGAAAGAGAAAAGGAGGACGCCCAAGAAATACGTGGAGAAGGGATCTCCTGACAGATATAAAGAGGACATGTTACAGCTGGAGGGAGCTAGAAAAGAAACCCCAGGACAGAAGACTTTGGAAGACTGTTGTCAATGACCTGTTTCCCAGAAGGGGCGAAGGGTGAAGTAGAAAGTAGAATGAAAATGACAATATCCTAATTACAACAGATATACACAAAAAGTTAGGATTGGATAAGCTCTTTGGAGATGGATAATATTCAGCGAAAAATATAAGAATTAAACGTAAGTGTTTAATAAACAAATAGATCATGACATTATTATTACAGGATAGTTTCCGCTAAAAGTGTATTAGGTAACAACAACCCCCCC
The DNA here is from genome assembly GCA_025642065.1 of Paralvinella palmiformis. Classification (NCBI taxonomy): domain Eukaryota; kingdom Metazoa; phylum Annelida; class Polychaeta; order Terebellida; family Alvinellidae; genus Paralvinella; species Paralvinella palmiformis. The sequence goes on from JAODUP010000241.1 coordinate 414,036, forward strand.
TCCCCAATTCTTCAGGGGTTTTTGCATTCGGTAATGGTTACCCCTACACGATATGACCGAATGGTGGCCCTTAAGATAAACGTCACACAAATACCTAAATATCTTATAAATAGAAATATCATAGAAATATTAAGGCATCATCAACTTCTATTTCTCCCGTGTGCAGTCACAATTTCAACTACTCGTCCATTTCTCGTCAGAACGAAAAGGAAGATAAGATTAATATCCGGGGACCTAAATGTCGTCGGGTCCGATTTACCTTACTCAGCCATTAACTTGACCCAGTTAACTTTGATATTATTAGACAAAGCCCGCACATTATTGAACGATAATATTATTTATAATAATCATCAGGATTGGCTGTTTTTCCGCGAAGTTAACCGAAAATTAATACATGATCTATTTGCAGTGAAAACGACTGCCCTCGGTATGTCTCATCCTATGTCATACAGCTGCGTTTTCGAGGTGCTCAAATCGACAATCTACAAAACTACGCACACAGCTTGGGCTGTCGTTCCACAAATTAGAATTTTCCGAAATGTAGTTTTCATACATTTAAGAATTTAGGCGTAAATATTTGTCGGTGTACCGTTGACCCGGTGTTGATGGTAACTGATGACAATGTTATTTACATCAAATAGCAGTCAGTAGCTTACGCTCAATAACAGTTGAAGTGATGTGTATCTCCATTAATGGTTGATTTTATCTTGTCGAATAATTGTGTGTGTTTTTTAAATGTCATAAAATATTTTAACACATATCAGTATTATAATATTGATAACAATTGTTTTAATTATCATTACCAAGCCATACTGTTATATATCATTAGAAAGGGCTTTACAAAGGTATAATTTTGGTGCACGAATTATTGTCATATGACCATCGTTGCCTACTTTACTGGATTTTTGTTTAGCATAATGTACTGGGGACTTCTTCTGCCACAACAATTAACATATCTGTCATCAAAATCCGACCAGAAATTAAACCTGAAATAGTCACTTATACTAAGTATGTATTTCTTATCAAGCTCTCATCCATTTTTGCTAATAAACCTATTAAATAAAACATATTGTTTTCTTTATGATGTGAACCTGATGAGTCTCGAATGGCATGGAAATTTAGTGTAGCACCACAAGTGATATCTTTAATCAACACACATTCGTCAACACAGTCAATTAACTGCAGTACCGTCCAACATCTTGAACATCTCTCTCAATCCGTCAACAACCCTTTCCAAATCCAAAATCCTTCGGCCCTCCCTCCACCAATTATTCACAAATAATGAGTCCTCCATTTCAATCTCGGACAATGGTTGGTGTAGAGTCGTGATCAGGAATAACGCTCCTGATACTATTTGTCAATTTAGGGTTAAGTTGTTTCAAATAATTTACCTTTTTCACTTGTTTTTCATTGCAAAAACGCTCCCGACACAAACAGAGTCGGGAATCCATGGCGTACGCTAACAGTGGCAAAGTGCTGTTACTACGGCACGCAATGGTGAAATGCCGTTGCACCGGCGTCCACTTTAAAAATTAATAGTTAATTTTAAGCGTAATTGGTTTGAATCTACGGGACATTTTTAAGTATTAATAGTTAGTAGTATCATAAACATTATACATAGAGATAATAGAAATTGCCGAGTGTAAACGGACAACGTCTAATATTTACAAGGAGGCCTTCTACCCCCGATTACTCTTCATGGCCTGAATTTCCGCGTACAAGCAACAAGCAACAATACGCATAGCAGTTTATTTTTGCGTTTAATAAATTCACAATATTCCGCTCAACCGAAGATATAAAAAATAGTTAGAATTAATCTTAGCTACATTTCTAATAAGGAATAGTATATTTTGGAAAATGGCGAATATATATATCCAGAACCCAAAATCCGATATTTAGCTCAACCCAAATTGCACCCCTCGTTTCAGTAGAGAAAACAGTGTTTACTCATACGACAACCAATATGTTTTCAAATTGTTTGCGCCTCCGTGGTCTAGCGATAGCGTGTTGGGCCACACGTCACTACCACCCGTGTTTCAATCTCGGCGTGGCCATATCTGAAGGTTGTTTCATCTATCGCTTCGCTTCATTAGCTTTGGAGATCGCTCGGTCCATTTAGCCTTCCTTGTGCACAAAAGTGGCCGTAAAGCATCAATCGTCGTCATCCAAATTGTTTTCCGTTACGACACTCTATGCTTTGAGAAGAAGACGCTTTCTACTGGCCTCTTGCATAGCTAGATTATCATCAGCCGTAATCTGCCTCATCTCCGAGGATGCCCGTTCGTATCGAGTCGAACCGGAAGGTTATACAGGATACGCAAGCTTGCACACAAGAAAAGGCTAGAGAAGTTCTCGCGTCAGGCTAATAATCGGAATTTGCAATTCTCCCAAATGTTGCCCATGGCTACTGGGATTAGAACGATGCAAGATTCGATCAGTCACAGGGTAGCCACTTTATGGAAGACGATATTTACGATTAATTCTATTTGCATTGGATTAAAGACCCAATCGTTGTCATCGTGTCTACCTAGTGGCGTTTGTTGTTCTCTTAATTATCTTGGAAGGGTCATCTCTTTTGGTGTAAAGACAGTTCGAAGTGTCAAAGACCCTGTCACAAGTTCCTTTGTATAGAGTCACGTCATTTTATTGTTGACATCTTACATCATATATTATTAACCAAGAATCATATTAAACCTTGATCGTTTAAAATATTATATTACAGTAGTTTTACTTAACCCATTTTGGTGTTACATGGATTTTATCAGTGTTGCATGTTATTTCTACGGGTTTCATTATATTGTATGTATGCGCGTGTGTGCGTGCGTGCGTGCGTGTGTGCGTCTGTCTGTCTGTCTAGTCTGGTCTGTATGTCTAGTCTGGTCTGTCTGGTCTGTCTGGTCTGTCTGTCTGTCTGTCTGTCTGTCTGTCTGTCTGTCTGTCTGTCTGTCTGTCTGTGTTATGTATTATTAAAGTGTGGGTGCAGCTTTTGGCGAGTTTTATCAATCTTACTGAATTGTGACCGAGCCGCTAATGGAATAAGAATATATATATATATATATATATATATATATATATCAGTGCATATAAAAACATATATAAGAGGTATCGTGTTTTATTGTATATCAGATATACTTGGTTACACTGTAGTGTGTATGTATCCTATAATAGCGCAGTTAGTTAGAGTTACAATGCTGTCATGTGGTGACTGGTTCATTCATCCATAAAAATGAGAACGTAACAGGATGTGACGGATATTTGTTTGAGTAACGCTTTGCGTCTATAATGGCTGCATGCGTATATTACTCCCTTGGGAGTGTGTGCTGGATTGGAATAAATCTGAGTCAGGTATAATAATACTGTAAAACACCTTAGAGCAGCTATCTAGCTGAACACGGGGGGGGGGCTATTTAAATGTCACCTAATATTATTATTAATACTCTCAACTTCTTGGAGATCCAAGCAAATAAATACACATCAAGAATAGATTGAAATATGTCTATAAATGTATTCATCTTGATGCCATTTAATTCTTCCTTTGATCATAACTAATTTGGTAAAAAAATTGTGTTAGTGTTCTAACACTAAAATGCTGTACTACATTAACGTTCTAATCACGCACTATCTTCGATAATTTAGATTTGTATTTAAATCAGTAGCATACATGATGACAAAAGTATTAACCTTTTTATCGGCACGTAAACGTTATGACACATTTCCATTTTCGCCGTATTCAGTAATTTCACACATTTTCCTCTTCAACGATGACTTTAAATTCTGGATCTATTACAGGATATTTCAGATTATGTACATGAAGGATGGTGCTTTTGCTTACAATGACCTTGTAATTGGCAAACATGCACTTGTTGTTGTTGTTGTTATTTTGCTCAAGTTTAGGGTGTTGTTAGAGCGAGCTAAAGGGCACCAGCGAATGATGAACCGAATCTTAAAATGTCATGCATTCTCATGCATTAGATAATTAATATTTAGTTTAAACATTATTTATTAATCCCCAAACACGTTAAACCTATACAAATGGGTCTTAACTAACATTTATATTTTCAGTTGAAACGGTGTAGCGAAGGCAGCGGTGTGCGAATTGGTGAAATTACATCTAATATGGGAGTATTGATAAATTAGAGTGCCTGAGGTCTATCAGTGCTCGAATCGTCTAGTGTCGCGAATATATTAGTAAATATGGTCAAAATGTTTTTTGTTTGTTTCTAGTGGAAGTGTATCAATGTCAAAGAGGATATCTGGTATGGAATGTGTCGTTAAGTCTAACGACTGCCTTTGTTGTGCGTATTGTGGACACTAAAAGAAGAAGTGGCTTGAAACTTCCTCTGCAAAACCACAACTACATCTGGCACCATCTACCACATGATGACAGAAACACGGATGGGCTTTCCAAACTACTACATTTGTTTCGCATCCTAGTCAGCAGGATGTTTTCACTTCTGGGACCGTAATAATAGAGTTGATTTCTTGTCATATTCCTTGATTTGAACTTAACTATTGCAAGACTAGAAACTAAGTCCGTTCCAATTCGTTTCCTATATTTGGTAGATGATGATTGATGTTGTAAGGCCACGGTTCACTTAATACGGCTGACATATTAGATACTTGGATATACTTCATTTATGAAACGACTTAATTGTGATAGCAATAAGAGTTACGACTCTGCAATTGTCATTTTCATTACGGTATCATGCTAAGTCTAATTTATATATAATAATTTGGGCTTTGTACAATGAGTGGATCTATATAACCAGAGCTCTATTAGAGGTCACTTTTTCGAATTAAATCGACGCCCAAAGTATATGCGAGCACATTTCTGTACAAATAATGCACCATTTGGCTCGAGAAATAATTAAATAACAAATGTAGTCCGAAATAATATGTGACAATTATATCACTGTATATCAACAGTTACTGAACAGCTAACCGCAGGCAAATGGCATATCATTTTCAGCATTAATTGTTTGATAATGGCTACGCGCGCGTGAGCCGTACGTTTAGACCCATACTAGTCTAAACGCACGGCACTCATTTTGAGCATGCCTGTACTTTTAGTTCCCTCTAAAAGTAAGGCATAACTTCCGTGTATTTAGTCATGCATAGGGTCTAAAAGTACATGATTTCTTTGCGCTTGCGCTGATGTGCCATCTTTTGGTTGGCGTGGAATGCAAGCATACCTCCATAGTTGGATCAATTCTGGATCATGCCTCTATCTTGGCAGATATTTGAACAATTCCTAAACAGAACCACAGTGAAGATCAGATTGCCATCTTGAGCCACTACATTAAAACAATAAACTGCCTTAAAGAAAAACTTTGCAACGTAATTAATGCACATGCATAATCAAGATGTAGGTAATGATAATTCTATAAGTACGTTATTCACTCATTTCTAGCATTTTATGAATATTTCTGATATAACATAAGTAACTATGAACAAAAGAATTGTCGCGCACATTTCAGTTATGAAAATTATACGCACAGAAATATCTGCCACGCTTGTTTAAATAGCAATGTCAAACCAAGTTTAGATGCACATGGCTAGCTGCATGTGAACATGTATAACTGTTCGTAAGTAAATGCATTATCTGTACATATGGGTATCAGATTAAAATATTAAACACACGCACATTCGCTCATTAGTCCATACATAGATATATCTATTTATATATAGAACGCAGCTTATTCAATCTGATTTCGATTCGAACCACATTAGCTCAATACTCCATCAGCAGGTGATGCATAACAATAATTTATTTAATGACAAGATGCATTTTTATAATAATTAGAGATTACATCATGATATTAAAATGTTGTGATATATTTAAATAAATAACTTTTTCATACCAGAGGGCAATTACTAAATCTTCAATTTACTAACAAATGTTATCAATTATAAATGTCCTGATCTGGAATAATAATGCTAATATATACGTATCAGGCAGCACTTAATTCCCGAATGATAATTAAGCAATGCTAATGTTTCAACATCTTACAGCAACCATGAAAAGAATAATATATCCGAGTTTATTTTCATTATAAATCATTGTTTCTAATTAAACATTAGGACCATCTAACTGCAAGATATAGTAAATAACTATTTTCGTCTGTAAAATAGGAGTACGTAAAACATTCAAAATTTCAGCTTAGATGACCTATTGCTAAAAAAACTAATTATATAAAGGGCAAAGAATATAAACTAGAATTATAAGTGTATCTTAAGTTTATTTAAAGTAATAAATTAAAGAACATGATGCGGACTCAAAATTACACCCTTTATTAATGTCACCAAAACATATACCAGTAATTATCAGATTTAGACCCTATTTAAAGGGGAAGATATTTTCCAAATGATATGGAGAAGCCTTCGCATGAAAAGGCACCTTTCGGAGTTCCAGTGTGTGCATGTGTGTGTGTGTGTGTGTGTGTGTGTGTGTGTGTGTGTGTGTGTGTGTGTGTGTGTGTGTGTGTGTGTGTGTGTGTGTGTGTGTGTGTGTGTGTGTGTGTTATCTGATGCAAGGAATGATTCATTGTTCATCATCCGTTTCGCGTTCATTCAGATAGCACCACAGATAACAACATAACGTGTTGTCTGTGGTATAATATCCTGTCTTTCAGTTCTCGTTCTTCTTGCAAAAAATACCGCCGCCCCCCTCCCGCTAGGAGTGCCTTCTTTACTCGTGGCATCTCGGCTAAGTCAAGCGTGGCTTTTCACCAGTCTCGCACTTGCTTTTCTGAAACATTGAACTTCCCGAGCTGTCTGCGTGTTGTTATTACAATTGTCAGCCTACTGCACAACTTTCAGTTTAAAGGGATAGTCCACCTTCATTTCAAATTCCGATGACTAATACAGCTATACTCACAAATACCATAAAAATAATGTCAAAATGTGTAAACGATCACCTGCATATTAAATAATCCAGTTCAAAGTGCTGATTAATGGCCTGTGGGCGTCGTCATTTTGAAGCTAGACAGAGACCAGACCAGGTATTATCTTGTTAAGATTACGTCATGAATTACATACATCCATATCAGTTTGAGCCACAAGGAACCTGAAAAGAGGAAGATAATTCAAAATGGTTCAGAAATTAACGCTCAAGAGAAACTATAATCCGCGTCAGTCTAGGAAGCGCCGATGTGACGTCAGAGCATTTCAGTGTTCCGCCCCGCCTTCGAATCTGGCTTCCGGTGCAGCCGTAATGGTGGCCGTCCAGTGATTTGGATTGTTTTCCTATATCTATGATATCAGGTATATTACCTGATTATTATTTAGGAATTTTTGGTTACTGTTCTAAGCATTACATATTTAAAAATATATATTCTGTGTCATCGTTTTCGATATCCAGACAATTGGTCGTTGGGTAGATATAATAATTATACGAAAAATAATATATCATTTATAGTATTACGTTTCTGTAATGCTATTTGAAGAGTGGGCACGTTCATATTAGTAGTTCCCATGTGCCAGCTTGGGAATTAATTAACAGTGTTTGCTGTAAACGTTTCCTTTGGTGCAGCTTCTATGGCCATTCTTTGATTGACCTCAGTTACAGTTCAATTACACTCGCTCACACATTTCGCTAGTAAGGAAACGCCTTTGTGATTATGTAGCTATAATAAGTGCATCGGATTAAATAATCAAGGTGGTTATCACGATTGAGTTTGGCTTCGAAAGACAACAGCGAAAACACACCTAATAAATTTGTTTATTGTTCATATTTTCGTTATTAAGGTTGAAAAATAATATTATTGTATTTTCCCCAATTATGCCTAAACTTTCTTTTACTCTTACCTGCATATTAATCGCACTCTATCTTGGTGTCGATTCCGGAGTATAAAAGTGATACTTATACCTGAGTATATACGGTACAAAGAAATTACTATACATAAACATCAAATACTGCATTTCGGACTTTAAATTGTTTTTTAAGAGGCTGTAGGTAAGACTCCACCTGAAAGCACTTGGAATTGTTCTTGGTTAAATACTTAGACACTTGTGTTGTGGCAAAGTCCCTGTATTTATAGTATTTCACAGAGCTACAGAGCAATAATATATATGTCAGTACAATCTAGGTCAACTAGTGTGAAACAGCTAGGTGATTGAATTTTTGGATTGCGATGTTTTGGGTGTGGCTGTCTTTTAGCTCCAAAAACAGACATCACCAGCGATAATAGAGGAAAGGTGTTCAGATGTATTCTGATTCAGCATCTCTAGTTGATGAAAGGAATTAGCGACAAGATGAGGCGATATATAGCAATTTACACAAATAGTTATAATTATTAGTTAAAGCATATTTGAATTGTGTCCGGTGTTTGATGTGTTGTGAGGATCACATCACCATTGAAGATGATGATGATTGGTGTATCACGGCCACATATTTACGCATGGCAGACTAAATGAGCCAAGTGACCTCCAAAGGTAATGAAGTGAGGTCAAAGATGAAACACCCTTCAGATATGCCAATGTTGAGATTCGAACTCGGGTGCTAGTGATCTGTGATCCAACGCGCTACCAGCTAGACCACGGAGGCGCACGCCATTGAAGATGAAGGTAAACATGAAGAGGGACATAATATAATTGTGCACATTTTCCAAATACTGGTTTTAAAATGACCCATCAATCTATCACTGGATTTTTACACAAAACAAACTCTTGTATCATACCAGCAGAAATATTTTCCAGACAGTTTCTAGTACTGTATACTCTCCTCGGGGTAATAATACGTAACGATAAAACTCCGTTGGTGAAGGCTATATTTTATTCACTCTAAGAGAGCCACACAAGGTTTGGATTTGACCATACACTATATATGATACACAAGGAAAAACATTAATCTGCCATAGTGCAGTGAATGCCAACAGACGAGAGATCGAATCTTCATAAAGACCAAGAAGCAGCCACAGAAAAATCAAGCTCCGTACTTCAGTTTTTGAAGACAGCACATTCTGATTGCGCGCTGGTTGAAGCCCTGTGCACATGCAAGTTGTGGGTTCGAATCCTTCTCATATCTGTCTGTAAGAATTGTTTCCGTCGGCAGTCACCATCAGCGTCTCCGTTGTGACCAGCCGGTGCCGAGGCCAAATAACTCAATTCGAAAGCCGGTACGAGTACTTAGAAATGATGGCGTAAAACAAATCATTCATGATAGAATGAAATCATAAACTAGATTTTACATTAACAAGTCTACAAATAAATGCAAGGTTTACTGTTAATCACCGAGGTACACAATCGGGCGTTTTCCATAATGACAATCACGTGCCAATAAATGCTGTTTTGTTTTGCTATAATAGTTCATCTGTAACAGTTCTAGTGTCTGAAACTGAATTTAGCTGAGAAAATACATAAATAGACTAGCCGATTTTTATCTATACCTATCCTCTCTGTTCATGTTTGATTACGTAAATAGCAATTTTCCTAATTCTTTCGATGATGTTTTCTCATTAGATAAAGATTTTCAAATTAACCACGAGACACATCAATCTACTATAATATATATTCAGCCATGTCCGTCATGTTTCAGTAGTTGTACTTTCCTAACGAAGTTGAACAATGTCTAAATTAATGATGTCGTGATGTTACTGAATTATTGCTTATGGCTAATCTAAATTTTTGTTACTATGTGTATTGGTAACAATTTATCAGCCTAGGCTGTATTCCTATTGGCCCCTCAATTTCCTGATAAATTGTTACCTTTAAGAAATCTGATATCGTTTATGAGCAAAATGTTTGTAAACGGAAATAACCTGTATCTATTTATCTATCTTTACGTCATAATTTATTAACAGAAATGTGGCAATCTGATGTATTTGTTCTGCACAAAGCAATTGATAAACAGAATAAAATAACATAATATGCGTGCGGAAAGATCTACTAACGAAACATAACATGGAATGTGAAGAGTAACAGCATACTCAACGAAGCGCCTTCACGTCTTGTATACATGTATATATAAATATATATACATTAGAGATGGATCAAGTCCCGTTCCCAAAGTAACATATACAACAAAAGCCAGCATCATAAATGATCACAACACAAATGGCGGTGAAGCTATTGCACACAGTTTATTATACGTTCATTTACTGACAGCTTTTCAATTTTAAACATTCAACACGAAAAATATCCTCAGTACAGAAAGAAATACGACACAATAAGTCTAAACTAGCTGGTCTACTACAACTGAAGTTTTTACCAATAATCTATTTCATCCACAAAAAGTCATCTTCAACAACAATACCAAACTTTAACAAACCTGAGATAACATTCTCATCAATAAAGCTAAATTCTATGGAATGTGATGTTTTATGATTGTCACAACCGGAATGATTTCACAAGTCAGGATTTCCACAAGTCAGCAAAAACGTATTTAAAGACATCTTGAATGTGCGTGGCCATAGTTTACACTGTTCCGGGAATAAATATTGGCAACTACACAGCTGTAGAGCTGTAGTTATCATTTATAATCGAGAAAATCGGCAACCCTGTCACAAATTACTTGCAACATTTGCCATCTTTACAATCACAGTTGGGATCCTGGCAGAAACAATTTGGTCCACAAGGGCATTTGTCACCTTCTGCAAATAGAAAATGGGTACAATTTTGAAAAGATTTCCCCATGCGTGAAACTTAACCTAAAACGATAGACAGTGTTCAGCATTAAACTAACACGAAAACAACAAAGAGTTAATTATGAGTGAAATCATAAAAGTACAAAACCGGAATCTGTGTCCCCAGAAACAAATTAATAATGTATTGTTGACAATAAAGACAAAACGAAATAAGGTCATTACTATTGTGATGAATGCTGCAATTATTATTATGAGGAATGCTGCAATCAGCATAATTATAATGATTAGTATGAGATAATGATAACTAAATGTAGATTGTGCAATGAAAGCACATAGCATCTAATTATGATTATTATAATTGATATCATTTGTTAAAAAGAACTACAACCAAATAACGACATTCAAATTAATTACATCAAGCGAAATGTATCGACATTACATGTTCATATTTTAGATGTGAAGATATTAAAAATAAATGTGTGAATAGCTTTGTATTGGGAAGTTTAAATTACTGGTTTATAGACAAACCATCGCCGACTAGCTCTTTAGAAAGGTAAAATCTCTTTAAATGCTCCCGTCGTCAGCAGCTTTTGTGCACATTGATAAATTAAACATGCTAAATATAATGTGCTGAAGTGAAATAAAACACAAAGCAACCTTCAGAAATCAGCCAGGATTCACACTTTATTCAATAGAGGTTTAATGCTAATAATGGGACTAGTTTGCTATGATGATGATTTCAGAAAGATGCTTTGTGTTTTATTTTTGTGCACGTGGTAGGCTAAATGGGCCAAGCGACCTCCAAAGGGAATGAAGCAAAGTCAAAGATGAAACACACAATAAAGCATGGATGACTAGTCATGTAAGAGTTAAATCCTTGTTTACTCTCAGCGTTAGTCATAGCTGGGACAAAATGAGACAACTGGCAAAATATTCGCCAGAGACGAGTAACAATCAAATCTGAACTAAATCTGATGCACAGTAAACTATCAATTATATGAGAGATGATGATGACAACTGATGTTTTACAGTCACTTTTGTGCACATGGTAGGTTAAATGGGCTGAGCGACCTACAAAGGTAATGAAGCGAATTCAAAGATGAAACATCCTTCAGATATGCCCAAGCCGAGAAATGAACACGGGTGGTGATGATCTGTGATCCAACACACTACCGTTAGACCACGGAGGGGCCCCCAATTACATGACAACAACATGTATGTTAGTTCCAGTTGAACTTCGGATTACAAGAACTTACTATTAGAAATATTAGTCATTTGATTAATAGTAATTTCATTCATGCTAAAGATGACACCTGGTGTTAGAAAAGCCGACTGCCATCCAATGTATTCCCATGATCTTACAGTTAGACACCACTAGCATAAGAGCAACAAAAATTATTTAACGTATGGGGTCAGGTTTTAACTTAGATTTCTGACTACTTAGGTATAATGATCATCTCGTAATCATAGCAATAAAGTCATAACTAATTAAATAACAACAGTCAAATAATAAAACTTTATTTATAACAGTGCCCACCAGTCCCATAACAGAGATATTATTACAAACTGTGTACATATTAAAAACACTTACTGGGACATTTCTTGCAATCACACCCCTTCTCTTTACTACATGCAACATGCTCAGCTGCTGGGTCATCAGGGCAACATTTGGATCCTACAAAATTAATGAAACAAAGTCATTTATATGAACTACCATGACTAACAACAACAATACACACAACCACTATACCAGGCATGGTGTAATCCGATAAGTTATAATCGATTACAAATACTGGGTAATAGTAATCATAATTGCTATTTACAGATGCAATGTAATCGTAACCAATTACACTGCCGTACACATCTTGCTGCTGAATGCTTATTTCCAACATACTCAGATTGTCAATTGTAAGATAATGGCTTTAATTTTAAATGGAATGTTAGTGCATTAATGCACCTGTTTATCTCTATCAGAAATCTGTCCAACTGTGATCTTGATGTAAAGGTAACCAGCCAGCCACTGGTTCATAAGGTCCCAATTACAGCTACACACTTGGTGGTTTAATTATTAGTGTTCACAATTGTCTGCTATAATCCACTGTATTTTTCTGAGCAGTGGATGAATTGATAAAATAGTTCAATTATCTGGTTGTGAGATGTGATTGCAATGAATGACAAAGGCAATGGAGAATGAATCCACCTGCATATGTATAACTACTATTAATTGACTAGGTGACATCAGGGATTAAGCCTATCATATGGCTGAGGTAATGTTGAGTTGATATTGATGATTCTCCAACATGTACTCAAATTTGTGACATTTGCGATGTCATTCAAATTAATATCATAGTTTTTATAATCATTTTCAAGTCTTTATACATATCAATATAAATAATCTACCTATGTAAACATCCAGTGTTTCTATTTAGCAGTTGTATCAACATTATATATGTAGCTGAGTGAATAAAGATGAAGCATCATATTCACATTTGTGTGATATACATTGTATTCATCATAATTACATAGAATGTAGTCGCAATCAATTACATTAATTATTAATGTAGTCAATTATCTTGCTCCTAATCTCACACGCCTGCATCATACATACATTTATTAATATTTTTCATTTTAAATACTCCATATTTTAATAGATTTAATAATAGATATGGATTATAATGCAGCTTAATTTATCATCAGTATGTTAATCACATATTTGGAATAAATACATAATTTATATTCCACTCCAAAAACAATAATACTGAATAAAAGAAAAAACTTATATTGTACAACAAAATAATGTTGACATACAATGGAAAGCAGTCCTGATTATTCATTCAATATTGACAGGGTAACACTGATAAAATATACTTGAAGATGAAGACACAGTAAACTATAATGCTATTAAATATTATATTGTCCAATGTGCATGCACTAAATAATTCTTTCAGGGAGAATTTTGACTTGTCAATTCTATATCTTGAGAGACATAATACTTATGTGGCTATAGCTCTAGACCAATAAACACATTTGATTAATTATTTGTCAAGCACTTGGGATATATATATATATATCCCATCTTTCAATCCAAAGAAAGATATAAATACAGAAATATATATTTGGGATGTTTCAGATTTAAATTGTTTATACATTGTTAGAGTGGAAAGCAAAGAGCACCAAACGCTAAGGAACTTGCAAACTTTGACTAATGTATGGTGTATAACAATCAAATTAATTAAAACAGAATCAAAAGGTCAAATCTGTTTCTTGAATATTCCTTCACTTGGTTAATAATTCAATATACTATGTTAGCAAATAATAGTGAGATCGTTGAAAATATTCACAACTAGTGTGACATCTGGCAGCAACATGACAGTTGTGGGCCACAATCTCAAGCCATTTCTGCAGAATGACTGGCATAAGATGTCTATATGGGAGGTACACAAACATCATTAATTAAAGTTATGCATTTTTAAGTGTAGGCCTATCGATATTGGCCCGCAACATCCTAATGTTACTCTCTCAGAGTCTCTGTGCATGCGCTGTTAATATAATCCATAAGACGTGGATGTACTGATGCTGGGAGAATTATATGGTACATGGCACAGAGAAAACATCCCCATAGCAAGTCATACACACAGAGCTATAGTAGTGCAGAAGTGAACATAAATATATCTGCTTCCTTGAACAACAGGCAGGATTGTTCACATCTTGAAAAAAGTCATAGAAAAAGTTTAGTAACTAAATTTTGTTACAGCATTTATATGTGAACACATTATTAGCCAGCAATCATTGAAGTAATGTCCACAGCCAGACCTATAACATAAAGAAATCTTATCCATGAAGCTTAACGATAATTCACTAACAATTGATGTAATCTTATTAATGCAAATCATTCCGATTACACAGTGATATAAAACCCCTAAATGCAGTAAAGATGTATCCAGAACAGAAGAAAATCAGGATAATTAAAAAATTTATTTAACGTATCGTGTATACGTTAAACAATTTTATTAAATAGCTTGGACGTAAGCTAAAAAAACAGAAGCAGCTAAACAAGTATCTTCCAAGAGCAATCACTGATAAAAACGTAGTTGACATTCCAGAAATTGCACTAAGGCACCATGGCATGGTTCCAACAATTTTCAGTGTAGCAAACCTATAAGAATCTGATGGAACCGAAAAAAGACAAAAACAACTGCTAACGAGTTGCCACAGTCCATCAAGTTACAACTGAGTATCATATTTCAGAAATCATATATTATAATGAACATATCCTGCCAAAATCATGAAAGATGATGCATGTGATCCCAACCCACAAGAAAGGTAGCTGTTATCAGTGTTGATTCCAGGATTGTTATGAATTGGGCCCTGATGCCCATGCCCCCCAGACAAATCTATTCTGAGGGGATCTGGGGGCATGCCCGAGCTTGCTTTCACTTCCGGCTCAGTTCCTTTATATTTGTCCATCTCTCATCTAAATTTCACGGTAATACTGCAATGCTGACAGCAGACCATTAAGTTTGGCATCAGTACTGAGAAATATGATAGAATCTAGAGTAGAGAGACAATTAGGTGGAGCATCTGATGTCTCGTAACATTTGACTGGCATGGTTATGTACCAGGTCATCCCTGTATGATGTAACTCTTGGTCAAACAGGAGAGCTCTGGAATGAAATATCAGAGAACGGAGCCCCAGTTAATGTCATCTGTCTAGATATTCACAAGGACTTTGACACTGACCCACAACATCATGAAATTAACACCTTACAACATTACAGACCTTAGACAACAATTATGTCCTATGTTAATGTTGTTAACATAGGACAAAATGCAGAACAAATGTAATAATAATAATAATGTATATTTATAAAGCGCCAAAACCAGGTAATCCTGTTCTGAGGCGCTGTACAATAAAGAAAGAGATGTTTAACAAATCACTAAATATAAGGAGTACATTAACAATTAAAATATTGTTTGAATAGGAATGTTTTTTAACTTGCTTTTTAAAAACATTTAGTGACTTAGAAGTTCTAATATGACTAGGCAACTTATTCCACAATGTTGGCGTAACAACACTAAAGGCATTCAGTCCATAAGTTTAGAGGTTATATTTAGGAATGGCAAGGATCAGTTCACCAGATGATCTTAGTGTTCGAGTGTTAGCCTTCTCATGAAGAAGTTCTGTCAGATATATCAGTGCTAGACCATTAACGCCTTGTACGTGATCATTAGTGTCTTGAATTGAATCCGTTTAATTACCGGAAGCCAGTGAAACTCCTTCAATATCGGAGTGATGTGATCATATTTCCGACACCCTGTGACTATCCTAGCTGCGATGTTTTGAATCCGTTGCAACCTTTGAAGCAATTTATCAGACAAGAAGGGAATTACAGTAATCTAACTGTGATGTAATAAAGGCATGGACCACAGAAATAAGTGCATCATGGGTAAGTATGGACTTTAAGCTCCAAATGTGGCCACTGGAATGTATGTCATCAATGAGAACATCAAAAAGTGCACTCAATATACTTTGGTCCTTGCACAATACAACGAAAACTCTAATGAACTGTCTCGGAACCGTTAATACGTTCAGTACAGGAAGGTATGTGCTAAAATACGGAAAAACCAAAGATAGATCATTTAGACCAGCGTCATAGGGATAATTGTCAGACTGGAAATGTCACACGTCAGTCAAGTCCGACGTTTTACCGTAACACTTGACTGAAATTTGCTTATTACTGAAATAATCCACAGCCTATCATTAAAAGTGTTCAAGTCTAGATGAAACAAGTTTTAGGTGAAGAAGAAATACAATCTACCATAAAGCTAAATACGGTAACTAAGATAGATAAATTTCATATATGACTAGAATAAAACAACAAACACAGTCTCTATATTCCACATATCCAGTATCAAGATACTCAGACAAGGAGTAACACAATAGGGTAATATTATATCAGTACAAACACAGACTTGGATATTGCACCTCACACTTTAGTCATAGTTTTCAAACTAGTGTTCTGGGTAGGAATGAGGGCCATAAAATATTGAGTCAAAATATTCAACAAAACTTTTAAACCACAAAGTAAAAGAAATATCAAATTAAAGCAATATATTCCTCTTTACTACTTTAGGTGATCATAATAACTGCAGCTTTCTGAAATTTTAAGTTAAATACTTACTGTAGTCTGTACTGAAATTTAGAAGTAAACT
The DNA here is from genome assembly GCA_025642065.1 of Paralvinella palmiformis. Taxonomy (NCBI): domain Eukaryota; kingdom Metazoa; phylum Annelida; class Polychaeta; order Terebellida; family Alvinellidae; genus Paralvinella; species Paralvinella palmiformis. The sequence continues at coordinate 430,832 of JAODUP010000241.1, forward strand.
GGGCCGTTAAAGTATTAGCATCCAGACTCAGGATACCCGTCACCAGTTGCCAAGAGAGACATATTCTACTATATATCTAGTTTAATGCTAGAACTTAGGAGCTTTGAGAATCAACATCTATATCTGTGCAGGGAGAATCTATACCTCACAGATAAGGCAGAGCTTCTCTACAATGATGACATCATGGTTCCCACAGCCAAGGAAATATTATTTTTCAGGACAAAATTGCTAGTTTCCAGGACAAAGTACATGAGATTTAAAGGTAATATATATATATATATATATATATATATATATATAAAGATATGTGCACAAAAGCATATCATATTTATTCAGTGCATGATCGATTAGTGACATGTTTATGGTACAGCCTCGCCCTCTTCATGATCAAACTAGCTGTCTGGTACACCCACTATTATTTAAATTTTAATTAACATGGGATATCAAGACTGTGTACAGGTACTCTTTCTTCCCAAATCGAAGTTTTTAGTCATGATATTTATTCACAGGCTTTTTTGTTCTAATTCATGGATTTTTTCCAGGACTATGAATATGAATTTGTTATTTTCCCAGATGCATGGGAACCCTGCGATATACTACATATAGATGTATACAAAAACAATCTATTAAGAATGACATCACTTAATTGTCACCTTTGTGTTTTAGGCTTGTCACACTGTGACACAAGAATAAAATAATTATTAAAAAAATATTATGTCTATGACTAGAGTCTAGTACATGACATGTACATATTTATGATGATATCACCTTATAGATTATGCAATATAGTTTTAAATTATTAATTATTTAACTATAGATCTATTGATTGATTGATTTTGTACAATAATCCAAATACATATATAACTGAAATACATATTATTACTTTTATGTATATATATATATATATATATATTACAGGTCTATAGTATAGAATAATAGATCTCTAGATATACATTCATTACTTATAGAAAGATTGCACAAGAATTTGAAGTGTTAACTTAAGCAGGTGATAAATGGAGGATCTACTCATCTAGATCTACTTCATCTAGCCTCTAGGCTAATCATGAGACATGAATCATCTATAAATATAATTATGTATAATAATATGGTATACTTGCCATGATGATGGTGATGATCAGTATGACAGTCAGTTCCAGAGACTTGCTTTTGATCCATACTTCGGTAACGGACTGATCAACTATGTAATAATACGATGACTCAGCTTGGTTCTTCTCCAGCTATCTGTTTGTATCTGAGCTGACAGCTCGGTGGCGGGCTTATTTAAAGCTCATCTTTATGCACACGTCTCCCCATCTGCATTACTACAACAATATATAGAGTAACGTGTGCAAACTTTCGACCTACATATTTACAAGCGGGAAAAATTATTATGCAACGTTACTCGGAAGAGGCGCCACTGTTCAGTTTGTTTGTTTTCATTTCAACTCGCCAGGTTTTCCTGCCATTTCTGTCTCACACGTTTAGATTAGTTTTTTAAATATTTTTTGTTGAATTTATGAAAGGTTGGAAATGTAAGACGTCGAATAAACAAATTCAAATTATGGTTGCTATTTAATTGACAAATTTTAAGATATTTTCTCTTATTGTGTGTATGATTTCATTTTGTACTCAAGGTTTAATTATTAGCATTAGTTATTTGTTCAATTGTTGTAGTTTATTCATGACTTTTGCAATTCTATGCAGGGTCACAATGATGTAATGTGTATAAATGATGTAAAATTATGTAATATGAATGCTGAAATAAACAATTTGAACAGTGAATCTGTTGTCAATTTATGAAATAGCAATCAAGCAAATGAGATACAGCTCAGAAAAGGACAGTGAATCAGTGATTTCTTTAGCCTACACATTGGTCACTCCTGGGATGAAACACCTACATCAAGGAAAAAAAAACAAAACAAAACTCTGCCAAGTATCAGATTAAATATTACAGAACACGAATAGTTTGAATTCTTCGTAATAAGATTTCAGAGGGTCAGCACATTTAATTGACTATATCTGATTCACTGGTTCAAAGTTAGCCAATTTTTTAGAGCAAATAAAGCATCAAAGATTTTCTTTTAAAACTGGGTAACTATTTGGATTTTTATCATGTAAGTACATTAAGTACCAAAATGAAGCTACATCAACAAGTTAAATTTCCTTCAACATAAAGCTAAATCAACTAAATTTTATTAAAAAAATTAATGCTGCAATCTCTTAATATCTGTTTTATACAGTATATATATATATATATATATATATATATATATTGAAAAGAACAGCTCATATGCCACCAAAAGTTGCCAACAGATTTGTATTCATTTTCAGTCTCTAAGTATGCCATCGATGGCTGTAAAGTTTGTATGTTTTCTCTGAAATATACCATAATTTACCTGCATTCAGATTACAAACGAAAGCTGACTGCCATAAACAGAAAGACTGAACCAAGATATTTATCTGGCCATTTCTCTTGGGTATCCAAATAGCAATCAAAACTAAAGTCAATACAATATTATTTTATTGACATGAGATATGGGATGTGATAATAAAAAAACGCTGATAATATATTTTCAACAGGAATCTACTTACAATAGAACATATTTCAAAACATAAACGCACATATGCACACTGAAAATATTAGCAAACATGTTTCATAAAAGTTTCAAAAAATATGACATATGAAGATTTCAACCAAGTATTTTAAGAACAATGTAAATAGGACTTCTATGCCATAACTTTAGCCAACCAAGAACAAATAATTGTTATCTCTCTGACAAAAATATTTTAACACTTAAATTATAAAAAAGAAATACGGGGAAATGCAACAGTTATAAATTTGGTTCTAAATGGATTCAAAATGTGAATCAGTGGCATATGATAATCTGGTATTTACATAACTGCAGACAACCTAAATAATAACATGAATGAAACAGACCCGATGAAAAGAAATGATCTTACTTTTAATAATTACTTTTATTACAAATCATGATAATTATGAAATCATAAATACTCTTCATAGATATTAGCACTGGCAGATGCTAAACACCTCAGACATGCCAACACAATTATTACACACATTTCTGTTCCTTGGACAAAGCCGTTCAAAACAAATATGAATTAATATGAGCTAAGCACATCAGATCAAACTGAGCTAAACTGAAACAAAATTATGATGATGCAGCAATGGCTTTATTACATTATGTTGCTCGTTAACATCCAATGATAACACTGATATTTGGATTAATTTCAGCAGACATAGTTAGGATTTCGCCACTTGCTGCTGGGCTGCAATCTGTGCTTGGACCTTAACTTGAAGCATTTCAACCACAGCTGTAAAAGGAAACACATACAAAAGGAGATGAAACAATGAACCTTATTAGTTCAATATCTCAAACAGAAATACACAAGAAAATTACTGTTTTCTGGAATTCGTAAGGACGTGCTTCCATAGAATCATGACTTCAAATTCAGTTGCCTGCGGTTACCAGACAATAAATGCAGACATATCAGTAAGGTTATTTACTTAAGAGTGATTATTAATTTGTAAAACATTTTTAAATTGCTAATGCCAAGTTGAATAGTATGAAAATTCAATAATTTACAAAACACTGATCAGATTCATCATTTGCATTAACATTTTAGTGTTGATCCCAAAAATCTGAAAAAATGAACTTTTCCTTTAAACAAAAACAGAAGGTAATAATGTGCACTAACATCATCAGAAGACAGTTAATAGTACAAGATGAGCATGTGTAGATAAGCCAATTAATTTAAATGTAAATAAGAATACACCAAATATTAAGCCTAGAAAATATGGATCAATCATCACTTAAAGGAACAGTCCACCCCCAGAAAATATTTTTTAAATATGTAATGCTTAGAACAGTAACCAAATATTATTCCACAATAATAATCACAAGATATACCTGATATCATAGACATAGGGAAGTAATCCAAATTACTGGAGAGCCACCATTACAGGCTGCACCAGATGCCAGATTCAAAGGTGGGAAGGAGAAAACTGAAATACTCTGACGTCACATGGGCACTCTCTAGACTGATGCAGATTATAGTTTCTTCTGAGCATTAATTTCTGAGCCATTTTGAATCATCTTCCTCTCGTAAAGTTTTTTCTGGCTCAAATTGATATGGTTGTATATCATTAATGATGTAATTTTTACAAGATAATGCCGTTTAGTTCTGGAATAATTCTTTGCTGCCTTGTTTACATGCTTCTGTATGAGCTCTATAGACTTCAGGTCAACCGGATACACTGAAATGACGTCAGCATTCAGGAGCTTCCAGCCTCTGTCTAGATTCAAAATGGTGATGCCCACAGGCCATTAAAAGTCGATTAATCAGCACTTTGAACTGGAGTATTTAATACGTAGGTAATTGTTTACACATTCTGACATGATTTATGATATTTTTTTAATATAGCTGTATTAGTCCTGAAAATTGGAAATGAAGATGGACTATCCCTTTAAGTTTGTCATGGACTGAAAGCATTAATTTTGGTCTTGCTTTTGCTCACTTTCTGCTGGTAAAGTCATTTCACTCCCAAGCTATTGTAAGCTGCTGGGATTATTTTAATATATGGTAATATATGGAACGTATCAGGGGTTAGGTGCGTCATAGACTGGTAGTTAATGTCGCTTTTTTCATGATAGTTACTGACTAGTCATAAAAGCTAACATATAGAATCAGTATTTGTCTGGTATCCACCATAACAAGCTAGCTAGGTCAGTATGTACCAATTTAGGGCAATTTCACATCTAAACCAATCATTTATTTGCTTGGAAAATCGCCATCTTTTGGCATCATATCAAACTATAAATTACCGAATCTGGTTTATGTTTGTGAAAAATGACATGTTGTTGATGAATGGTGGATGCAACAACAGTAAATAAAGATGACTGCAGATGTCTGTCACAAAATGTCCGATAGTTTGATATGACGGCCACACTGCCATGGAACAGTAAAGTATAGATAAGACCAGCTCTGTCTTCCTGTATCTCCTATTAGTTTTAAGATAATTGACAACAGTTAGCCAGAATTACCAGGAGACAGACGACGATACTGTTGACACAGATCCAGAAGTGACGAGGTGTTACTGACAATACCGAATAAGGCCTGGGGACAAACAAGTGAAGTGATGACCGTCACTTGGAAGACTGGAATAAGAAAATGCTAATTATTTTTTAAATCATAATTTTTGCCTTTTATCCAAACTAAGAAGCACCGATCAAAGAAGGGACAAGGAATTCAGGTGTACGAAAACTGTTGAAAGGCTGGTATTATTTAAAGAATACTAGTTCTGTTGGCTGTAACAGATTGTGAAGGTGTTTCACGCACTGAATTATTCTAGTGTCTTACTCGGTCATAAGTTGAGCAGGGGAACATTTAGTTATTTTAGTGATGCATAACCACACACACACATACACAGACCAATCTCCATTACCCATATTATAATTATTATCTGATTCATGTTATTAACAATAAGAGTTGATATATGGAAGCTCTAATCTAACCTTGTTTCATTTTATATTTTTCTTGTAGTGCTGGCTGCAGTTTTTCTATCTGAGTTGTGAGATACTCCATTTTTCTCTTGAAGTATTCCTTAGCTTCGGGAATCGGCTGGAAATGAAACACAGACATGATTGTAGCAGCATTCAGCAAGCCGAGTTAGTGTGTTATTTATCTAAATTAGGCATGATTCTAGATTAATGTTTTACTAAGCAGCCCGAATAAAGTATATCCCCTAAGTAGCACACTTTATAAACAAATGGTGAACGAGTGTACAGCTATCACCTGACCAAGCAGAGAATGCCATCTACAACTGCTTCATGGCCATAACATACAGCGATCCATTTAGAAGTATTCATCCACTGGTTCCTGGTTTGCCTTGTGCCTAGCCTTAACATGCTGGCTGTAACCAAATATTTAAAAAAAAGTTCTGGCTGTTGTTATATCAGATTAATCAGAATCATTACTACAAAGGTACTATTCCACACTGCAGTTTGGTTGAATATCATCACGTACCGGTAGGTGGAGCAGCACAGTGTGGTGGCAGACCAAGGAATTGGTCCATTTAAAAAAGAAAGGCTTTTCTGAACTACAAAATATCCAGTGGCTATACCTAGCTTGGAAAGGGTTTACTATTAGCCACCAACAGTACCACAGCACGGTGGTAAAATGACGAACTATAAATATTGTCTTACAGATCAAAACAGTAAACAAATCAGTATTCTTATAAGAATAGACACATTCTAGCATCAGTGTTGTCATCATTGCACATTTTACCACTGCTACTACTGTGTGAACCTACACAATCAAATGCTCTCATTGGCTACTTAAGGATTATGCTGTTTCCATCTATTTCAGTCATTTCATGACTGAGTCAACATATTATCAGTTGAGTTATTTAGCCTCGGTGCTCATCACACCTAGGACATACAGCCGAGGATATATGCCAAGGAGAACCTCCTACAAACACAGATATGAATGAGAGATTCAAATGATCATGAAACATGGATAGCACATTAAAGTGTGAGGACTTATTTCCAGTTTGGGCACTTTTTCATTGAGTGGTCTTTATTAGCAGATGGGCGATCAGGAAAGTGAACTGGACCAGGCATATCTCGCATGTCTGACTGTCATTTCATCCAATAACCCATCCTGTTCCACTCATCGCTGACATATGTCAAACTATCCCCCATAAATACACAGATATTATCCTAATACAGTGATAAACAATGGTCAGATCGACCTCCAACATAACTCACCTTTTCTATGTAGTACCCCGTTCCTATATTAATCAGAACCTTTTCTACATCAGATAACTGACCATTCACATACATCTGCCATCAGTCAAGGATCACACAAGGTATATGTTAATACATATGTAGTTCAGTGACACTGTGACTAGATGACACACTTCCATGATAACAAGACAAATTCAAGGTTTATAATACGAAGAATGCCAATTTAAATTTCAGGTAAATCTACTGTAATCAAATTCAACTATGACTGATGAGAACTACCATATATACTCGCATATAAGTCAATTTTTTGGGTAGGGGAAAGAGAGTTCTCCGAGAGGCACCTCAACTTATATGCATGTCATATTTCCTACCGGCTGAAGGAAAGATGTTTTCGGCCATCCTTGACAAACAACACTATAGGATTCAACCCAATAAGAGCAAGAGTTGGAACAAAATCGCCACATTTCTGCCTAAACTTATTCAATAAATAACGATTGATTTTCACCAACATGGCAGTCTTCATGTAATAATACTTGCTAATCACGGGCCGTTAACTACCGATACTTCCAAATGATTAGTGATAATATAGAAATCACCGGTCACATTGGAAACCTTGCCATGAAACAATGAATTAATAACACTCGCCAATTGAAGTTACAATCGGGCGTGTCCGGTGTGACAAGTTTGTTTATTAGTTATAACATCAAAGCAAAATCCGTATATTTTATATATATCGCTGCCGGTGAAGAAACTGATATTGATAAATTTACGACATGCTTGCAAACACCATGAGTTTGAAAAGACTGGGTCAGTTTTATTTGTGGATGACGACAATGATTTGGATTTTGAGGGATGATAATGATTGATGTTTTATGGCCACTTTTGTGCACAATGTAGGCTAAATGGGCCGAGCGACCTCCAAAGATAATGAGGCGAAGTCAAAGATGAAACAATCTTCAGATATGCCCACGCCGAGATTCGAACACGGGTGGTAGTGATCTCTGGTCCAGCACGCTACTGCTAGACCACAGAGGCGCCCCTTGAGGGATTTGGGAGTTTTAACTTTTCATCAGTGATCAAAAGGAAATAAAATCTAGCTATAATTAAGTTTTTTATACTCCTGTTTAAGACAAACATATAAATCTTTAAGTTAATAAACCCTCCCTGGTCTGGCAATTCCAGAATTGAAATCTCAAAACTGTACTCAGAGGGGAGTTTATCATTAGAACTTTTGTTTTATGCAAATCACATATTATTTACAATACAGCTGGTCATCAAAGTGAAGAAAAGCTTGTAAGTATCACAGCTGTCAACATAATAATTTAATGATAAGGATAAATATCCAATTATCGTTACATTATACCACCAACAAGCAATGTTGGCGCTTTACCTATCAGCTAATTAAGTTAACTAACACTTACCAATTAAATATTTTTATCAATACAATCTTGCAGAAATAAACATGCTTTTCAGTAGGGAATAGAGATAATCATAATGACCATTACAAAAAGTTGGCAGCAGCTCACTAGTGGTGGCCTGTAAAACGCCATTGCTGTAGGGAGGTATCGATGCGGGGAGGGGTAGTGATTGGCTGACCATGGGGTAGTGGTAGAGTCAGATTAACACAGTAGTGGCACTTCTCCATTGGAAGGGCCGTTCGGGCATAGGGTTTATCCAGAGACACTGATTTAAGACAATTAAACTTTAATATTTCAAAGAAATGACTCTTATCTATTATAACAAGGGTGATACCAGAATATAAACCCGAGTAATTCTTCGGTAATTATTTATTTCTTGTATGCATACCTACCAATACCTATAGTAAATGTACATAACATTTTTAAGATACAAATATCTGTGAAAATATGCACAAGTTACTGAAGCTGACTGCATTTATCTAGCTTATTTATCACTTAAGGTTTATCAAAGACTTTCTTTTAAAACTCTCTGAAATATGGGATCATTAATCATGTAATGTTGGGTTGAACAAGACAGCAAACAATACGATGATAAAATGTGGTTCACCTTAATATTCACACTGTCAAGTAATTCTACAAATGTGGTGCTTTGACAGCTGGGACAAAAATTGAGCAGGAGTTACATCGACTGTAACTGAAATTAACTGAATTTCCTAGGAAAATAGTACTATTTTATGAGGTGTTAGCAACGTTTTCAATAGCAGCCAACATCAGATGCTATATGTCACCTGTTTTATAGTCCCTTATCGCCTATTTTATCCTCAGAAAATCAGTCGGCTACTTTGGTTTTGGGAAAACGTGGTCTAGAAATAGCAGAATGCACAAAATACTCCATCTTCCACAACTTTTTCAAGGAGAAGGGCCACTACTCTATTAGTATGACTACCACCACCCCACAGCCAGCCCTTCACTACCCCACAAAATAATACAATGTCATTAATAATTATGAAATGAGAGGATGGCAAAGGAGTAGTATGTAAGAAGACCAAAATATTGTCAACCATCAAATACACTTTAAACATCAAGAATCCTGCAGAAATTGTCATCTGGAACCACAAATTACAGAAGGATACAGAACTTGTGAGAGGAACAAGGATCTCCTTGCCCTTGTTATCGGGAATGATCTTGTCTAGACTGTCACGAGATTCAACAAACTTCGTCTGAACTACCTTCAGCTGACTCATTGAGTTCTGGATAAACTCTATCTCCTGTAAGTGACAACAAAACAACGTATTAAGTTATTGCACAGTCATATAAGAATCCACACTGATACTAGACATTATCAGAAAACCACTGCTCCTATTTTGTATTGACACAATGTCTATACTTTTGTGAGATATTAACATTCATTTTACAGTGACAATTGTTATGTATAGTATATGCAAATAGACAAAAACTCATTTCTATCTGTGTGCATATAAGGAAAGAAGCTAATTTCCAAATATATATATATGTATATATATATATATATATATATATTAATATATATATATATATATAATTTGATATATACCTTAATTTTATATATATTTATAATTATATATATATATATATATATATATATAAATTTATTTCATACTTTACACAGCACAACAATATATGGTGGAAATATGAACAACTTCCACAAAATAAAATGGAAAAGACATAGAATCAACCAGTGCATACAAAATCAACTAAGTGACATAGGTACGTTGTATATATTCCATCCCTTAATAAACACTATCCCTTTAGCAAAACACCATTAGCTATGAACTTTATTTTCATATATACTTCTTCAGTATTGCTTATTCGTCACAGAACATTCACCATATTCATCTTCATTAAGTTTGGACAGCAAAAGTCTTCTATTAATCTATACATGAGGTTTGGGATGTCTTACATAACAAATAACACAGATGAGTACAAATATTTTCAATTTTTTAAGGGTTGGTAAAATAACATAAAACGAGACATCAGTTCGATATCAATACCAAATCCTTCACATAAATGATTTAAAAGACTGCAATCTGTTCTAACGGGTATATTCCATACCTTCTGATATGATTTCTCCATGTAACATAAAATGTTTAACATCATTGGAATCTAACGGCCACAGAGGTGATCCATAAAAAGCTGGTAACAATACGTGCGAAACATAAAGGCATGGACATCAGCTGAACAAAACCCATATTTTGCCATGACATAATTAGATCTCCAAATCAAATCTCGTGTGGCGTTGGGTATGGCAATAGAATTAACTTTATCAATACCAAATGGGTGACCAAGATGAGTTGCTACCCTCTGAATATGTAGGATTTCCCCAGTCAAACATAGCGATACCATCTTCTGGTATTTCTCTCATCACTATGGCAAGAAATTGGCAAGATATATATTGGCATCAAGTTACATTCTTTCAGACTTATTGCCTTTCAATAATGCTTTAATTGGTTGAACGGCATAAAATTCCCACTATCTGTCATGTCAAATGGCTTGAATCAAAATGATCTAGACATTCTAGGATAACTGCAAAAGGAAAATAATCAAATGTGTGTGTGATCATAAGAACTGTGTCATTAACATTTTACTGTATCCAATGGGTCACATAGCACTTTGTTTCAAGCCAAGTTAATTAATCCAAGTAAGTTGCTGAAATTCATTTGTTCTCGAGCCATTTTGATGTTTAATGTTTAAAGTTTTATATATCCCAATTTAACTTTATAATCGTATTATATTTGTTATATCTTATATGGTTATATATATGTTTTTCATAAGTTTATGTACAGCGCTTTCGAACAGGCTTTAACTCTTAATTATGGAATGAGCACTTTATAAGTTTGGTATCATATAATATATAATTATATATCAAGATCCATATATGATTAGTAATAGTATATACATCAAATACAAAGTGTTTCACATGAAGTTGGAAATACTAATTATGATTAGAGGCTAATGCCTTTATGAGAGTGTTTAGCATGCTATTTATGTAACTGCTACCCAATCCCGATGCCTAATGGTAATCACTCCTAGAACAGGTAACGCCGAATAGCGGTTCTCTAGAAAAATACCCCAGGCCACCTACATTGATAAAGCAATTAGCTGATTGATGGCACCACAAAGTGACCAAAATAGAATATGTGCTGTCCTAATGGATCACTTAACATAGATGAATAGCATCAAGCCAGGAATAAATTGTAACTGTCCAATTTACAGATCTCCGAAACAAAAATTATGTCACTGAGAATCAGATCATTCTCTCCACAAATGGAAGTCCAGGTACGTCCAAAATGAAGGGGAAAACATCCTTTAAAAGCTGGGTGCCTTAGATAGCATTGAAAGACGATACCTTCGCGAATAGCTGACCTCAATTAGTGCAGTAATTATACACAAAATGTAACTAGTAAAGATAAAAGTAATACATCCCTCCTCATCATAGTTTCATCCATCTAAATATATTTCGACACTCTAGTCAATGTTTAGCATGGGAATTAGCTGGTAAATTAATAAGCCAGCCGAGATATAAGAGACACTTGATAAATACAAAATTTCTGGCATTTTAAGCCTAACATCACTCGGACTAACAAGACAAAAAGACAACTGATTCGTAAACGACCCTCAACATCAAATTAACGGCACATTAATTAAGACAGCCTTAACAAAATGTCTGTTGGGGGGTAACATGGGTAAAAAAAGTTCACTAGGCAGGCATTTAAAAACATTTTGGTATGAAATTGCTACCAGGAATTATTGGCATTTTGTTTTTAAAAAACATGTGGCAGCAACTGCCCAGCTGTACATATAATATGATGAATACAAACATTAGTTAATACTTTATTCGGCCAGTGCACGTCCATTCATTTTAATCCAACTAACTATAGGCGTTATGGGGCCTTTCTTTTGGCACCAGCCAGTAGACCCCGCTTTAGTATCTGGTAGCCCTTGGCAAGGACACGGAGCACACATGGAGGTAGAACGGTTTAAAGTATTTCTTTGATGTCTGGGTTAATTTTTCGATCCCGCTGTCATCTGGTAAAGGTCATTTAGCGGGTGAGCCAATAAAATAACCGCTTACACGACAGACCGATCCCGGTACGCATGCACATTTGGATCCCGAGCGAGTTATTAGGTTGGAAAAAATGTGCCAACTGGCTGGATAACATGAAAGTCAATGGGACTCTGAAACAAGATGGATTTCAACAGCTGGACTGAGCCAGCGTGGTCAAACTAGAATAGACTCACACATTTGGATACATGAATCAATTCTGAATGTAGATAGCATGTTTTGATATACAGGTATATGTAAAGAGTGAAGTGCCATAAAATGTGATCTCCTTGAAGGTGTTGCTAAAACAACAAATCAGATCCGGCCATCATTTTGGTCAAAGGTCAAGGTGCAACAGACACACTATTTATGGTGCATTAACCCCGGTGAAATGAAATTCATGACTTGATGAACTGTTCATGAACATTCTTGAACTACTCATGAAATGTTCACATGACTGGTTCATGAACCAAGTTCATGAACAACCACACAAGTTCATGAATGGTTGAAGAATATTTCATGAATCTGGAAAGGTTCATGAACCGTTCATAAACTAGTTCAAGAATTGTTGAAGAACATTTCAAAAACCTCATATACCATTCATAAACATTAGAGTTCAAGAATTTCTGAAAAATATTTAAAGTCCAAGTAGTTTTGGCATAATATTATTTAGTTTCTAGGATGAAATACCAACATTTAAGACCATTAATTGTCAGACATAGGGTCAATTTCATTTTGTCAATTCCAATCAAATTCTAAGTCAAATATTCATAATTAAACTAAGATTAAGAACATGTTTTCTATCTCGGATTCTTTGTGTTTGTTTTGGGGGAGAATCCCCAGGCTGTCACTTATTCGGCACAGCCTCTATGTTGGAGTGGTTGAGGATCTCCTCTCCCCCCACTCAAAGACGGGGCAGTATGGAAAGATGGAGCCGAAATACCATGAAGGTGGTCACTGCCAGAGTATTTAATTATTTTACGTCCTCAGCTCAGGGGGTCTTTAACGACAATGTCCCCCTTTATTTTTAATAGTTCAGTGGAGAAGGCAGCACCATTTAACGTGGTTACCCACCCACGATGTTGTGAGTCGAGAAATTATTCTCTGGAAAAGTTTCGACCTCTTACTGGGATCGAACCTGTCACCTTACCAAGTGCCGTGTTTAGAAGTAAAAACAACTAAGGCTATAAAGCGCATGCGTGAACTCTCGCGCTGATCGTTCAAAACTATGGCATATTTTCCAGTGATGTGATTGGTCAATGAGATAAAAGCGTGACCGTGAGTTTTGTTTTAAACGGTTGAGTGGTTTAAGAACAGCAGCATACAAGTGTTGTTTATAACAGCTTTAAGAAGTTTTCAAGTGTGACCATCTTAAAGCAGCATGTATAGTTTAGTTGATTGGGTGTTGGAGAGCCTGTTGAGTATTGTTAAATACACAGGCATTGTTACACCAAGAAAAGATTTTCCGATTATCGTAAAGGAGAGCAGGAGACAGCATATGATTAAGTGATTAACAAGGGATTATATCTAGATCTAGACTCTACTCATAATGATACTGTTAGATCTACATAGATCTAATTATAATCTAAGTAACGTTCATATTTCTATTTGACTATTATACTGTATTGGTGTATATTTTTAAACAGATACAAGATAGCAATTTTAGCATATACTGATATAGAATAATAGATCTAATTAACGCCAATGGTTTATGTTTTAACACCTATACTATAGATTATAGTAATAGTATAGACTCTAGTCATGTTGATCTACTCATCTAGATCTAGTCACTAAAATCGACATACAGTGAAAAAGAAGTTCAGGTGTTGTTCTGTTATATATTTTATAAAGAAATTAACCACAATACAATATGTTTTATGATTAGAATGTAGTTATATATACATATTATATGCACGTAAATCATATTACAGCGACAAATGTGATGAACTATTTTTTAAGTGAGACAGACAAATCCAATGGAAAAAACAGCATTGAATTAATGCAATTTTAATGTTGGACATAATCCATGGTCTCATTAAATGATGCATCAATTGTTTTATGTACATCTAACAAATTGAAATGCAAATAATCACGAACACAATGCAACTTTATCCAAAAATAATTGCCTTTCGGTGTTTATCTTAGGCCAGCAAACTTGAACCAAGCAACATTTTGTAATTCTCTATTACATCTTAAATATTCACAATGTGCACGAAATATAATCAAATATAATATCTAGGTATATTATTATGCATATATCATACATAAAATAGGATGGATGGGCTAAATTAGGCATAGATTTGATCGGATTGTATAACAACCTAAACATGTTGAACTGACGCTGCGGGAATTTACGAGATTTGGCACTGGAGGACCTCAGGGTTTTTCCCCTTGCGCAACACGGATAGTTTCACATCAAAAACAAAAAAATATACCATTAAATAGAAAACATTCTCAGCTTTATCACAGTGATGGTTTCCCTTTTCTAGCTCAATTATTAATAGATGTTATTGTGGTTTAGATTTAAAAGTGATCGCAGACTAGGTTAGTTTCATATTTTCATAGGGAAACCAGCATATTTAGAAAGAATGGAATATTGGCAACAACATGGCTAGCTTCGTTTGTTAATAGATATTGCCAAGGCCGTGTGCAAAGAGGGTAAACAGACCGCCTATGGCGGACCATTTTGTCAAAATATCGTTTGCGCTTCGTTTCTGGCCCGTTTTTGACGTAACGTCATTTAACAATTATATCCCCGATTTCAAAACGAGATAGAGCTATATGCATTCTGTTTATTTGTTTAATTTATAGTTATTACGTGAAATATTAAGGCAACGACAAGCAAAACAAAAACGACTTTCATTTCACGCATCATTTTCCTTACACCCATTTAAAAACACTTGTCAAATAATATTAACGACGTAACGACGTCCCTAGATCTAGACTAGTCTACTAACATAGACTACTAGACTAATTTGAATTAGGGAATAACTAGATCCAGATTCTAGATCTACATCTACTGATCTACTCATCTAGTCTAGATGAGTAGATCTAGTTTCTGGCAGTGATTGACTCATTGAGTGAATCTGTGTCAGTGTGTAACAAATGTTCGGATTTACCTGATCCAGCTGCTGTGACAGTTGGTTCAAATGTGAAGGACCAAGTTCGGTTATTGGGACTTCTTTACCCGGCATCTCTAATGTTATGTATTACCGGCTGCAGCGCTCAATAATATGTCATTTGGCAGCTTCTCTTACTAATATTACAGCACCATGCGATATACACATTAACAAGATAAAACACGTACAGAGATGACAGCCGTTAAAACGCCCAAGTTCTATTCGCTAGATGGCGCAGGAAGGGATCTATCATTAAAAAGATGGCGCCAGCCAATGAAGATGTATGTACTTATTTATTGGTTTTGATAAAGCCGCTAACGTTATGATATTATTCGGTTTTTAAAATATGAAGAAATAACCAAATGAGTTAATGGTTATAATTAACTCAGTAGTCCAAAAATTAAATATCAATGTACTTCTGTCTACGGTGCCTTAGTTATTATATTAATGAACAATTTCCGTCCCCTTTATTCAGAGAAACACTCCTTTATAACCCAAATTAAAGTGCAATGAATCCCAGCAACCATTGGAGAAAGTAAAAGGGTGATATGTTGTCAAATTTTGTCAAATAAAATATTATGTTCATCAGCAGGAGACAAATATTCGTGTTGTACCTCTATACAGAGGTGCTTTGGCCTTACATCGTGTTGTGCGTGGACAGTTTGTTGATAAATAATTGTAATGCTATCGCAACGTCTTGCATAATATCCATCACGTCTCGTCTTATCTAATCATATTCGAGCCCCTCTGGACTCGCGGCTCACAACTGACTCGGTGTTTCCTGATGTTTATCATTAATAGGATACTGAAAGTAGATGGTACTAAATACATATTACACCTTTTAGTCTGATAATTTGTTATTAACAGTCTCCTCTTACATATCTGAATTGATCTGATCACACACGTGCGCGCGCACACACACACACACACACACACACACACATATATATATATTGACTTATCTAATCTGACTGTGTCATACCTTATCTAATTTCTGCCTTATCGTATAGTATTCATAATCATTTTGTTTTTGTTTTGTTCCTGTCATAAATTTTCTTGTCTGATCTAATAATGTATTAATTATCATATCTTGTGTTATCTTATCTTATCTTGCGCTGTTTTGTCTTAATTTATATTTTAAAAGCTCCATTGGTATGCAATTAATGTTCCTGTCAAGTAAAACGGAAGTGACAGATCTTTTATAAAGGATTCAAAAACCAATACCGTATTTGCGAAATTAGCACGCACCTGAGCACCAAGGCCTAAGCTCTTCCACACACCCACTGAAAACAATACAGAGTTAATGATTGATGGGGTGCTATCTGTTGTGTGAACAAACAAAATCCCAATATAGTCGATTGTGGCTTGTCATACAAATAACAAACATATTCAGGGATACATTTTTAATAAGTAGATTTCAGGGAGAAATATATGTATATGGCACTAAATCAACAACCAAAAACATATTTATGTACATAAATCTATAGACAAACCACGCTCGTATACAAATACCGAATTTACCCAGATGCGCCTAGAGAGAGAAGGGGATCGTCATGATTAATTTAATTCCCCAGGCCAATACATGGGTATGTGATAAGAGTCTTGATGTATCTATTCAGCTAAATGTCTAGATTCACGATATGTGTGTTTATGTATGTAAAGAAGTATAATAATAAAAAATTATGAAATATTTTAGGCGGATTGTTTTTCTTGGTTTAGGATAAACGATAAATTTGATGTTTATAGATTTATCTTTGTACGATGGGTTATCTAGATATCCTCTACGTAATTGTGCAACTTCAATGTGCAGAATATTTTATTGGCTCCAGCACGCCAGTAGGGTCATGTTTGTTTATTTGGCGGGGGGGGTATATAAGGGGGGGGGGACGTTCTACATTGCTATCTCCAACGAAGTCGAGCAACTCGCTCAAGTTCAATGCCCATCCCAGTTCAATGCCTGAGTTCAGTGCGACGCAGACCCCGCGGCCCAAAAAATAACAAATCGGCAACAACTGCCGATCGACTCGAAATTGATGATCGTTTACCGAGTAAACATCATTTGAATTGATTCCGCCGTCCGATCTTCCCACACAAAATGGCGACCAACTGGTGAACCAATGACCGAACTACGATATCGGTGAGGCTAATGTTAGGGTAGTTTGCGCACGGGGGATCGGACGAGTAATAGACTTTTTCGGGGTGTAAACATTCGACGATCGCCGGCTCGAGTTCGCGAGAAACTTATCCCAGATGAATGCTGGGAATTGGCTGGTTTTGGGAATAATTTTCGTCAGCTCGGCTACGGTCCTGTCAAGCCGATTCAGTAAGTTACGAAATTTTTGAAAAATAGATTAATTCACAACTTTTCTGTCTATATAATCTGAGTTTTTAATATATATATATATATATATATATATATATGTGTGTGTGTGTGTGTGTGTGTGTGTGTGTGTTTAAAATATATCCATGGGCGCTTAAGATATTAAATATATTTACATATATAAATTAAAAATACATATTTTAAGAACATTGGTATATGTTAGCAATTTGCGCTGGAGAATGTAAGTTAATGATTAGAAATATTTGAAAATTAAAAATGAATGTCAAAATCATGAATGCCATTTTCTAGAATATTATATGTTTGGGATCATGGAAACGTAGATCCAAATGAGCATCTGTGGTACTCTACTTCCGGTCATGTCATACCGTTCTATAAGTATAATGTTATATCAGGAGTCTCTTTATAACTCTTTCTTCTTCTTATTTTCATTCGTGGTCTAATATTTATTGTGGTCTATTATTTATTGAGGTCTAGCGGTAGCGTGTTGGACCAAAGATCACTACCACCCAAGTTCGAATCTCGGCGTGGGTATATCTGAAGGTTGTTTCATCTTTGACTTCGATTCATTACCCTTGGAGCTCGCTCGGCCCGTTTAGCCAACCATGTGCACAAAAGTGGCCGTAAAACATCAATCAATCAATCAATCATCATCATCATCATCATCACTTATTGTGGCCTATTATTTATTGTGGCCTATTACTTATTGTGGCATATTATAAACAGACTAAAATAGCATCCATCTACAGTTTGTATTAAGAGTGCGTCGTGCGCCCCCCCCCCCAAAAGCATTGACTTCAGTACTCGAAGTTTCTGTTTAGGGTACCTCCAATTATTCCATGTCAGTTTAGCCTCTACCCGTTGACCTGTCCAGCTTGAGGCATACAAGCCCCGTTATCAAATCAAAGAATGGACTATGAGGAGGGTTAGCTCTTAGTGACTCGATGGTATTATATGTAATAAATGTTTATATTGCCTGTTAACATCATGGGTAGAGTGTGGGACCGTTTACCCGTTGTTATGGTCGTGCTGTGCGGGAAGTCGGGGGCTCGAATCCCGGCCATGGCACTATAATAAGAGGAGTTTTTCATCCAACCAGGCAACTGGCATGATTTTTTTCACCGAATATGCCATATATTGTAAATTCTAAATTTGTTTAGAATTAGTTCCCATGGTGAAGCAGTAACTTACAAGACCATGTGCATCTCCCTCATTTTAGTTTAACAGCCACGTAAAGTAACTGTCATTTCGGTCATTATATATATATATATATATATTGTGCGTGCGTGTCTGTTTGTGTGCGTGTGTGTATATATATATATATATATGTGTGTGTATGCGTGCCTGCGTCCGTACGTGCATACGTATATATATGTGTGTGTCTGTGTGTGCGTGTGTGATGGGACGATTATGATAAACAAAGGAATGCCACTAATTTATGTTACCCCTGTAATCAGGTCATTATAGACTGGCCGTATTAGACAGTATTTATACCCTATATACTAATACCCATATCTCCAGGTATCCGTCTGGTTGGAGGACGTAATGATTATGAAGGTAGAGTAGAGATCTACTTCTCGGCGACTGATAGCTGGGGTACAGTCTGTGATGGCGGATGGGATGATAATGATGCGCAGTATGTATAGAATTATTATTGTCTTAACCATCATCTTCGGTATTATTATCAATATTAGTATTTGTTATTATTATCACTATTATTAACATTATTCTTATTACCAACATACGGATAATTAGCATAAACAATTATTATTTGTTCCTTTGTTTGATTTTCCGTTTATCTCTTTGTTTGTTTTACATTTAAATCCTACAGAATAATACTATAACTGTGCTGTACTGGCTCTCAGCTTTAAACAGCTATATAACCTACAAAGCTGTAAACAAGGCGGCTGGTGACAAAGACTCCCCCACATTTTATCACATTTATAACCTGTACTTAAAAGTCGTCATCAGCCTTTTCCCAGATCATAGCCTAGCAGCGTTGATTGTAAGAAAATCAACATTTCGACCAGACATTATCAACCCACTTCTCATGAAGCCCCCCCCCCCATATAAACATCGCCATCAACAATACACACACAACAGAAGTCAAACACCAGGTAGATGTGTCCAATAGGCGACAGCCAGGGGTATCTAGGTGGGTGGGTGGTAGATTCGCGAATGAGTGAGTGAGTGAGAAGGCGGCCTCAGGGCCAGGGGGTCGGATGGGGACAGTGGATATGTGGATAATTTTATGCAGATAATATTAAGTTCCTTGATCATTTTTAATCCCTTCATAAGAATCACCCATTTAAAGATCAGTCATTTCAGGCAAAACAATTCCAGGATTCAATACTACTATAGCTAAGATGCCAATATACCAAACCCGATATTTCTCTTAACAAAAACTGTCAATAACTCACGTTGATATGGAAACTTGATTAAATAGAAATTATGATATTATTATTATTATTATTATTATTATTATTAAGCTAGAAGGACTCAATTGTGTTGATATGCCAGTATTAGACAAAATCTGTATAATCAGCCATGTGAACACGACAAATGTGTTTCTACAGTAGGACCTCTGAAACTGAAATTAAAATCAGTCTTTATCAGCTTCTTCATAACTGAAGCGCGTTGGATCACATATCATTAACGCCTGAGTTCGAACCCAACATGTGAAAGGTTGATTCATCTTTGACCTCGCTTCTTTACCTTTGCAGATCGCTCGGCCCATTAAGCCTACCATGTGCACAAATGTGACTGTAAAACACAAAAAAGATCATCAGCATCTTTATAACTGACATTTTTCTTTAATCAGCAACACTAGCTCACATAATATGATTTCATTATTATCATAGTGTGGTTTGTCGTCAACTTGGTCTGACCGGAGGAACGGCCAGAATGAACGCTTTCTATGGTCAAGGTACAGGAGACATCTTATTGGACGGGGTGATGTGTGCCGGTACAGAGCGACATCTAGCGGAGTGCGCCCACAAAGGATGGGGTGTCCACCGGTGTGACCATAAAGATGACGCAGGCGTTATGTGTAACGCGGGTAATATTACACCTCCCTTCTGTAATCCCTTAATATGTATATGTTTGTTTGCTTGCTTGCTTGTTAATGTTGATCAGAATTAGCTTTAACAATAATTATTAAAGGGAGCGCACGTAAATACGCATACTTACATGTACTCAGCAAAACACACTTCCAGGAATTATCTCCCCCACACACGCATGCACACACACACACACACATATATATATATATTGTCTGTGTAGATATTAGATTAAGTGGAGGACTCACGGGCTATGATGGACGTGTTGAGGTGTACGACACAGGTGGCGATATCTGGGGAACCGTCTGTGGACCAAATATCGATCAAAACGTATCCATGTAAGTTCACGTTTGTTTGTAAGCATATACATGTTAGTGATTTCCGATGTGCAAGCTCGCAAACGCCCGCCCGCCTGTGTGTGTGCGTTTTAGCAGTGTGCGATGACGCACTGGCATAGAGAATCACGATTCTTGAATATAACTTACGGACGATTCATCAGAAGAGTAAATCCGCGATCCTGACATATGTTATGCCGTTAGTAGTGCTCTGCTGGGGGTACAGTAAGTAATTTATCATTGAGGTTTACCATATAATTGAATTAAAGATGAACAACTATAGTTAATATCAAGAATTTTATTTTAATTTAAAACAACTGCGATGCGATATTATCTAATACAATTAATCGTGTCACACAACTGCATCTAAGAACAATATGGACCAATATATTGTCCTAGTAGCTTGTTTCCACTCATATTATTAAAATTTACTTTCTCATTTTATATTTGTTATGCTTGACATTGTTTTTATGTATACACACACACACACACACACACAACAGTGCGTGTACTAATATTTACAACTAGCTCAAAGATATGACTAAAATGGTGAGGTTATGAAGAGAGAGGTCACTGGCTTACAAAACACACTCGAAAGACTTGACTCAGATATAAAATAGGTGTCAAGACTTTAATAACCAGTAATATGGTCTCGATATATGCCCAAACTGTTGTATGTTGATTGGGTGCGCTATTGTTAAAATGGAATTGTCACTTAAGAGATTACTGGTCCATTTTATCAGTTACTTGTCGTGGCCCAAATCCATTTTATGTACAAGAAACAACTTCAAAAACCTCTCTCTCGTTCTGTGTGTGTGTGTGTCAATATATATATATATATATATATATATATATATATATATATATCCTACCATGTGAACAAAAGTGGCCGTAAAACACAAATCATCATTCAATCAAAATATATATATATATATATATATATATATATGTGTGTGTGTGTGTGTGTGTGTGTGTGTGTGTGTGTGTGTGTGTGTGTGTGTGTGTGTGTGTGTCTATTTATCTCTATCTATTACACTCAGCTTATTCCTGTCGTTTTCTTAGGAAGTAGTCTCTCACCCGTATGTTCCACATGAGAGAGCAACACTCACAACACATTACATATCATTTACATTCTACAAATAAATTGTCATTTAAGATGAAGTTTCATACAAACAATCCCAGTGTTGTAATGTCTCCATCCTGCTCCTGTCATTCCCGTGTACATGTTACAGTTAATCTGTATAATCAGGTAATATGTGTATTACCTGACATATTCAGGTAACACGTATTAAATATCAGTTAGTAAAACAAGTATTACCTGAATATTTCAGGTAATATACATATTACCTGATTATGCACATTAACTGTAACATTTGTTTGCTACAAATTTCTGAAGAGAGTTTGCTCGGTTTTTATCCCAGAGTGGTCTGTCGCCAACTCGGTATGACGGGAGGCAGTGTTCTTAATGTAGCAATGTTTGAGAAGACCCACGGCTCTATCCTATTGGGAGAGGTGTCTTGTGAGGGCACTGAAGACAATGTAATGGAGTGTAATCACAGTAGTATGACTAACGCCGCCTGTCGACATACAGAAGATCTGGCTATTGGCTGTGATCCAGGTAAGTGTCTTGGCCTATCCAGGGCCGCTTCTAGCACGATACCGGGTCGAGCAAAATTGATCCGTGCATTTCTGGATTTTTCTCCGTGGCTTACTCCGTGCACTGGAATACTGCTATTTCAGTCTTTTGGTCATTAATATACCATATATTAATGTACCATATATATATATATATATATATATATATATATATATATATATAGTGTGTGTGTGCGTGTGTGTGTGTGTGTGTGTAGTATTATCTGTATAATAAAGACCTGTACCGAGATGCATAGATTTGCATTACGTCACCCAACAAAGGAAGGAGGAAAATGTCCCGACAAAGATTGCTCCACTGAATCCATAAATGTGTCGAATACTCTCCCGGAATGTATAAGATCCATGATGATCATTACAACCTTTGAATATCTTGGTCTATTCCCAGCAGCTAAGCATAATTAAAATAACCTTTTAGCGAGTTGTTAGTAATCGTATAAATTTATACTTCAATAACTTGTGTATATTATCTTATCAGATAAGTTGAATTGTTTTACTTATATAGCAGATACGAAGGAGAAACTAGTGATATCAATATTTCATAATAATAATAATAAGGTACTGAGTTGCTATTATCCCACTCTGCTCTAAGGATCTTATGGTATATCATTTTTAATAACAAGAACTTCGACCCGATGTGAGGAAAGGGAATTGATTTTGCCTCCTTTCTTGTCCCGGCGAGCTATGAATGAATGACCACCATTTGTGAATTTCGAAAAGGATTGGAACAGCTAAGAGACTCGACGAAAAAAATGCGTCAATTTCAATTGGAATTAATTGGTTTGAAATTGGAAAACAAATGATATTAGGTTGGAATTTAAATAAACAAAAATCTTTTTTAATCCGGTATAGAATCAATATATAACCGATGCTGGGAAAGGCGAAGAAACATTTTCTGGTAAAGACCTTAGAGACGTTTTTAATCGGCGTTTGTATTTCTAAATCAGAAATCAACGAACTTTGTGGACATTTTCTAGCGTTTTGTTTATTTATTTACCAGTTCTCCGTATCGTGGATGGATCTTCGCCATTTGAAGGTCGAGTAGAGGTCTACGACATAACGTCCGACACCTGGGGTACCATCTGCGACAAAGGCTGGAATGAAAATGCTGCACAGTTAGTATGAAATCGGTTGATGGCCAGTGTTATTTACATATATATATATATATATATATATATATATACATATATATACAGCCTGAAATTTCTTCTCCCGAATTTCTTGACACTGAAATAGAATCGGCCATTAAGCCGACCTCCAAAAATAAGGGTAAAAATATTGACCCAAAAAAAAATATATATATATATATATATATATATATATATATATATATAACCGCAGAATGTTGTTCATTTGTCGCTTCGACTCTTTACATTTGGAGGTCGAGCGGCCCCTTTAGTCTATCATATGGCCAAGATTGTCCGTAAAACAGCAACATTTACATAATATTAGTTTTTGTAGCTATCTATTGTTATATAAGAAACTGAAAGAAGAAACTAAAAGATGTACGAAATTGTTTTGTTCAATAAGTCACGCCACAAGGGACGTGGTAAAAATTAAAACCTAACCGTTCTTATTTACCATATAAATGACTTCATATATCTATTTCTATTTGAAATGTATTCATAAGAAATGCCTCCATTAAATAGAATATACATATATTTTCTCGTGCTATGCACTGAAACACGAATGGTTATTAATGCTCGGTGCTAAATTGTGTGTATATATATATATATATATATATATATATATATATATAGGGGACCAAACACCTTTTTCCATAATTCTCTTCGTTATATAAAAAAATATTAATTTACAATCCATTTTGTTGTTCAAGTTTATCAAAAGGTGATAAACATCCTGATGTGGTGTGTTCAAGTTGCCATTTATTGTCGTTTCAGCGTTGTATGTAAATATCTCGGCTATGCCGGTGATAGGGTTTTGTTGGGAGGCCACGTCCCGCCTGGCTCAGGTCCTATACATCTGTCTAACGTGATCTGTGACGGTACAGAGAGGTCACTCTTAGATTGTAGACATGACGGTATGGACAGGAACAAATGCCAACACAAAGAAGACGCCGGAGTAAAGTGTACTCCACCGGCAAAAAGTATGTCAATCAGTCAGTCAGTCAGCTTGTCTGTCTGTATGTCTGTCTGTTATTCTCTACCCCCCCCCCTCTCTCTCTCTCTCGTCCCCTCTCTCTCAAACTCTCTATCTTTCTAACTAGTTCTCTCACTCTCTGCATCTCTTTACCCCTATGTATCAATCTATATATCTCCTCTCTCCCTCGTTTTCTCTCTCTTTCCAATCTAAGACAGACACAGAAGGGTATAATTTAGAAACATTTCGACAAAACATTTAGTAATGATAGCAGGGGTAGTGATCCAAGGAGCGGAATTTATTTGTGCGTGTGTGCGTGCGTGCGTACGTGTGCGTGTGTGTATTTGTGTGTTTTAGGATATATATATATATATATATATATATATATATATATATATAACAGAGAGAGAGAGAAGAGAGAGAGAGAGAGAGAGAGAGAGAGAGAGAGAACGGGAGTATTAAATTTGAGGGACAGATATGTTAAGGACTGATAGACAAGGAATTGTTAAAATAGGAGTAGCCAGGTAGGCAGGCAAAGGGGAAGCGGTTGAATATTGAAGAAGAACAAATAGAAGAAGTGATACATAGAAGCTGATAGACGTAGATAACAAATGACAAACAACTAGAAAATAGGAATAAAAAGTGATGGGGTACTGACAAGATCAAGACACCTAGATGTGTCGGCGCCTTAACTATCTTTATAACACACACACGCACACACACACATCTACATACAATCACTCATGCGCGCGGACAAATACGCACACATTCATTTTTATCATTATTATCATCATCATCCTCTTCCTTCTCATCATCATCGTCATCATCATCATCATCCTCGGCCATGAGTGCTATTATAATAACTCATTGTTCCTCATCTATTTTCTCTCTGAATATATATAGATGACCGGTCTGTTGTCTGTACTATATACAGAGATGGCAGCGTGAAGACATTCTCAGGTAGAGTGATACATAGGGCACTACAGAGGCGTAAAAACTATGTCGCCAGCCTAGGACCCAAAGATGCACCAAACACAAGCAACTGCAAGTTTGCCTTAATGGCTTACCTATCTAGAAACAAGGTAATTATCGGTATAGTATTATGGTTAAACCTTTATTTGATTACGTAATACGTCATAATTAGACCATCTCACTTGATATGTGTTATGGTTTTATACGCTGCCCAATATATTTTTATTATGTAATTATCTAAACATTTAATACAGACACACACAGGCGCGCGCACGCACGCACGCACTCACGCAAACACCTGCACACACACACATATATATATATATATATATACGCGCACACGCACACACACACACACACACACACAGGAACTAGTGAGACATTACACATATCTCAGCATGAAAAGTCGCCATTCGGGATTCAATCACTTGAAGATTCGTCCAAAGTTTGAATTCACGGTTCGAGATTCTGTGCATGTGCCTTATGTATATACGTTAATATATTTTATATGTATATTATTAAATTTAATACACACACAACATAGGGGGCAGCACCACCACTACAAGAGAGAGAGAGAGAGAGAGAGAGCGATATATATATATATATATATATATATATATATATATAATTCAATATATTACATATACTATATCATAAAGGTTACATGGGGATCGTTCAGTATCGGCGTACATGGTGGTAAACCGGAGAAATATTACAGGAACTTTGCTTTGAGAGACGTGGAGCTTCCTATAAAATGGAAGAACGTGGATATTTGGTAAATATCGTTACTACTTGTATCTCGTATAGACTATTGTATCACCTTGTTATATGACATATCTGGTTATAACATCAATTACCTGCAACGAATTCAGAATAGAGACAAATATTCGAAAATATGATCATATCAACTCAATTCTTCAAAAACTACATTGGCTACCTGTTAGACAGCGTATACATTTCAAGATTTTATTAATAACTTATAAATCTATTAATGATATGGCTCCTGAATACCTCTGTGAACTGATGTCCATTAGAAAGTCACCCCGAAAACTCAGGTCATCCAGTCAGATGCTATTACTGATGCCAGTGTCTCGCCTCATGGCGCATGGTAGTTGTGCATTTAGTGTTGCAGCTCCCACTTTGTGGAATAAGTTGCCGGCAAATATTAGAAATGTGTCTGCTCTTGAAAGTTTTTATCTGTTCTTAAAACACACCTATTCAAGGTCACTTTCACAGATAAATAATACCTATCTTTTAAATCTCATATTATTTGGGGTATTATTATATTACATATTATCTTTAGTGCCTTTGAATGGCTCATGATAGTAAGGGCGTTTAAAAAAATTATCATCATCATCATTATTATTATTATAATTATTATCATCATAATCATCATCATCATCATCATTACTACTATTATTATTATTATTACTTGTACGACCTCTTATGGTATTCTAATGTTTAATAATATATATCATGTTGAAAACAATAACAGACTAAATATACACAACTAGAGGGCAATAGTATTTATATGGTTGACTAGGTTGAAATCTAGATGCCCCTCAGGGACTAGGATGCTGTCAGTTATTTTTACGGGGGGACCTTTATCAGATCCCTATAGTTCCAAATAGTGAAAGGCACTCTGAAATATCAGAGGGTGCCTCGAATGACCTAAAGCCTTGGGGGCCCGGTCATGGGTTAACACGGCCCTACTCATCTACAGATGGACATATGGTGATAGGTGTATGGCAGCTGTCTACTAACTTATTCCTCATCCGACAGTTGTCTACCGGAAAGATGATCATGAGAAGACATAAAATAGACAAATATTTAGCCATTGTTGGAAATAAAAATTGGAATATATAATATCTTCTGCACTGTCGCATCAGATAGCTGTGTGGAAAGGTGAAGGAAAGGGGTCAAATGTTGCTTTCTCCGTCACTTTTCGGCGTCAAGTAAAATATGCTAGTAGTCGAATTATAAATTATAAACAGTTTATTGGCTTTACAATTTTATATGGCCCGTCTGTTATCTTTTATCATCCTCTGTGAATAGTAGTAACAAAATTGAAGCCGTCTAGCACTGTGGGCGGCTTCCTTTGATGTCATTTTGATGTCAAAGTTTTATAAAAATGCCAATATTCTCATTATCATCGTATCATTTCTCAAACTCTCACTATTGCAGTGTCAGTTTCGAAGCTAAAAGTGCCCACGCATGCACACATGCATGCACGCACGCACGCATGCACACGCACACACACATTTAAAACTTGATTATTTGTCCACTCTATCACTTTCTTGCTGACCTATCTGTCCCGGTGGTCTATTACGTATTTGCGGGGTTTGTGTATGTTTGTGTGCACACGCGCGCGCACGCCATGCACACGCGAATTCATCAAAACAGACACCTATAATAATACAGTTTCACAAGTGCTAATACGAACTAATGATCGAAACGACTATGGTATTACTGATATGACCTGAGTCAAACACCGCCACCTCATCGTCGCCCTTGCCCCGCATACGTCATAAACAGAGGGTGCCTTAAAATGTAATCATATAGGGGGGTGGAGGGGGGGGGGTCAGAATCTACATCACAACCCCCTTAGGTGGGAGTTTAGCATTTTTGTCTAACCTGGTCTAACCCGAGTTCGAATCTCGGCGTTGGCATATCTAAGAGTGTTTCATCTTTGACTTCGTTTTACAACTAAATGCTGTTTATACTGGATTTCAAAATAAGTGTTATATCACGGCGTCTCTAAGTAATGATTATGATCGAATTATTTTATGATTTCATCAGTGTTTATTTTAAAAACGATCATTCTTGCATATAGTTATCGATTGCTGCTACGATGTTTCTTTGATGAGAAAAGACCTAAGGAAGTTTGACAAATACTTAAATAAAACTAAAAATATTTAAAAAAATACTCAAGCAAGGCTAAATAAATCATGATTTAAAAACAGATTTTAAACATTTAATATTTTTTATTTAAATCAATATTAATATCATTGAAATATATATATATATATATATATATAATATATATATATATATATATATTATATAATATATATATATATATATATGTTATATAATTAAGCTAGTCCAGAAAAAAACATCGGTTCAAGATCGTTGGCTTAACAGTTTGTATATGAATTGTATATGTTTTGACTTCATTTGTCAGATCATCCCCAAATCATGGTTTAAATCAATCGTTTAAATCGAATAATTTAAATCAAACAATTCTCTACTCATGTCTACCAGCAAACACGCGCATTCTCATTCTGAGATGTATCATCAACCGTAAAAATATGTCATTTTCTCCTCCATGGACATTTTCCCCTATGACATTTGCCCACCTCCGTCCCGGATATTTGCCCCATTGCTTATTGGGAATCTGCTCAAGTATTTATTATATATTTTTCTTATTTATTGCTATTAAGATACATGAAGCCATGAACATCTGGCTTCCTATTGTAACCAACTTAAGATTATCCTGTAATTAATTATATAAGGGATATTTGTTGTAATTCAAAAGGATGAAACCATTACTCATGGATTTCTTTAAAATCACAGGCATTGCATGAAGCCATTGATTCAGGGCTTCATCTATATTTGCAATTATTATTTATCTAGGGTGACAAAATTCCATATGTAACATGGGTTGCCAGTCAGATATGTCAGAATAGGCCACAACCAGGGGTCTCTACCCTAAATTTCAACAAGAACAAAATATGTTAGAAAATCACTAACCTGTTTATCATTAGTAGCCGAGGTTGTCTAAATCTTTGCTATGAAGGACATTCTTACACCAAGAAAGGAACCAACAAGTCCACTCTCCGCAGGGAGTGTAGCCAGCATCGAACACGTTCATGCAACAGAGCGATTTTCATTGATCTGGAGGTAATTAGAATGCCCATGTTGCAGAAAATATTTTGCAAAACGTATCTTATATTTCTGGAGAAATATCATGACTTCTTTATAAATAAATGTTATGTTGTTGTACAGTGTATATTATCACAATTTTGTCAACAAGGCTAACGTTTTATTTTATGGAATGATAATCACAAGTCATATACATTTTATACCAAATATATTCATTTGATTTATTATAAACAAAAATAAAACAATAATCTTACATTCTTTTCTGTTATCATTTCAGGTTGAGAGTGCACTCCCTGTGACAGCAAACAGCAACAGGAGCAGTTGGTCACCATGTGCAACCAGTATGTTGCTGTGAGAAGTCCCTACAAACCACCCGAAGGTCATAGGCCACTGCATCAGCCTCAAGTGAAAATAGTGTTCTGTAATAAAATATAGAACATGTATTATTGTTGTTTCGTATTAAAGGGGGGCAAATGACCGGTGGGGGATATCCAGTAGGGGCCAGTATCCTAGGGGCAAATGTCTTAGGAGCAAACGTCTGGGGGGAGGAGTCAAATAAACGCAAGCCTAACACCACACAGATAAACATCAACACCCACAAATTAAGGTGGGAGGTTACTTGCAGCTACGGCTTGCTGCTAACCGCGCCTTAGTACATGCGAAATATTCCAAGATACATACAACCAACAAATTATCTTGACATTTCAGAAAAGACAAACCAAGCCGCCAACATATTTGACATCATTTCCGCACACGATGACTAATGAGGACAACTCTCTAAATGCGACGGTACACAAGATGTCTCCAAACAAAGGATGGATAGTTGCTGGTGGTGCGTGTCCCTACTCGGTGACGTACAGGGTGAAGAAGAAACATCCCATACTTATGCTGAAGATTGGATGGGGCTGGCACTATAAGCCCGATAACATGGCAGGAGTGTGCGCTTTGTGAATGGGCAAGCACGTCATAATGGATAGAGAGGTACGGCCAATATAGCAACCCTTGATGTAACGGTCTACTGTTGTCTACCGAGTGGAAGCCACCCGTGTATTGCCTACTGTGTAACACTCATTTGCCAGTTGCCTACTGTGTAACAGTCATCCGTATATTGTCCTCGTGTGAGTCTACTGCGTTGCAACCACCTGACTATGGCCCACTGTGTAGTAACTATCTGGACTCTGTCTGAAGTGTAACAACTACTTGTTTATGGAAGCCATCGAGAAATGAGATAATTCCAATAGTTTGACAGCCCATTGTTATGACAGCTTGTTCTATATGTTGGAGTTTTTATCACTCGATGTTCCGACAGCCTAATTTGCGTGTGTGCGTATTTTATGTATGTATGTGTGTGTAACCCCGACCTGTCTTGGATGAGTGAGTGAGTGAGTGAGTGAGTGAGTGAAGGTTAATGGGTCGTCTACACTCGCCAAATCCGAACTCTGAACCGAGAAGGCATGGTTAATTGTAGTAGTACATGCACCGACGTTTGTGACATTCCCGTAGAGCCTGTCCGTTGGAGGCCTCCTGCATACGCGATAGAAGCTGGAGCTCTGTGTGATTAGAAAAAGAGCATCCGAATGTAGTTTGGGGAATATCTCCAACGTGATGTCACTGTCACGATCCGATCCACACGTGATGTAGACGGTTAACCACCCAATCCTAGACCCGTTTCGTACAACACATTGACAAATATTTATATCCATAGAAACATCCGACTGAGCTGTAGGACACAGAGCTGTCGGAACAACGGTATGTCGGAATAATGGTTATCGGAACAATGGGCTGTCGGCTTAGGGAGATTACTTGTCATGTTAGGTAAACATAATAATTATGCCATACATGGTTGAATATATTGGGACGGTGAGTGTTTCAGATATGTTTAGTTCTATTTGAACCTGTCAAAACATCTACGTTTTTGTATGGAAATCTCTACATTCTAATCGCAGACCAGTGTGCATTAACAGCCCATGATATTCCAAAATGTTTCGAACGAATGCATGTCTACACTTAATTTGTCCTTTTCATAACCGGAAATAGCGGTTCATCAACCATTAAAATGCCATAAATCGTAATCAGAACCAAAATGTAAACATCACTTCCGGTACAAGTAATGATGGAAACATGTCATATTGTTCTTCCCGCTGTGCGGACATAAATACCCTTTTTGTTGTTAATCTTAGTTAGGTAATATCTAAATGCCACACCCAACTTGACTGTTATCCTCTTTGCCTATTTATTTAACAAATTTTATTAACGTTATTGGTTAACTTGTACGACTATTTTCTCTTAGTAATAGAACAGTTTTCCCCATATTTATTGTGGTTGTGCGGGACTTGTGCTATATGCATTTATATCCTCCATTAGCTGATTTAGGTTGTCGAAGAGGCGTAAATATTGGTTTTAAAACGATTTGGGATATTAGAAACAAATTTGTTAATAATACGGACTTTTTCGGGTAATTCTGAACTTGTGATTACGCTAATAAAAATTAAATTGTTTTAATGGAAGAGTGACTGAAACAAGGAAATGATTCTCCAGGATTTACAATTCTTATATATGAAGTACAAGACATGAATTGCAAAGGCGTACAATTAGTTAGTCCCATAAATGTGAAGAACAAAAACCCATGTAAAAATAACACCTATTTGAACATTAATCTTTCAAGATGCTCTACACGCGCGGGCGCATGCGCGTGCGCGCACACACACACACAGCTGGACGTTTTATTATAATATCTTATTTCTTTCCTATCATATAATTTGATATCTAAACTTCCAATCACCCAATGCAAATAATGTGTTAATATAATTAAGTATAATCTTATTCTGGTGATGGGTTTGTTGTTAAAGATATAACTCAGATACGTTTAAGTATAAATAAATTATATAATTAATACCCAAGCTTTTCGGAGGCTCCGTATGTTGACTCATAGTAACACTATAGCTAGATGTAGCCCCCTCGTTCGAGTTTCCGGGTTCGAGGTCCTTACCAGATATGTAACACTGAAACGTTTCAGGACACTGTACTGCGAATGAAATGCTAATGTATTTAGATAATGATAATGGGTGATGAGGAAGTTTCTTTGTTCTCATGAAGTAACTCGTACATTCCTGCGTAAATTTAAACCAAGATCTTGCATATTCCAAGTTGCTTTTTAATAATTTCTACTGAAACTGACACCAAATACATGTATTTTCTTGCTAACGCTGCAACTGCTTCATGAACCCTGATGCCAAATAAGAGAAACAGCGTTAAAATGGATACAGACAACCGGATAAACAAATCATATATATATATATATATATATATATATATATATTGATGAATGCATATGTACATGTGGGACGCCTCCGTGGTCTAACTGGTAGCGCGTTGGATCGCAGATCACTACCACCCATGTTCGAATTTCGGCGCTGGCATATCTTAAAGGTGTTTCATCTTTGACTTCGCTTCATTACCTTTGGAGGTCGTCCGGCCCATTTACCCGAGCATGCGCACAAAAGTGGCCGTAAAACATCAAACATCATCATCACTTAAATACATACGTACATGTATCGTTACGGCGTGGAATGAAAATTGTTTTTAGCTGTTGAAGTCCTAGGTAATAATGCCGCACCAAAAAGGAAATTTGAGGGGTTCGCAGTCCCTGCGGGGCCCTGATACTTCATTATAGTCGGCCTAATGGGTAATATTCGAAGGGTTTGTACTAAGTGAATAATCAAACCCATTTAAGATTTGTACTAATGACATAAGTAATAATAAGCCTTTATTGACATCTAGAGACATTGTCTATTTCTTTAGACGGTGCAACCGGGTTAACCATAAACTTTTCGGATCTATTCGGCACTCAGACGCACAATAAAATGGTCTGGTGAAATAAAACGTCGCATTTACAAATAATTACCGTTGACGTCATACGTTTTTCTGTTGACGTCACGTAATTTAGTGGCCAATGAAAACAACAATACGGAACTACTCCCGGTTGATAGGACCAACATCCCCGCATAGGATCGCCTCATAAGCCGAGTGTTCGTCTTTTGTTTGCCTGAGGATAGCGACGGCAACATAATTTCATTTTTTTAAACACCAAATGAACATCATCCCTGCTCCAACACTTCTATGGTATGACGTAACCACAATTGATCACATGGTCAGAATGTTTACTTTTAGCATCACTTGGTGACTGTGGAAATTCCAGTTGAAATAAAATACCTGCGTCAGCGTAAGATGACGCCTAACTTAGCCGTTTGAGAATGCAAAGAGATCATAGTAGGCTATTATTAGGAAGCATACGAGGTCTATGTATAGTCAATTATTGATTCCTTACGTTTCACCTCTAAATAAATGTGTTTACCTTCTTTAAATAGCGCTCTCAGGACAACTTAAAAGATTTCATATTCGCGCTTCTGTGGTCGAAAAGGCAGCTCTTGTGGGGATATTTACTTCATGGCTTCTAAAGGTTTCAGTTAAATTCTGTGGAAAAGAAATTTAATTTAAAATGTATTATTGCCTTGATTGATAATCAGTCGACAAATATATCAGTGGTAGTATTGGGAATATAATATTTGGAAATGGTGACATCATACTTTAATATTTTAAAGCCAAAATATTACACGATATAAAAATGGAAATCTAAACAAATTAAAAAAATAGTTTTAGTTTAATATGTTTATTCTTGGTGGGCATTTGTCCAATATCTCACTTTATTGGTGAAGTATTTGTCTGGTGAGCATTTTTCCGTGCACCTGTGCAACCCCCCTATAAGAATTCAAATCAAACCTAACTGTTTCTATGATGTTAAGATGACGATAATAGCGATGCTAATAAAAATAATAACAATAATATATATAGCGGCTTTTTCAACGTGAATTAAATTGAAAATATAATTAAAACATGTTCTGAATGCATTTTATACAAAAATATTATGGTTTACAGATGTTATAGATAGGCTAATTTAAATACGTTTGAACTCACAAAGTAAAATTTCTTTCTTTCTCTGTGTGTTTGTGCGCGCGCGCATACGCGTATATATCTATCGATCTACTTATAAATATTTCTCTCTCTCTCTCTCTCTATATATATATATATATATATATATAGAGAGAGAGAGAGAGAGAGAGAGAGAAAGTTTATAATTGCTAAAAAATAACCTTTTAGCCATTTACAGAAATCGTAACATTAATTGAAAGTAGGATATGAACAATATTTTAACATACACAAACACCAACATGCACATGCGTGTAAAGAAAATAGGCATTGACACAAGCGATATATCTTTTATTCAAAAAGGAAGTATCAATTAATTTCAAAACATCTAAAAATTGCCACCAATATTTAATCGATAAAATCAAAAAAGGCTGAATAGATGAAGGGAAAACCAAACTGAAATACGTAAAAGACTACTCGAGATAAATTATTAAAATTTAATTAAATTCAATTTATCCCTAGAAAAGGTACAAGCAATAGCATGGACATATATTTAGAAAAAACAGTATTAAGATCAAAAATATATTTTAAAGGTGACCGGAAAAAATTTTCACATTTCGAAATAAATATAAAGTAAGAAACAATTGTTTTATTTCCTGTCAGATGCACTCCCACACTCAAAACAAATCTAGCCACCAGATATCATATTTCCATTAAAATCTTCCCTAAATCTTTAATCTCCGAACTGTCACGAGTCATTGTTAGTGTGTACTACACTCGCTAGGGATTATCGTGTGACGTCATCTTTGACAAACATCACGTAGTGCCATAGCTTTGTTTACAAGCGTTCTGACCAGTTGACAGACAAAATATCAGATTCCGACGAATGTTTTGACATTATAAGGGATATCAAGCCACACAACTTTCAGCCACTCGCGAAAAAGAGTCACAGACAGTATTAATTGTGAAGAATTAGCCGACACCAGGCCCCGGTCTACAACAAGAGTTGGATTGGTGTGTATTTGTTTGTGTTGGTAGAAGTTTAATTAATAAGTCCACACTGGGCCTGAATGCGAATATTTCCCTTTTCCTATCACATAACGTCATTGGAAATGAAGTGGTGTTTGTCTGTAAACGGGAGCCCGGTGGATGCGTGGAGATCTCCCATATGTGGTCTATACAGGAATGTGCCGCATTTGGTCGAACACCTACTAGACCAGTTTAACAGTTTAGTAATGTCTACAATACACAGCCATAAGAAACTTCAAGTAGGCATAAGTAAATTTTAGTTATTCACGAATGCGTGAACTGGTGAATGTCCAATAGTTTGCTCCCAAGATTACCCTATTCTCGCTCATACATACCCATTTCTATTCAGTATCTCCTTCAAACTGCTGATTCTTTTGGGCTTGGCATCACCCAGTTTGTCACATATGGCTGGAATAGCATCTTCTGTGAGCCTGACACTCTTCCTGTAATATATCCAACTGATCGTGCTATAGACGGCACAAATAACGAACATCCGTTCCTCAGTGTCTCCTGCTGTGACGAGTTGGCTTCCATTGCACTCTATTCATGTTTCCCAGCCAATCACGCAAACAAGTCTTGTTTTAGGGGAATGAATGCATACTCCATCCACCTGCAGACCCATATTCACAATTATATGCGGCGCAATACACCATTTTACATGTTTAACAAAGACGATATAGAACACGCAACACAGGTTAAACAAGGCAACGGCGAATGTTTGGCGTTTATGCTCGTTAAACATAACGTCACATTCGGAAGTTTTTCGAAGATTTTCGATTAAAGCTGTGCCATATTTGTCCATGTCAGATGGTTAAAACAAATAATAGTAAATCTCTGACTGAAATTTATTTTAATAAATAGCACTGACATTTTGACTAATTTAGGAAACCTTTTCCTGTGACCTTTAAGCATTGTCCAGAAAATAAAGGTAACTCAACTAAACTCGAATGTAATACAACATTCACGCCAATTGATGCAACAACTGAATTTCGTAATATAAACATTAATACAAACTCTGTATATATTGTGTTTACATATGCGTGTGTGTGTGTTTATATGTGTACATGTAATATCAACAGATGGAGAAAGGTCAACAGAAAACTATAGAAACAGAGATAAATACACAAATGTATTGAATAATAAATTTTATTATTACTATTAAACAAAGTATCCTAACCGTCAGCTTAATGGACAATTTTCGGCTGAAGCAGACTGTTTTAGGAGTCTAAATTGTTATTTCGTGTTTAGGTTATTTTAGTTTGAAATATCCGCCAGTTAAATTCGAGTTACTGCTTAATCCTGCTTAGATTCAATCATATAAGGAGTCCCTGATTTTGGACTGAAATGGATTATTACTGAATGCGTGTCTGTAACTGATAGATAGAAGCAGTAAGGGACCGCCACCAAATAATTTAAAAAACCGCTATAATTCTTGGGAATTTACCGATAATGAGAGCATGGTAAAAATATGCGAACAAAAATAATCTCAAAGTGAAATTTAAAGTTCTGAGAATGTCAGACTTTTTGTAGACTATGAATTTCTGAAAAGAAAAAGCAAATAACAGAAGACTCCTTTTTTTACCTAAATTCTTCTGGGAAACGGTAACATGTTGTCCATCAACACGATTATCATTCCCCATGTACAATGAGTTATTTATCCTACAGAGTATGTGACTCAGAGGCGACTACTTAATGAAACATCCCCCACACATGCAGATAGTTGGGTTCGAGTTGGTCCCAGACCTGAAGGTTTGCGACGTAGTTCTACAACATCTGCAATATTTCTCACCCCCCCAAGACCTCCCTCAGCTGTGATACTTTCACCTGTTATTGTAATTTGGTTTGATTCCCACAAACAAAAGATTCAGTTCCTTTCGTCATCTCAGTTAGAATACGTCCTTCTCCTGGTACATAATAAATTACACCATTTATAAAAATAAATGAGCATCAATGCAGTTTGTCGGTAAAGTACCATGGCTATATTGACCACCGTGATTAAACATGGTACTACATGGAGATTAGAGAGTCCTGATTGTGCGACTGAAATAGCGGTATTGGCACCCTAAAATTAGATGTTATACACCCATAGGTCACACGACTAATTTGTTGCTAAAATGTTTCATCTAATAGCTCGGAAAAGACAGCGTACAAATTATATAAAGTTAGCCACCACGTCATCCTAACCGTCCAGTTATTTCCTCGTTTACGACATGTTTAGCGCTCTAGATGTTTCCTAGTTGATATTTACCGAATGGATCAATTCATCAATTGACCAGTGTATTTTTCTTTAAACATTAAGGGACCCCCACGGACTGGTTAACTAAAGAAGAATTCGCCGAAAACAACGACCAGACGATAACATGACTGGAACGGAAGGGCTTTGTGGACGAACTAAATCTCTTCCTTTTACGACATTGATAAATGTCAGCGAGCAGACGATAACAATCGTAAATAGGCGGCACGGCGGCGGCTAGTCTTTGAGAAGATAAAAAATACTTCAGTAACAATTGCCAGTTTCGTTCGAATAGTTTGCTTTACCTTCTGGGAATATTCGCGGGGGATGTTCTCTCCTGGAATAAAAAATTGCACATGAGTTTGGTTTGTGGTAAGCGAAAAGAGATGTTTTGTGATTCTTTTGTCTCTTTCTCTCTCTCCATCCATCCATCCATCCATCCATATATATATATATATATATATATATATATATAATGGAAGCATCTAGCCAGTCAACGCAGATAGCCAATAAATTTACATGTCCATACCCACATTTCATATCGAACTTTAGGTACATCTTATTGGATCACTGTGTAGCGCCTGTGAATGGCTTCTTATAGTAATAGCGTACTATTAAAGCTAGATGATAATAATAATAATAATAAAATAATAATTACTATTATTATTACTATTATACTTATTCTTGTTGTATATCTATTGTCATCGTTTTGTTTCAAACCATTTCCGGGCGCTTCCGTGGTCTAACTGGTACCACACTGCACCACAAATCACTACCACCCGAGTTCGAAACTCGGCGTACGCATATCAGCCCATTTAGCCTACCATGTGCACAAAAGTGGCCGTAAAACATCAATCATCATCGTCATCATCATCATACCATTTCCGTGCACCCAGATCAGCCACATCCATCACGCTCAGTATAAACCAATACCCATCTCACCCACATCCCATTCGCAATGCAGTGTCCTGATGATGCTACCACTTTAAATTGACCAAATCGATGACAGCTAGAACAGCGAGCTTGAACAAACTCCCGGGAGGTCTATGGTGGTCTACGTGGGGATTCCTTCATACAAACGGGCCTTTGTCAACTTTCTCCGTCTGTGTATGTTTAGTGTAGATTTCGCCAGCCTTTGTTCAGAGAAATGGAAGAACCCTGACCATCTATAAATATACCACAAATCAGATAGGGACTGGACACCATATTGGAAGACATCACACAAACAAGTCGTATAGGTGTACAGACCGATGTGTTGCAATACACAAAAGCACAGACACATAGACACGCGGACACACACACACGCGCGCGCGCATAAACGCGTACAGTAAAACCTATATATTATAACCGTCAAGCTTATCAGATAGGCGACCTGCTTGAAAAATCAGCTGGTAGCCTTTTGGCAACAATTTACTGACGCTATAGGAACGAACACTGTAGAGGTAATGGCGGGCTCGTTCTAGAGGGGCACGATTAACCCGCGGGCAAAACAAGACGCATGCGAAGACTCAAGGTAAGTTTATAAAATAGTGTTTATTTATTATTTATGTACAATCATAACTAGAAAGCGGCACTTTCAAGCTAAAAGATTTATCCTGTACAGTCCATCAGGTTCACCAACTACCCGTGCAGCATAACCTCAGCAGCTGCCATTTATAAGCGCATAGTCCACGCAATAATATATCGTCGTCGAATTATCTGCCTGAGACATCAGAAGCCATCTGCTTGGTGAATCCAATTATTTATAATCCATCACCTATACCCACTGAGCTATTGTGTTATTCTGGAGATGACGAGATGATCTTAAGTCAGTGAATTGTGTTAGTAGACAATGGTCTTAATGGACCGGGGGGGGGGGGTAATATTTGGGTACGTACTCCGAACGGGTGATTGGGATGAAATGTGGAACTATGGACTATGATGCGAGGACAATGACGTCGATATAGAAGTAAGAACTCTTGTATATTGATGTTGTCTATCAAACAGCAACAACAACAACAAAAAGTAAGCAATGAGCCAGTGGTATATATATATATATATATATATATATATATATATGAATGAGAACGGCTCTGGCTTGATTATAGTCATTGCTTGATTGGCACGTTAGCTTGAAAAGAGATACAAAATTGTCGAGATTAATTAGTGCACGCTTTATCCTGAGCCTTAACATGCTACTGTATGAGAATGAAGAGTGTTTATGGTACTTTTTGCTATATTATCTCGTTCACGTGAGAGCCTCATACCTGACACGGCTATTTTCATTTGCAAATTTCGAGCCCAATTAATGTTAGGAAATTATGTTATAAAAGAGAACTGTAAAAAATGGCAAGACATCACCTACCTTCAATCAAGAAGAGAAAAATAAAGACTACAGATCAAAACCGTAGATTGGCTAGCAATGAGTAAGCGCATGTATGGCGTTTCGCCAAAGACGGAGCGGCGAAATAAGGGCGTGTATTTAATGACAACGTCATTAAGTAGTCGGATTTTGTGTGATAAAACCCCAACTGTAAAGAAAACCAACACGCCATCTTTTTCAATGATCCAGTGAGATATAACTGTAACGTTCAACAAGAAGCACAACCAACTAATTAGTAAGCGTCTACGATAAATTATCTGAGGCAGAAACATCGCAATGGTGATGGTGGAACACTAATAAAAACACATCTTTTTGGTGCAGAGAGGTAAATATTTTTAAACATTCAAGGCTATTATTATTGATGAGATTAGCAATATCGGTGCCGCATTATCTGCGTTCGGGCTGAACGTTCCAAGAATGTGTGGGTGAGGGTACGAATCCAGGATGAACGATGTTTACCATATTTCTCGTAGCTAGTGAGCACGTGGCCGAAAATGAGGTGACCCCCATTGGAATCGTTATCCAATCAACGCCTGGCAAACTACGAGAAACAACAAGCCAACAAAGAGAGCTGCGACTTTCATTGATTGATTTGTTTGTTTGTGTCCATTTTCAAATATGCGATTAATGCGTTAATGAATTGATTACCGGTTATTAAGCACAAGAAAAATGTCGGTTGATTAACAACATTATTTGAATAGCATTAATTTAGCGAAGTAAAACATTTCTTTCGTCGTAAATTACTGTTAATCAACTCATTCTATAAGCCACGGACAATTTTGGAGAGAAAGCGAGAGAGCAGGAAGTCTTCGGAAGTAATACGGATCCGATCTCCAGTAACAGTCCGGCCTCGAATAAATTTCCGGAATGCTGTAGTCTCGAAATAACTTAGTTAATAAGTTGTACAAATTAGATGAAGCTCCATAACTAAAATTAAATTTCCTAGTAGAGAACATATTTTGGCCTTTTCTTGAATAAGAAACTAACCCTTTAGCTTTGAAGAGATCGGATGATGAAGAGAACTGTACTTTGTTATCTCTTAGCCTGAAGCTTCTGGTTAGACTCCAGCTTATACCTTTAGTGTTATTTATCAATTTCTTTCGGCTTCAACCCCATTCATCTGGAATTTGACCCTCTATTTTCACAGTTAATTGTTCAATGAGCGGGGTAGTATGACGTTCAAACGTTCCTAAGCCTATTCCGTAAAAAT
Source organism: Paralvinella palmiformis (assembly GCA_025642065.1). NCBI lineage: Eukaryota > Metazoa > Annelida > Polychaeta > Terebellida > Alvinellidae > Paralvinella > Paralvinella palmiformis. The sequence goes on from JAODUP010000241.1 coordinate 472,319, forward strand.
GGCATGTGTAAAAAATCGAGTTGCTGTATCGATGCCATAAAATGAACTTCCGGAATATTATCCCAAATGAAGCTACACTATCTGACAAAGAAAAGGTTGACTCTCGTGAAATTAAACGCCATATTCTTCGATAGCAGCTGGACATGCATAGAAATGCCGGTTTCGTCCAAGGAAATAACGATAATCACAGTCTATTGGTAGTATTGAAGGATAATCGCAGTATTATTTGAGTTGGTGTATCTATCTTTTAGTGCCGATACCCCAGCATATCGGCGGATGGCAAAATCTCTTTGTTCCCTTTTCCAATGGCCTTCAGGAACAGAAATGAATGTCTGTCGTGAGAGGTGTTTCATCTACACGACAACATGAACACTGCCGGGGATATGTTGCTGCCGTGCAGCCACTTTTTGTGAAAATGATTGGTTAAATGGGCCGAGTGACCTGCTATGGTAATGGGATGAAGTGAAAAAAGAAACATTGTTTAGATATAACCCAGCTCCGGTTTGGCTCCAGATGCTAGAAGTTGGTGGGCAGCCATAAGAATACGCCGTACTTTCTTCCCTAGACGGACCTGAAATGGTCTACATAGAGTCACAGAGGTTATTAGGCAAGTAGCGGCCCGTTATATTTGCCCATCAGGATGTTTTCCAATATTTCATACTCTAGCACTGTTGCTATTACGATGCGAAAAACCGTATAATCTCTAGTCATACATATTCTTAATACCGCTGCTTTAAAATAAATTTTAAACGGACTTCCTTTGTAGAGAGAATCAAAGGTTTGAATCCTTCATTCACCGATGAAGAAACGGTACCCAATAGTATAATACTAGTGAGTGAGACAATTACTTATTATGGTATGAGCCTCAGACAATTTGATCGTTAAATGATATAGTTCCTAGCTGATATCCCCAACAAAGGATACAATCTGGTGGCAATTGTTTAAACAAGACCTGGCACGAGTTATATTCCGATTTGCATAATTAGGTCAATATCGACAAGGTGAACATCTCATAAACAAAACAGACCAAAGGCAAAACTCTGATAACCTTGTCATAACGGTACCGCGATTATACATATAACCGAAGTTATACACACACACAAACACACACACACGCACTCTCTCTCTCTCTCTCTATATATATATATATATATATATAGTAAACTACAGTTGTACTTTACCTCGTGGTGATAATCAGTGTTAATGGATATATATATATATATATATCCCCCTTTCAGATATATACTGTTTGCTCATTTCTGACTCATTTGCCGTAATACCAATCCACAGTTTATGCGTACTTATTCTATTAACTCGAAGGGTAACTATCGCGATACGTGCTTTCCTTACGCTTCAACATCAGTTAGCCGCAACCAGACACGCCGTCGGCCAAAAACCAAAATGACAAGCGATGACAGGTGACATATGACGACGATGGACATTGTGACAATCGGCGCGTTGACAACGCGCACCCACTGACCCGCCGGGCGCCGGTCGACGGCTAATAGAAGTTCGGTGTCGAAGTGTCAAATTCGGTTACAATCATGTTTACACAGAAAGCGTAAACACTGTCGGTAATTGCTGCCACACAGCTGACACGATGACAGCTTAACTGACAGCGCTATGTTTAGTCTGGCTTAATTGGCTGAGCGTTTTTATCGCGTCAGTTTCCAAGCAACCGGCGCCCGTCTCCTAGCAGCGCTCCTGACACGTCGCCGGGTGAAGGCTTCAAACTGCTTGACAACGGCCCGTTAGTGACGTGACGTGTACAGCATCTAAAATGTTTGGCGTTTTTTGTACACTCGCTTTATTAAGGCACAAAGAGACGCCTGGCAAATATGGAAACTTAATTATATATTGTCAAACCGCCCGACTGGCCGGCTGTCTGCCTGACTGAATAACTAGAGCTTCTTGGGGTGAGTGAGTTGAGTGAGTAAGTGAGTGAGTGCGACGTAGTTCTTGACCGGCTTAATAAATAACTGATTCACTAACATTATAAGTGAGTAAGTCAGTGAGTAGTTTTGTGTCAGTGGCTGACCGATTCGTTCCTGGACTACCATGTTATGTGTCAAAGTGAATGATGAGCTCTCGAAAAGTTTCGTTTGATGGCTGAGAATTCCACCACTAAATGAACAAAACAGATGTACAAAATATCAACATACACAATCGTGGCGTTGAGACCATATTCCATCATCTAGTTATTCCGACAACTCAATATCTCGACACCTTTCCTGAATTTTGTAAGTCTAACTGTGCAATAATATAATCATCCTATTCCAGAATCGTTATACACATTCATAGATCGTGCGTTGTACACTTGCCTATCCCATATTAATGTTAAATCATCGTAATACATATGCAAAGCATCTTTTATTGTGTTGCTGCATCGACACACACACACAGAGAGAGAGAAAGAGAGAGAGAGTAGGGAGAGAGAGAATCTATAACCCTCTTCTTTCTTATATGTACAACTTTATGGAAATAAGAATGCACTTTAAAATTATGCATATATTTGGCATATCTCAAAACACACGTCTTTATCGTTGTGCAAACACATACCGACCTTCTATGTAGGTACAAAATGCCGTTTAACACATGCACATGCTGTTAAACACCTACACACGCCGTTACACGTATACACATCCAGTCGACCTGTTCTGAAAAAGACCTCAAAGATTATTTATTTTAACAAAAAGCTGGCATACATAAATCATTAAGGCGAGATGAAAGGATGCCGCCATATTATCAAGTTACAGATTATATAAAGCGACGACATTATATTTTTTACATTAAATTGATTTATATCACCAAAGATCAGGTCCACGTAACGGGATTCATTAATTAACAATTCTATACAAATTTCTTTCTCGCCATTCTAACTCAGTGGTAAAGGCGCTCGCCTTCGCGGCATTATTTTGGTTAGGATCCGGCTAGGGTGTGCAACAATCGAATCGTGATGTTTCCAGTTATTCTTCCATAGGAATAGCACTCGTGCGAAGCGGACGATATCTTAGGGAGATGAAACTAGGGACTCGCACAACTCCTTTGTTTCCATTGTCAATTATAAAGAGACACTGCATCAGTTGCAAGAGGATCATGATTCAAATTAAACATAAAACTATCATTATCAAAATCATCATCATCGTCATCATGATAATAGTCATGATTATTATTATTATTATCATCTTTATGGTTATTCAGAGGACTTATTCAGCAATTAAACTACACAACATTTCAATGACTCCCGAATATTGTAAATTTGAATGCGATTTCCTTATCAGTCGCTGATTGGTCAACATATACCATTCGACTATAAACATAGCGTATAGCCGAGGCGTGCCATCAATTACCGTTCAAACTTTTCTCACACACACCCCCTCACCCCGCACATCATGAAGACAGTACGGCATCATTTCTACGATGCGCCTTTCAAACTTCTTTACACAAAAACAAAAGGAGACAGATGTCTTTTTGGCGAAGTGGCCCCCAGTGACAAATGACATCTGACAGTTCTGTTTACGCTGCCCGAGCAAATTTCACCGGCCAAGATTTATGGCTGTTGGGACGAACTGTGATCTCGGTCTCAGCTGTTATATCGAGATAAATTGTCGTCACAGAAGGAGGCAAGAACCGGGCGAGCAACGGCTTGCTCCCCTTCAATCTCTACAAGATTCAGTCTTTTGCATCGGTTCCCACTGTAGAGGGTATGACCATGAGAACAGTTGTCAGCTTAATGTTTTACAGATTTTGCGAATCTGAACGTCATCCAAGTAACCATCAATGTTGGAAGATGTCAGACATGATTATAAACTGATTCAGAGTTTTGAACGCTTCACTGGTTAGTGTTACCCAATATGTATATGTTTCTCCGAAACTCCAACAGGAGATCTCTGTGAAATCGTATTGGCCAACCATAAAGTTCGTATTCTGTCTGTGTGGAATACAGAGGCTACATCTCACTGGGAAACAGAAGTAGCCATCTTTAACAAACAAATAAATTACTTAATTATAACATTAATGTCACGATAGAGCTTATGGATCTTGTCTTCTAGCATAAATTCCATAAACTTGTGTTTTCTCGATTGTGGGCTCTAATTTCGATATGGCCGGCATATACTGATATGTGAAAGTATATAGTAATGACTTGGATACCTGTGTCGAAGTACCAATGTCTCTATCTTACAGGCTGCAGAATATGCCACAATTTGAGCCATTTTACCGACGGGAGTATCAGAAAACATTGTTGCATTATTTACCAGCTATTCCCTGCCTCCGATGGTAGAGGCTTAAGTTGTTTCTAATTTTAAGTGTTCAGGTCACAAGACAAACGAATCGAAATCCTCCATCTTAGTTTCTGCTAAATGATGCATAACCGCGTAGAGAACATATTTCGCTTACAGCGATTGCTAAATAACACTAGATACAGTTAATGTCTTCGATAAAAGTGTCACGATATAATATTCAGCCCATGTTTTAAGCTGATTGATGTTTTATTTTCCGTCGGCGTATTCAGTCCATGCCATTCATATTCAGATGTGTCACAGTATATTCAGTCCGAAAACACTGCATCGAATGATTTGTCACATGGCATGTCGCCTTCCTTGACAGAGCTCGGTGTGTCACAGTTCACCCAGCTCTTATTTTACACGCAATGATGCGCTAGAAAACATGCTGTTTTAGCCTTTCAAATACAGCACCAAACGCATGTATCTATTCTATAAAATATTATAAAATAACCATAGATATCAGCCTTTCTGGCATGTTGTTTCGGCTAATATATAGCAGTACATGCATGGCCTTGTCATAAATGGTATACGTAACACGTTATTGTACATACAATTCATGTAACTTTCAGAACCTTTCACCTCTAACTGTAAAAAGGACTCCTCGTCAGGGACACATCAACCTAACGCGTCATAACCAAAATGCACTTACGTCCTTCACCTGAAAAAAACCCCGCAGATATCGCAACAGAAGTCCAATTCTACCCATCCATCGTAGACTACCGTGTTAAAGGAGAGACGGGCCCGGTCGCATCCGAAATGGACCAACGTGTCACGGCAGATGAGAGCGTCCCCGTCTTGTATATGTTTCCCAGGCATACGCCGAGCGTCTCGTCAGATTGAGAAGGCCCCGAAGTTGACACGGGGTCCATACATCAAACCTAACAGCCGCTATTAAGGTGTAACGTCGATTATAATTATATAATGGCACTTGACTTGGCCGTAATTGTAATTTTCGTGTCGCGCTGCGGTTTTTCTCGCCAACTTAGTCCCCATTCTTAGCGTGGTCGAGATGAGTGACAGATAGCTCTATTTCGGCATTCAGTATTACGACAGGCGCTCATTCTATGCCTGCCATCTTGACCCTTGTAACCCTGTCCGTGTTTACATCGAGATTTGAACGGCCTGCGCCGAGCCGAGTCTACATCGATTACTTATGTATAGTATGTCTTGACCTCTGACCCGCCTACTTGTGGTTAACGTGACCTTGAACTGGCACGTATTTCATCTGACCTTGAAGTCCTCTTTACTTCGTTCGTGTTTTGTTTGGTTTGAATTTATTCTATTGCCTGTTGTTGCTGTTGTTGTTTTTGTTGTTATTTTTTCGTCTTTTGGTTCCTTTGTTGTTGTTTTTACAGTTGTTCTTGTTGTTGTTTTAAAGTTTTTGTTGTTGTTGTTGGTAGTGTTGGTAGGGGTGTGTTGGGGATTTCATCCCGAGTTTATCGACATACTGTGTATTTCTCATTTGAAATTAACAAGAATTTGTTATAAAAATGAACTACCTGTTTTCACCTTGATAGATTATGTAACGAGTCAGCCAGTAATGTTATTTATTTGTTCAAATAGTGCTCCCCGATTAGTTTCCTTCATTGGACAGTAATATTTGCCCTGATGGACATCCGTTACCACCCATATCTTGCTTCCCATGCTCACTTCCAGTAGAGTTTCTCATTTTACACAACATAACGTTGTTATTTATAATTCACTGTAATATTTGTCCTGTTGGTTTTCTGTGAGACGACCTTGAATGGCTGTTAGCTAGTAAAATTGATTGAATCGCCAATATAGTTATCATCATCACCATCATCATCATCACTGTCATCATCACTTATGCTGCAGTTACCAGTTCTACTTCTTCTACTACTATTTCTATATTTTAGCAGCAGCAAAAGGGTCGTGAACAAGAAAAATGCAACTCATAGTATTTATGTTTATATTGAACAAATTAGGGTCATATATAGTTGTAAAACGTAACTCCTTGAGATTTGGAATGTATTTATTTTAAGAATACAGACGATATAGTACACGGATCACGTAGCAGGATTAAAATGACATTTTGGCCCAGATCTGTAATTGTTATACTGCCAATAATACTAGAAACAATTATACGATCACCAATTACTGATAAACGTTTGTTTATTCTTCTTAATGATATTGCTATTTTTATCTACAACAACCCACGTCCATGTCTAGCTGTATTTCTCTATGCCGCTTACTACTAATGCCACTAGACAAGTGTTCCATAAATCATCAAGGTTTCTTACGATGAACTTCGTCAAACGTACATTTTCCAGTGGCAGTAAAATGCATCAATGATATTAATACTCAAACTTTGAACCGGTGGGCCAGAGAAATTTGTGCAGTTTGTAACAAGACAGATACTTACGAGTATAATATTCAGTATTGCTGTATTAAAAAACAAAATTGCAAACAAAATGAGATCAGCACAGGTAATTAAATCACTGATGCCCTTATTGATTACGGAATGTTTATATTCAAAGTAACAAGTGTGCTGACTAAATAGAGTTATTGAATTCTGTTTTAATAGTAAAATGTACCATTTTATTGCAAATTCATTCCTTGGAATGTTAAAGATATGGTGACCTTTACGTGGTCACCATATGACCATACTCCCAGATGTTACTCGTGCCAAGGCTAAATAACTCGACTAAATAACTCAACTCGGCTCCATAATATGTTGTACTCTGATAAAGGTTTTGTTGTACTCACGATAGTAAAAGCCGGATTAGACGATAATGGTGTTTAGTGAGCGTTTAATGGCATTTCAACTGTACTTTATGTTTTCATGAACACAAAACTGTAGCCAAAAGAAGCCATTTGAATGACTGTCAAACAGTTGTTGTTTTTTGGACCCTGAGAAAACTTCCATTTGCTTAAAATAAATTACCAGTTTTATGTATGATGTATTACTTTGTTTGTGTAAATGTTTGTTAAATATTCCTTAAATGATATATATATATATATATATATATATATATATATATATATATATATATATATAAATCCAAGACGAATGCTCGCTTGGTGAGATTGTTAGGTAGATTCCATGTACAAGGTAAGAACAATAGGCAGGCAGGGTGATGCTAAGACAAAGATGCAACAACAACAAAAAACGAAATACCAAGCAGTTTCTTTTATATAATTATATTACAATCAAAAAACGATTTACAATACATAATTCCCCAGCAGAGAGATTTTATTAGTAGGTCTTCTGCGTTGTCTTAATGCCTACCATATCCATTTGAGTCATGATAGGGCGAATAGTCTAATTACATCTAATCCGTATGAATGAACTATTTCGACTTACTTATTAAATTTAACTTGGTATCCCTTGTTATGTTAGATCTAGATGAAAACTGTAAAAAAAAACGACTTACAAATATAATAAGCACGAAATCATAATTTTCTATTATACAATTAATTCTAATTCTAGATTGCAATGAGCTACTTTTTGAAATAATAATTTGTACAAGTAATCCTGTCAGGTCACAACGGTGGGCCTGATCCGGCACTCACTGTAGGCTGCCAAATAGTGTACGTAAAACTACTACACAGTAAATCGAAATGGCAGGAGATTTATTCTGTGGTTTCGCTAGGTGTCAATGTAGATAGACAAAATGGATGTGGTCTCTCGAAACAAGACATATTTCATTTGTCGACTAATTACTTTGACAATACTCAATATATTTTTTTAATAATTAATTCTGTCTTATCAGTGTTATGAGGGCAATAATTCATCTTCTTAATCTTGTATTGATCGTGTCGTATGGTATGATGATCGAGATATATGCTTGAGTTTAATTACAGCACCGCCCTTCCCCGTCTGTGTCTATGTATATATATATATATATATATATATGTGTGTGTGTGTGTGTGTGTGTGTATGTTGTGTGTGTGTATGTATGTGTGCGCGCGCGCGTGTGCGTGCGTACGCTCGCGCATAGTATGTGTATATATTTGTACACAAAGTAAAGTTATAGATTTTTAAATTGAGATTCTCTCATTATTGTGGCGACCATACTTAACACCAATACGGTAAGCCACCACAGCAAAAGCAAAATAAACACTGAAGCCATTAATTATGAAGGAAACATCACACACACAGCCACTAACAATAAATATCATGAACAGTAACAATAAGGAACGTGAAAACTAACCAATGTAAACACTAACACTAACCAATGAGAACACTAACAATAACCAATGTAAACACTAACAACAACCAACGTGAACACCAACAATAACCAATGTAAACAGTAACAAACAAAACAAATGCGAATACTAACCAATGAGAAAACTAACAATAACAAATGTGAACATTAATTATCGATAAATAATGTTTAAAAATAACAAGTTTTGAGGAATTAATAAACAATCAACACAAAAAATGCATGAATGGCGAGGTTTTTGTTTACCAAGCAGATCAGTAGTTTGATAATTTTATTTTTAGCTACTGCTAATGGGAGTTCTTAGTGATATACCGAACCGTGACGGCTTCTCAATGAATTGATATAGTACACGGCTCTGTGAATGATTGACAGTTTATCTCTATAGAAGATATGTTGATATATATATATATATATATATATATATATATATACACACACACACAATACAATATATCTTCTTCAGAGATAAACTGTCAATCTTTGTTATTCAGTATCTTAATCTGTTTAAACGCGCACGCACACACACACCCATATATATATATATATATATATATATAGTTGTGTGTGTGTGTGTGTGTGTGTGTTTAAACAGATTACAACATTGAATAACTATAGAAAAAACACAAGCCAAAATATAATATTAAAAAGAATAATAATACGAATATGTTGAAGGTTGAGTGATTAGTTATTACTGGCCATTAAGCTGACATCTTAGCTAGCTGGCTGGATGGCTATTGATTTAGCTAGCTAAATGGCTGGTGTTCAACTTGTTGGCTAGTTCGGTAGCTGGCTGACTGGCTGAAACACGCACACTCGTCCACACGTACACACATACCACATCCGCACACCGAGCTAGATCGAAGTCTAACATTAAGCCCTCATCGTCATATAGACTACAAGATGTCCTTGTGTAGTTACAAATTATCTCATGATACTTTAACAGCAAACCGCTAAGTACCGCTGAGTACAGACATTTATAGTAACTACTTAAAACCGTCTCACGTACGCACACGCGCACGGGTGCGCGCGCACACACACATATTGATGTGAAATTACACGTTTCATCACGAAGTGACTTCTGTATTCAGTCCCTTGATAAATTGTGCAGAGGTCATTTATATATATATATATATATATATATATATATCCCATTTTGTGCATTTTCTCGAACATTTTACAGAAATTATTAATGTGATTTAATTTACACAAATATCTCATAGGTATTGTACTTACTTGCCATTCCGAATGTTGAAAGTATTTGTAAACTTAGTTTAAAATATTGTAACGATGTAAATATATTCGACCTTGAACGGTCACAAATGATCTCCTTGCAGTAATATTTCAGGAACCTCATTAATGATCTCATTAATTGCTTGATACGGAATTTAAATGGGATTTGTTTATTTTTAGCGGGAATTGTACTTAGGCTAAATCGATATCTGGTCGTCTGTAGAAATTGTGTTGATGGATGAATCGGGAAATGTTAGTTAAATCTTTACCGATAGCACGTATAATAATAGAACCCGTATGGCTAATAAAATAGCTGTTACATGTAACTGTAAATCATTTAAAGGAATAATTAAATGATTACCAGAGGCTGCCGCTCGAAGCTTGAGTTAGCATTGGCTATTAGAAACGGGCAAGGTGCAATTGGAATGGGTAACGTATGTCATCCCGGGGGATAGATATAATACTTGCTAGATAAGGTTAGCGTAGGGTCACCAAGGACGAGTTTAGTTGGTGGACTAAAGTGTTGGAACCCAAGATGTTTTATAATGATTCAAAATATCCTTTCGATCAGTATATTTCATCCGTATCATCACACATCAAGTAAAAATCAGTTTTTAAGGTTCTTAAAGCGCACTTATTTAAATTCGCCTAAATATAATGCCTATAAACTAGTTTATTTCTGTATAAAACGTTAATGTGTTGTGTGAACCAGAACGTTTTTATTTAAGTTTTCAATAAAAACTCGTCAAAGCTACTCAAGTTGAAGAAGGCCCTATATAAAATACTAGTTTGTATGTAATTATTTACTTAATTATTTATTATATCAGAGGACACCTGTTTGTTATATTTCTTTTGTACGCTTTTTCGCCCGAGCGATTATTCCTGTTATCTGTGTTTTGGCCATAATATTTCGCCGTCCATTTATTTACCCTGTAGTTCTGCTGCTATTGTGGCTCTAACTGGTGGAGTCCATTCGAGTAACTTACGTCACTTGAGCCGAATCTCCACATCCGAACGAGAGTGCCATCTAGCTAGAATCATTCCGTTTCCTGTTGCGCTAGTCAACAGTTGTATCACATACTGCAGCGTATCCAAAAAAACAGAATTAAAACAATTATGTATTTCCAGAGTAAACTGGCTGATATGACAGAAGACTGTTATAGTCCTCAGTCTAAATATGTTGATTCGACTTGATCATGGCTAAAGTATTATAAATTTGTGTGTCTGTGAGTAATAAAGGCCTGGATACAGGTTTTCGTGATGTTTATACATCTTACACAATTGTGACTAAATGATCGCCACCTAAATAAAAAACAAAATAAGGATATATATATATACATATATATATATTAATTCGAATTAACGCTTGGTTCGGCCGAGGCGAGTAAAAAAAATTACAGGACAAGTAACCTTTCAGTCGAAGTCTTCCTGTGGGCAAATATAATTATTTGGGTGGAATAAAGAAGCATCTGGGGCGACATGTTATGGCCCTCACCTAGCCATTCTGTTTCAGTTAGCAATCTGCTGGATATACCACCGAGTTAATATCTTTTTGAACAGCCAACGGGTTGTGCACACCGAGGGAAAATGTGTTACAGGTGGAACAGCACACTGTTCTCAACGAATTCACATCGAAACAGAAATGGATCCAAACCTAATGTTCATCCAGGGTTCAGCAGTTGAAACCAGACGTTCTATGAGGATCAACTACCGGTGACTTGTAGCTTATTTTCTTCAAAATAAAGATCTTTAGGTGTATTTACAATGTTACACTACAATTCAACCTAACACGTTATGAAATAAACTTTATGTTTATGAAACTTTATTTGGCGTAGCCAGGATTATTGAATTACTCTCAAGAATTGTATGTTTTCCTATTTTCTAGTGCTGTGGACTAGTAGTGGATTCTAATGAACTTTGAACCTTATATATATATATATATATATATATATATATATATATATATCCTTTATTTTCTATTCAGGTAGCGATCATTTGGTCACAATTGGACTGAGATTTGATTGCTGTCCCCGATGAAAGTTTGATGCAGCTTTGGATGAGATCTATTTTATAAATATTGCATTCATAATTATTCGATCTTTTCGTTGGATAATTTTATATTTATTTAAAAATTATTTTTGATGCTATACTAGCTCTTTCTCAAATTGGTACCACAAACGGTGCTGTTTCGTCATTTGATGGTGTTTTTAATACCCTCATATCGTTTGGCGCTCTTGATTGTGAATTAATCTGTTTAGCTTGTCTTGAGTGTATGCACCTATATTAGCTATCTCCTCGATCGAAGATTAAATCATACTAATCTAACGATGGCTTGGACAAGTCTTTATTTGTCTGTATACGTTCTATAAGATGCGTGAATAAATCGGAAGACATCGTTTACGAACTATTCCCATGCCAATGGCCATTACGATGTTCTATGTTACTCTCTCGCCTGTACACAGTTTGAAGTAGCATAGGCATTCACAAACACATATACTAGACGAGCCATAGTTTAAATTGCCTGTTATACCATATGCTTTATTAGTAACTGTACAGGTAATATCGCGACGAGGACACAATATATCGCATTATTTACATCTGCTAATCCCAAATGATTTTAAATCCCACTCACTATTTATATGACAAGTTGGATTAATACCTCGTCGCTATATTTATTGTGCTCGGAGAGTTTGCACTTTAAACGCTGCTTAGCCAACTTTTGGCTTCCTCGAAATCTACATTTTTAGAAACAGATTCACAAGATAGAAAAAACACGAGATCTGAAATTTCAAGATTCCTCGAAATGTCTGTTTCCGGATGAAAGAATCTTTATATAAGAGTTTATGCGCGTTTGTCGGTTAAAAGAAGACCTTTTGGTTTAAGGGATTATTGAATATTGTTGTATTCAGATTTTTTAAATGCTTATTAAAGAATTTTTAAACCTTAAAGCTAACTAGTGTGTTGTATCTGTTCCATACGCCCAAAAAGTATAATTAAAAAAATGTTGATTTTACTTCATCATGACAAAGGGATTCATTTACTGATAATGGCCAAAGAAATATCAATCTATTTGATATTATGAGAATTACGTTGAGTGGAAGAGTACGTGGAAGGTTTACATCTCCAACCCAGACACAGCTACACTTGCTATTAGCGATGCTACCATCATCACCACTACCGCTAACGCTGGCACTACAGTCACCACCTCCACTACCAAATCACCACTACCACTACTTTATTTTATGACAATTACCTTTTATTAAATAAGTCTACTACTAATGACGTTATATCCGACGTCGCTACTCCTCACAAAACAGTTGATCTTAGCACTGTAACTACCAATATTTCTACTATTTCTATCGCTACTAATACTACAACTACTAATACTATTACAACTACTACTACCATTACTACTAATACTACTCTTGATACTGCTACTATTCTTACTACTACTCTTATTACTACTCTTATTACTACTACTACAACTAGTAGTAGTAGTATTACTACAACTACTTCTAAAGTTCTAATACTAGAAAACTGGGAATCAGAAGAAACAATTTATAGGATTATCCCTCGTTCGTTACATTCACAAATACAGCTAATACTATTATTATTAGTAGTACTACTAGTAGTAAAACACTATTACTACTATTATCATAGATTATGTTTTATTTTGTGTGTGTGTGTGTTTGTGTATTCAGCAAGAAGTTTCTTGATCCGTATATGAGTGTGTAAGTGAGCGAACGAGCGAGTGAGAGAGAGAGAGTGAATGAGTGAATGAGTTCCTTGCATAGCATGGCAATTGTCACATGGCAATTCATACAACTGCCCTATAAATCGAGAAGCCTTCTACTGATATATGAAACAATCATCCTCATACACTAGCAGACATATTACTAGGATTCGAGCCAACGACCTGGAGAGCCCCGTTTTACAATACCCTACCAACTGCACCATGCGAAAATCATCGAGTTCCAAAAACAACCACGACTGTGCTGTCGTTATGCTGCCTTTTATTAGTCTGTTGGTGTGTTCGCACCGCAACCGGTTATTACGAGCTAGGGGCGAAGATTAACCGTTCCCTCTATTATCCCTAATGAATCGTCCATACGTCATAAGCCCAATTTATGCTACCCCTGGCCGGTGCTGTTTTATCAGCCACTGAGTCACGAGCTCGCAACCATGCGCACGCACACGCATTCTCACAATTCGTATCGATTACCGAGGTATGAGCGTTTGCGAAGTTAGCTATATGCCTCAACACCATAGACTGTCGTTTTGTCGGTTGGACCGGAGGCATAAACAGGACAAGTCAGTCACCTGAGAGCCCAGTTGGTGTCTGCGTAAACAAACAAATTTCGGTATTCACTTTAACCAGCTGAGCAAACTGGCCGGAATAGGTCGATTTGCTCGCTCGCTCGCTGAATACTTGACCTTTGTTTGTAAGCAAAGTATTTTCATCGAACGAGATGGCCAATTCAAAGGAGACCACGGTTAAAAGGGCACAATTAACACCTTGATGGCAGCCGGTGGCCTGATGGTGTGTGTGTGTGTGTGTTTAGCAGTGTGAAATAAGGCACTGGAATAGATAATCCGGAATCGTGAATTCATCAGGGGACTAAATATAGAGGTAGACTATTAAAGCTGAGACCCGTGCAATATCTCACTCTTGTGTTTGTCTGTGTGTTAGTGTGTGTGAGTTGTGTGCGTGTGTTGTGCGTGCGTGCGAGGGCATGCTTGTCTGTTACCGTTCCGTTGGAGGTGGCTATTATAAATGAGATTCACTTCAGTTCATACCGAATCTTAACGAAACAATTCGGTTCATCTGAGTTGCTTGTAACCCTTATGCAAGAAAGGATAGGATGCAGTTATTAAAAGAAGCAATTATTTGGGGGAAATTTCATCTATCCAAATTATCTTTACCCAACTATCCATCTTTCAGCCTGCATCACCATCCTTCTCACAATCGATTCTTTCTCCAATCAAATCAACCCCCCCTCCTCCCCTATCGCCATATCTTATTTATCGTCCTTACAGCAATCATTATTTGTCTTCAACATCTGGAACATGTTGTGAATCCGTATTTGTAGTTCTGGTTCCTAACGCCTATTGTCGATCCTTATTGGTGTAGAGCAACTAACTCCCATCCCTTATAACTAACGATTACGGTTTGATCCCACCCCTCGATCTCATCGCTGTTCTTTACATCTCGACCATATTTTGGCTACACTGACCAGATACTCACCCGAACAAGGTCACACGAGCAAGTCAACCATAAGAGACCAAGTTTAATGCCGCTCGAGCTATAGAAATTCGGCGATTTACGACCAGAAGTTAAGAGTAGATCATTTCTTGGCCCGAAGGTCTCCTGAAAGCTTTATCACCTCGACACGTCCTCCTCTCTCTCTATCTCTCTCTTTCTGTGCGTGTGTGTGTGTCTCCTCTATCTCTCTCTCTCTCTCTCTCTCTCTCTCTCTCTGTGTGTGTGGGTCATCCCCCCTCTCTCTTCTTATCTCTCTCTCTCTCTGTATGTCTCTCTCTCTCTCTCTCTCTCTCACTCCACTCTCTCTCTCTCTCTCTCTCTCTCTGTATGTGTCTTTTCTTCTCTCTCTCTCTCTCTCTCTCTCTCTCTCTCTCTCGTTCTCTCTCTATGCGTATCTCTCTATCTATCTCTCCCTCTCTGTGTATGTATGTGTATCTCTCTCTTTCTGTGTATATATATATATATATATGTGTGTGTGTATGTGTGTGTGTGTGTGTGTGTGTGAATCCCCCAGCCCCTCTCTCTCTCTTATACCTAAAAGCCGACAGAACGCGGCGAAACAATATGTGAAACCTCACGTTCTCAGGTCACGCTCGCCAAAATATATGGCAGAATGACCCTAACCCCATACATTCGACCCGCGTAGACCCCACCGCTGCCCACCACCACTCTTACTGTCGTCATGTCGTTCATATGGTAGCATAGAATCTAATGAAAGAACTTTCGAAGTATCTTTGAAAATTCCATTCTAACTTTCTTTAAGAAACAATGCAAGAATAGATGTCAAAATGAAGAAGATCAAAAACAAAAGATGTCTGGTGCCAAAATGTTGTGTCGTACTATCACACAGCGTTTTTAGTTTTTCGCTTATATTGCTCAGGTCATAGAGTGCGGCTTCACCATCCATCTAATTCAATCACCAAGCGCGACTAAATCAGACTAGCGGATCGTGGGATTCGAACTGAGAACATTCAGCGTGGAAACCAAGAAGCCATTTACAAATCGCCGAGCTAAAATTACACTCCCTCAACTAACCGACCGATTACGGTAAGACCCGTGTAATCGAACGACCAAGTAATACGCAACGGCCCGGTCGGAATGGACGAGTCGAGTTACGCCCGGGGTGACGGCCAAACGGTGGTTTTACTGCAGGTGTTCGTCGTAACGGTAGCTTGTTTTAGCGCTCATAAAATTGTCCTCTCCGCTACTTTGTAATTAGGGAATGAAAGAAATGATCACATAAAGCCGTTATTCTCGAGCTACTATAGCTGCTTCAGACCCCCTCTCCGACCTCCCCCCCCCCCTACACCCCCTCTGCTCTGTCTCTCTTCTCCATTAAACAGGATAATTTGACGGTCTTAATATGGTTGCTCGGCGTACTATCGATAGCTTCAGCCGTATGTGTGCCGTTAGTGGCTCTTCTTTAAACGTGTGGCAATATATTTGTCATTTCGCTTCGCCGTCACGTCCTTTTGTTCGCCGAGATACGTAGTTGTAAAATCTACTCCAAAATAGAAAATGCCAAATCATAACTAGTGTCAGCTGTTTGATTAAAAGGCTCTCTCTCACTCTCTCTCTCTCTAAACGGAGTAAGCCAATACGGTTTGTTAGTTTTGTCAAATGTACTTTTCCTCTTAAGGTCGAAAACTTCAGGCACACACATCTATTCAGTTCAGGTCTCACTCACCCGCCCCCCTCTCTGTGTGCTATTAAAATATTGTTCAAACTCTGCTTTCAATTAATGCTACGGTTTCCTTAAATGGTAAAAAGGTATAATTTTCGGAGTAATTTAATATATATATATATATATATATATATATATATATAAAAGAGAGAGAGAGAGAGAGAGAGAGAGAGAGACATAGATAGATACATATGCGTGTACATGTACCTCAGACTTGGATAAGCGTAAGCACCAGTTTAGGATTGATGCTCAGATATAAACAAATCAACAACAATAACAACAAAAACACATTGAATGGGGAGACACAAGGAACAGAAACATACATGACAGTTACTCATAGCAGCAAACCAACAAGTACAGTTACACCATGTCACAATTACATGGACTTGTCAAAGCGTTTGATTTAGTCGGCTAAAAGATCTTCTATCACAGTTAATGCGCACGACGTTCCGCACACGCGGCGTGCGCGTGCATACACATACACACACTGATATATATATATATATATATATATGCAGAAAGAGATGAAGAGAGTCCTATTTTGGCGCCTGCCCTTCATGTTATCATCGTCATCTGGTCGACTTTGACGAAGTTGATCTCATGTTAGAGTTCGGAGTAAATAACCGAACACCGTTACCATGATGCGGGTTCCGGGACATAACGGGGCGTGCTGGAGAGAAACGAACAAACGCCCGAAATGAATAGCCTCGTTATACTATGGCGAAGAGCATAACCGACAGGCCGGCGCTTTCGGGGTTGGCGTCCGCTTGGCCATGAAGAGCTGCACTGAAAACAAAGCGAAAGACAATACCGTTATGGTGTGCGCTATCTGCTCGGATGCCCCCTCTCGGTGAGCCGATAAGATCGGCCGATTGTGTACGCGGAGGAAGGATGGTTTGTTCGAAATGTCTTCGTCAAAAGACGCTTCTGTCATTGCAGCGGCATTGTCTCGCCAATCAGAGCATAGTGGGCACGAATTCGTGTAAATATTATTCGAACGGTTAGGAAGCTGAGGCTGACAGACAGTAGCCCAGTGTGTTCGTCGATCGTACTGGGAGCCGCTTGTGTGACAAATGTGATGGAGGAAAATAGAATCGATACATCATTTCACAAACAACTTATGCAAAATAACCGTATCGAATTTCAAGCTGTCTTCATTAATATCTTGATGGTGTGTGTGTGTGTGTCTGTTGAAGACCCCCCCCCCCCCATAAACAAATCACCCATTTAACAAAGAAGGGCTGCTCAGTTAGTAAGAGTCTCGAGATATTGAAGTCCACTCCAATTCAAACATCCAGTGCGACACTCGAATTGCGATGGAAACTGGCCAACGTCGTCCGAAAATAGTTCTCCATTTTGCTGGTCGGGGGATCGACGGTGGACGATGCTGCGCCTCGATACCAACAGACCCAAAAGTCTGGCTTCTCAAAGTGTCGAAAAAAGGGACTTACGTGGATCGGGGGCGAATAGTATAAAACGTTACGAAACACCTGAAACGAAGAGCACCTGATATATATATATATATATATATATATATACAGACACGGGTGATATGCGAAGCTGCCAAGTATTATGGCTAGCCGTACGTCTGTGATATATCACCCTACCCAGGGATAGTGGTTGTGCTAGTGCTAGGGCTGTTTCGGATGTTTCGTCGGATGGTTGGTTTTGTTGAGTGGGGGGGGGGTACGGCGCTTGATGAATTGTGGTGGGCGGGGGGGGGGGAGTGAACCGTGCTACCGAAGCGTAGTTGGCGATATAGTTGGACGTTTTAATGTGGTCGATGAACAAACAGAGCAGAGCTCAACACTTACGTAGGCGAGTGGTGCTGGCTTCTCTGTCGAGTTTATGAATGAACTTTAAATGAGATGTCTGCTGTTGTGAAGCCCCCCCCCTCCCGAGTGATACGGCCAACGGTGGCATTGTTTGCGAGCGCTGAATCGCTATTGGTGGAGTGATCTTGAAGATATAAATTGATGTGTGTAGGGGGTGGGGGTGGGGGGCAGTCAGGAATATTAAAAACTAAACATTATCACAAAACGCAGCGCTGTGATTCTTGTTGGGTACATAATGCAATAAAAGCGTCTCTGTGTGTGTGTGTTTGTGTGCCTGTATGTGTGCGTTCATCCTAATGTGTGTGTACTACCATGTTTGTGTACTTGGCTCTCTGGCCATCGGTTCGTACGCGTCGCTGTAATTGTATATTTGTCTTTCTCCCCGTCTTATTTTTATATATGTTTTATTTCATTCAGTAGGCTACAAGATAAAACATTCGAATTTCTATTTTCTGGCCGTCACCGAGTACTATCGACAGCAGAAAAACGAATGACACTCTTGTGTACATAGTACATCAGCGTCTTGTCAAACTGTTCACATATCTAACACAGGTTCTTAAGAGGACTGATTAATCTACTAACGTCATAAAGAACTTTATGTAAACGAGCTCATCCAACGCGACAAGGGTTAATATCACAAACAGACACACACACACACACACACACAATATATATATATATATATATATATACACACACACACACAACATATATATATATATATATATATACATATGGACATTTATGCATTCACACATGTATACGTACCTATGCAAGCATGCACCAAATCGCGACCCAACTGGGTCAAAACACGTTGAAGTCACCCAAGATGTTATTTCCATGGTTAAGGCCGCCATTCATATTCATTTGACCTAACGCTTATCAATGCGAGAAACAAATTGCTTCCCTCAGCATCAGAGTGTCGAACAAAACGGATCAATTGGCAGACATGTTGATCAGCATGCGTGTATTGAACAGCAGCTGCGTAATGAACATGGGCCGTATTTCACCCAGAATGTGTGTTCGCGTGTATGTGTGTGTGTGTGTGTGTTGTAGAGAGAGAGAGAGAGATAGCGGAGGTTAGGCTGGCCGTGGATTGGATTTGTGTTATCCTGGCCAGTGTTACAGTTGCCGGTGTGCCTTGATCTAACCTATCTTACCCTGGACGGGAGCAGGTACACCTGTCAACATCTGGCTTACGTTCCATCTGCTCAACATACCGTTGACCTGATCTCGGAAGGCATCGGGTGTCTCTCGTTGGTTGGCCAACAAGTGCAGGCCAAATGACGGAGTTAGTGGTTACTGCTCTTAAACGTCTGTTCCAAACGTGTTCATGTTGTGAAGCATCAAACGCGGCATGCATGTCAAGGATTATTTATGCAATAATTATTATCAGGTGAGAAGGTAGAGTTATAATCACAAGTGTTTTGGTGAAGCTCACCTCATGTCTAAATGGATAGGGCATGTAGTGGTGAGATGTTTCGATCAACAGAGCAACTGTTCTTAATTTACAGCTTCCATTCATGAAATCGTATAGTCTAAGTGCGTACCTCAGATGATTTACATCTGAGTATTTCTTGTCGTGAAATATATTTCGGTTCAAATTATATTTAGACGAAATTAGCTATTAAATTTCTTCCCAGCACCATCTTTCATGGGATTAGTGATTTAGAAATTTGTAAAATTGTGAACAATGTTTACAAAATGACCGATAAAGTCTGCAAAACAAGAACACTTGTGAGTATGTATGTATGTGCGGGGGGTGCGTGAGTGATGCGTGAGACAGTTTGTGTGCGTGTGTTTGTTAGTCGGGCACTATCAATCACTTATTTCTCTCTCTAGCTCATTCTTTCTCCCCTTGTCAGATCTGATCAGTTCTAGACACAGACGTACAAATGTCTACATATACTATTTATGCCCGTTTGTCTCCGTACACCAACGTTCATGCATACGGCTACATACGCTTTTAACCAGACAGATTCACCTGTGTGCCTGTAACGTAGGATTGCGACTACTGAAGTGCATGTCAACGGCAGACGTCCACTGTATCACAATCAACCGCAGAAGGCACTCATTGGAGACGCTCGCGATAAGAGCGCGAGACCTGCCCCACCCCCCGCACACACACACACACACACACACACACAGAAAGATAGTCAGCCTTTCAGCACAACTATAGACACACTTACTGATGCGGACAACCAAGGCCGAGTCTCTTACGCTGTATTTCAACAAGGAGACGTTTAACGTTGGTGCCCCGTTTTACAACGGGAAGTTTTAGTGCTCGCACGCAGACACGGCCACAGAGAGAGAGAGAGGGGGGAGGCCTTTTAATAGGACGACGACGATGACGGCGACAACGAAGGGATGTGCTATACTGGCAGAGTCGACGCACTCGCAGTTCGTAATGGTAAGTAGGAGGTACACCGAACCGATGATGGGCGACTTAAACGCGAACGGATTGAACTCATTCAGTGTGTTCGGTGATAAGTGTGATTGGTCGACGGACTAGAGAGCCAGTTGTGAAGATTTTACACCCGAGATGCTGGCCATCTGGAAGATGGATACATCACCGTAATGGAAGCATCAATATAGTTATCGGTTTGGAACACACACACACACACACATGGTCAAAATACAATGAAAATACATAACCGGTTTGAATGGCTTCTAAACATAGATATACTTATCGGGAGTATTTTGACTTATCAGTGTACAGTGAAATAATGTTATATGACTATATGGTAAAATGTGTGTGTGTGTGTGTGTGTGTGTATTTGTGTGTATGTGTTGGAGAACAGCATTGAGCAATCACATACAATGAATATACGATGACGTGATAACATTGTGTCAAAGACTATCAGCTTTCTTGAAAGAGATGCGCACCTGGTAGCTAACGGCTGCCATTGAGGGAGACTTCAATCGACCGCGATCAGTTGTATTATGTAAATGATTGAATTGCTCTCTCTCTCTCTATCAGTGTGTGTGGTTGTGTGTGTTGAGGGACAAGTGTAAACCTGCTCTCATATAATCAAACACTCGATACCACAAGCAATTTATTCGGCAGCAGTGCGCACACGCAAACACACACGCACACACACACACATCACTCTACCATTGAGTCCCATTGCCTGTAGCCTCTCCATATGTTCAACACGACGTTGAGCTAGCCAACGGCACCCACGCCGACCTGAACTCCCCGTTTCAAAATACCGCCACTCCGTGCCGCCGCCGAGCTCGAAGTGCGAAACTCGAGTCCCGAAACTTGAGAGAGAAAATCGGCCCAGACTCGAGTCGGCCAGAACCGCCGCCGACTTCGTCTCAACTAGAGTCTGCTCGGAATAAAACCACGCCACCGGAGTTCGCCGCTTTCCGAGGGCCCGCGCCTCGGTTCACGTGTTCGCCCGGTTCGGAATACCATTCTGATATTGGCCGGAAGTGGAAGCCGCTCGACATCTTCGCCCATTCACGTGACCATGGTCCTCGCCGGATACGAGCGGGTAAGCGGTCAATTGAGAAAGATATGCAACTTGTCCGGGTTTAGCACCGACCGAAAAATATTGTCGCACTTGAGTTGGCCACTTGCCGGTAAGAGAGACACAGAGAGAGAGAGAGAGAGAGCGACGTACTTCTTTCGTATTCGCTTAACAGGTCGGGGTGAATTTGTTGCTCGCTCTCATGTGTGTGTGCGTGCACGCGTGTGCGTGCGTGTGTGATGGGTATAGGTGGCGAGTATATGTCAACTAGATGGCCGCTGTCTTAATGGCTGTCTGGTGCCCGACACACCGTCGGTGGAGAGGCTACGATTTGCGGTTCAGTTCTCGGAATAGCCCATGTATCTCGGTGACACAATTCAGTCGAAGGCCTTTAGTCGCCCAGTACTCGTAGTAAAGACCTTCCACACGGAGCCCTCGCCCGCTTTCCTGTTGTTGTTGACCTCCCGCCGAAGAGAGCTTATTTGCGAGTACAATGCTTGCCCGGAGCTGGGTGGATGACGGCGCATCCATCCGTGCGTGCACGCGCGCGTGTGTGTGATCTGAGGTACCGCTTGCTTATACGGATATCGGCGCTTGTTGAGGGAGACCTTAACTGACTCTTACTGACACAAACTGAACAGTCAACGACTCTACGCTTGTGAATATTCGTACGTATACGGCGTGTATATGTGTATCTGACATGTGTGTGTGTGTGTGTGTGTGTGTATTGGCAAATTTGCCAACTTTAAGATCAAGCTATAATCTGGTGTTATCTTCGATTGAGGACAGATCTTTCGATGAACAGTACAAACGATGGCGCCGGAACTGTCTGTTGGAATCTGCGCTGTTCAGGCGTTCGGGATTGGTGATAATTCGGGATCAGCTGCAATGGATAGGCACTGCGTATTGATCGGAATAACGCGACAGGCGTCGTCATTCTGGATCTATACGTAGTTCGACTTTTCGTCATCGAACGTGTCGTCAATCAGTACTGTTATTAGGCCAACTGTATGTCAGCATGGCAATAAATGTGAGCATCAAAGGAGACTTTAACATCAGTGACTAATGTTGGCACTCCATCATGTGGCAGGCTACTGCATTCAGTACGATTCGGTACTGCTGTAACAGGAATATCCTTAGGACCTTAATGCTGTCTGAGATTGGATTTTCAGTATCACACAATGATAATTGTCGAAGTAATTGTCTACAGTTAAAGGACAGAATATGTGTGTATGTTGTTAGTGGACAGAATATACGTGTCTTTTGTTAGTGGACATAATATATGTGTCTGTTGTTAGTGTACAGAATATATGTGTATGTCGTTAGTGTACAGAAGATGTGTTTGTTGTTCATGGACAGACGATATTTTTATGTTGTTAATGTACGGAATATGTGTCTGTTGTTAGTATACAGAAGATATGTGTCTGTTGTTAGTGGATAAAAGATATGTGTCTGTTGTTAGTGCAGAAAATATATGTGCCTGTTGTTCATGGACAGAAGATATGTGTCTGTTGTTCATGGACAGAAGATATTTCTATATTGTTAATATACAGAATATATGTGTCTGTTGTTAGTATACAGAAGATATGTGTCTGTTGTTAGTGGATAAAAGATATGTGTCTGTTGTTAGTGGAGAGAAGATATTTGTCTGTTGTTAGTGCAGAGAAGATATGTGTCTGTTGTTAGTGTACAGAAGATATGTGTCTGTTGTTAGTGTACCGAATATATGTGTCTGTTGTTAGTGTAATAAATATATGTGTCTCTTATTAGTGTACACAGAAGATATGTGTCTGTTGTTAGTATACATAAAATATGTGTCTGTTGTTCATGGACAGAAGATATTTCTATGTTGTTAATGTACGGAATATATGTGTCTGTTGTTGGTATACAGAATATGTGTCTGTTTCTAGTGTATATAATATATGTGCCTGTTGTTAGCGCAAATAATATATTTGTCTGTTGTTAGTGTACAGAACATATTTATCTGTTGAATGTGTACAGCATATATGTGTCTGTTGTTAGTAGATATAAGATACGTGTCTGTTGTTAGTGGAGATAAGATATGTGCCTGTTGGTAGTGGATAGATGTGTGTTTTTTTGTTCATGGACAGAAGATATGTGTCTGTATAAAGTGAACAGAATATGTTTGCCTGTTATTGTTATTAGTGTACATAAGATATGTGTCTGTTGCTAGTGTACCGAATATATGTGTCTGTTGTTTGTGTACAGAATACATTTGTCTGTTGTTAGTGTGCAGAAGATGTATGTCTATTGTTAGTGGACAGAATATATGTCTATGCTGTTAGTGTACGGAATATATGTGTCTGCTGTTTGTGTACAGAAGATATGTATGGTTATTGTTAGATGACAGAATATAGGTGTCAGCTGTTAAAGAGAATATGTGTTTATTGTTAATGGATAGAAGGTGTGTGTCTATTGTTAAAAGAAGAAAAAAAATATAGGTCAGTTGTTAGAAGGCAGGAGATATGTTTATGCTGTCAAATTGGTAAAGAAGATAGGTGTCTGTTATTAGTGAATAGAAGATAGATGCCAGTTGGTATGTGTTCACAGAAAGTGAACAGAAGATAGGTGTCTGTTTTTAGTGGACAGAAGATACATGTCTGCTGTTAGAGGACAGAAGATAGGTAATGCCTGTTAAAGGACAGAATAGACGTGTCTGCTGATAAATGTATGAAAGATAGGTGTCTACTGTTAAATGAGCAGAATATAAGTGTCTGTTGTTAATGGATAAAAGAGATGCGCCCACTTTTATGTGAACTTAATACATGCATCTGATAGATCTGTATTCACTGATAGAGGAAAGGAGATATGTATCTGCTTATAGAAGTTCGAACATATGCGACTGTTGTTGTAAGACAGAAGACATGCTTTACATGACATGTTTATATAGCATGTTTTAAATTTTGCAGGTATTATTATTAGTAATAATATTACATAATCTCTTGTAGTATTTATAGATTAAGTCAGGACATCCTCTGACCAGTTTGACATACGATGCCCTTTTATAGCCTCCTAGTAGCTAGTAGCGCGGTTGGCCACAGATCTATAGCACCTGGGTTCAAACCGCGGCTGGGTTATATCAGGAGGTTGTTTCATCTTTCACTTCGCCTCATTACCTTTCGAGGTCACTCGAGCCATTTAACCTACATTGTGCACAAAGATGTCCGTATAACAACAAAACAAATTGGTGATTATAGTTCATACTCCCAGTTCGTATTATCTCCGATCTGGGATAAGATCAGAAGTTAGGGCAAGTTATAAGACAATAACAACAACAACCACAAAACGCAAGTAACACCGAATGTAATAATGTATGGTGCCCAGGATATAACGTTATCTAATGTTTCAGTGATCTGTCCTGTACTATGAAATAATTGTCGTGTGCATGTAATGGCAGTATCCACTCCCCAATATCTTACATTTTAAATGCTAGGAATCATATTATTATATGTGAATCCTCCCCCGCTCCGTTTAGTATTTGCTTTTCCATTAAATACACCAGCATTAACCCAATCGATTATCATTAGGTACTATTTTGGAAGACTGTCCCACAATTAAGATGATGACGATTGATGTTTAGGGCCACTTTTGTGCACATGGTAGGCTAAATGGATTGAGCGACCTCCAAAAGTAATGAAGCGAAGTCTAAGATGAAACACCCTTCAGATATGCCCACGCCGAGATTCGAACTCGGGTGGTAGTGATCTGTAGTTCCACCCGCTACCAGTCAGACCACGGAGGCGCCCTTCCCTCAATTAATATATGTGAATCCTGATTGAAAACATATAGTCGACTAAAGTCATTATCTAAAATGATGGACTTATATCTGCTAACCTCCTAGATCCCTCCCCTCGGTAGGGGGGTGGGGATCCTTTTCGCATGCAGTTCTCCCACAAAAAGGAGCTTCTCTCAGCAATAAATCATTAACTGAGTTTGGCTCATTAATGATACGAAACCTAGTGTCCGCCAAAGTTGACTTGAATTATATAGCCTCGACACTGGTCTCACCTAAGATATATGGCCGAGGGTTGATTTCCTGGGAAACATCCTGCAGATACATGTATGGATCTGACTGAAACTCGGAACCTGGTGATTTGCAGCGCAAAACTTTAACCACCGGGCCATCGGAGTTCCAGTTGTACCGCGTAACGTCTACGATATCCACGATGGCATTCGGGATTTGATCGGGATACCATAATAGATTTAACTTTTTGCTTTCCTCCGAAAGTAGAATAATGGCAGGTCATCGTACTTCATGATCTAATCTGCTGATGGTACGATCAATGAAGCGTGACATTAATGGGAAAATTGATGTTTCCCGTTATGGTTTAGAAGCTCTTTACAGAGTGTCACAGATGTGTGTGTGTGTGTGTGCGTTTGTGTGTGTTGTGCCTGTGAAGTACACATTGTAGATATGTTGAACTTGTTAGATTGGCTTAAGGCCAACCGTTCGGGTTGTGATTGACAAGTGGATGGCGAGCACTTGTTCTGTCCTATATAAGATGGGAATAGTTTATGAATGTACTCGAATAATGGTCTGATTGACCCGAAACGGGTACACGAACACACACGCGCGCGGCCGCGCAAACGACGTACATGTGTTCGTATGGTTCTGGCTACAATAAGCGGTAAACGTGTACCTACAACAATATATGGGTTTACAGATGGATGGCTAGTTCTGTGAATGTATAGGTTTTAGTATTATGAACCATTGCCGTCATGTAGATATACGTGTATTCTAAAATAACACGTACATACACGCAAACACACACACACAGAGAGAGAGAGAGATTCGTACGTATGTATGTATGTATGGTGCTAACTTTAATAAATGCTCACAGTTACGTATAAATGCATGGATACTGCCGGCCAAACTGGAACACACACACACACACAGAGAGAAAGAGAGAGAGATACCCGAACACACGTACACTCACGAACATATTTTAAGAATATTGAGTATCACATTTCTTCATTTCCCGATTCAGGTTGACGAACATAACGCACTGGCATCGCAGAAGGCGCACCACGTGACTTTGCCGTAAGCGACACCTTCCTTCGGGATCTGAAGTCCGCCCTCTGAAATCACTTGCTAGGCATCGTTAATTGATCCAAACACATAACTTAACCGACACGCTGCATTCAGAGAGAGAGAGAGAGAGAGAGCAATCAACGTTCGTCCGGATTGTCACTGTACGCCGTATCCTGGAGTGCCAGGATGGTACACGGCCGGAAGTGGTTGCCAGCGGCTGCTACCGTCCGGATTGGCTGATAGTGGGAGGGCGTCATTACGCCGGCGGGCCAAGCTAGCATTATGACAAAACTATACGATCGCCCGGCGACGGCCGTGCCGATGGCACCATTCCAGCTGCTACGTCACCAACGCCGTGCCACTTGCCATAGGCCGAGTTTCCCCTGTCCGGGCTGACGTCACACGAATGGACGTTCTGACGTCATACTAACCCAACGCCGAGAGATTCGCTTTCTGGGGGGAGACGCTTGGCCGAGGGCGGTGGCCCCAGCCCAGGATTACACAGCCATCCGTGTATATATAAAGTGAATAATAGAATTACATGGCATCAGTGATACATAATCGGAGCGAGCATCTTTTACGCGTCTAAGTGTGTGTGCATGTAGGTGTAAGTGTGTTCTACATATATATGTATATATATTTATATATATAAATATATATATATATATTTATATAATATACATGTATATATATACATAAAGTTGTCAGTACACCGTCGGCTTCGAAACTTGCACCCATGTCGACGTACAGGTGGTTCTATTGTGTTTACTATTTGCCAGAGCGGTTCTAAGGAAGCGATGGCATGTCTAGTGAATATACAGGAAAGGAACACGGAAAGTGCTACGATTCCGTGACAAAGGAGAGTTGGGGAGATAAAAAACGGGATTCCACCGTCGGGCGTTATCTCTGAGATTATAGGTTCGTCTGAGATAAGCCATCGTCGAGGTGTTTCACTATCTCTCTGGGACCAGGACCGGCCTGGTCTATGGGACGGATGTAGCGGTCCGTGGAACATGAGGTATTTACTTAATCCGTGTTTTCTTCCGTTACTTGTGGTCCTCGCTTTGACCGGCTCACGAGGGGGTCAGGCGGCCCCGCAGGCCCTGGGGAGTCAGAACAGCAGCCAGCCAATGAATACCACGTCTCAGCGGACTCAGGGACGGGGCGGGTCGCCGGCTCGCCTCGGGACATTTGTCCGAAGCGGACGTGCGATGGCGAACTGACCCCCGAGGCGAGGGTCGGTTCGCCCCCGTCCGGCGACCCGCGATAGAGAGTGGACGAGCCACTCTGACCAAAATGGACCTGGCCGAACTTCCCGTGGATAATAACACATACCACATACCTAGGCCCAGTAAGTATGTTGGCTCTGTTACTGTTATGTGAATATCTTTTACTGTAATTAGTAAGACCGTCTCCATAAAGATATGTTCGTATGCGTGTGCATGTGTTTTAGTTTGGGAATGTGTGTGAAGCAGTCATCGCCCGGTTTTACCCCCCCCCCCCAATATGATGACGATACTAGTGAGACGTGCAGATAGGCAGACATATTTACAGATAGTCAGACAGACAACCTGAATGACGGGCATAGTAAAAATAGACATACAGAGGGATGAACTGGCAGTCATACACACACATAAACAGTCGTCTAAAAGTATTCATGCACACGCATGCACGCATATATATATATATATATATATATAAAGTATACGCACATAAATATACGCAAATACCCGCTTATAAGTATACCCATGTACCGACATGTAAGCTTGCCGATATATATATATATATATAATTGTGTGTGTGTGTGTGTGTGTGTGTGTGTCTGTCTGTCTGTCTGTCTATGTACGAACGGACACTTAAACGAGGTTCTGCCTGTATAAACGCTTGGCCAGAAGTGGGCGAAATACATGTTCACATTTAGAACGCGGTACATATTTGATCAAGGCCGAACGTGGCTAAGATAACATAATATTAATATATAGGCTCTTCTAACATCAAATGTGACACGTACCGTAGTTCATCTCTATAAGGTGTTTCATCAGACAGTTGGAGCGCGTTCAAGTTCAAAGAATGTCACCTGAACGCCAGTATGGAAACATATTGCCGCCGCCGCCACCACACGCACGTACGCAAACACGCGCGCACACACACGCACACACACACACACACACTCTAGCAGAATTAGCACGCCTACTAGTGTCGAACCCGATGCTGCATAATCGAATAACCACGCGCGAAATTCATACTTGCAGGCGATTCTATTGCTCCCACAACAGACAGACAGACAGACAGAGATATAGATAAACAGAGAAAAAGACATACAGAAGCTTCACATAGAATTTGAATTTTGAAGAGAGTGAAAAAAAAACTAAACACACACACACACAGAGAGAGAGAGAGAGAGAGAGCGAGCGAGAGAATATTTGCCATTTAGTATAGATAAGAATGATGCTGCAGCTGTGAGAATGGGATTCGAAGAAAGTTTGTTGACTGAGGAAGATCACGCGCTATTACGAGGAGACCCATGCAATCTTAATTTCGGGGCGCGCTGTCTAACCGCCTGAATCATCGGAGGAGGCGGCGCGGGGGTATTGTGGGGCGGGGGGCGTATTCAGGGTCGACTCTCGCCAGTCGCAGTCTTAACAGTCTAAGATGCGATAAGGAGATAGAGATTGTAGTGAGCCGGGACCGATAACAAACACGAAACGGCAGCGAGCTGGGAGCCTTTTTTTATGAATGGACAGTAAATATTCGTACGGGTCACCGGAACGACGTATAAACGAATCGTCCGACAAAACGACAGAATGAATGAATAAATTAATGAATGGGCAAATGAATGAATGAATGAATGGGCTGGCGAATGAGTGAGTGAACTGGCGAATTCATGAATGGTCGGACAGTTTGTCCGTTAGCCGTCGAGTGGGTTGTCCTTGGCGTTGCGGAGGTTGTTTTCTCAATGAATGCGTCCGGTCGAGAGGCGAGAACCTGTTTTTCGCCCATTTGGTTGTCCTTACCCGGGTTATCCCAGAATCTGTTTTCGGCAAGTGTGTTTCGCCCAATTTGTTTTCCTTACCCGGGCTATCCCAGAACCTGTTTTTCGGCGAGTGTTTCGCGCAATTGGTTATCCTTACCCGGGCTATCCCAGAACCTATTTTCTGCCAGTGTATTTCGCCCAATTAGTTGTCCTTACCCGGGCTACCCAAGAACCTGTTTTCGGCGTCTGTTTCGCCCAATTGGTTGTCCGTACCCCGGGCTGTTCCTCCTCTGTTTGGGTCGGCTGTCCTCTAACGAGGCGCTAAATGTCGGCGGAATTCAATGGCACTTGACTGAATTTGGCTTCAACCCGCTACACGAGAGACATTCGGTGTCACTTTCGTAACTGAACAGCAACAGGTTACGGTTAGACGATGTGTATGCGGTTAATGGGCTTAATAGGGAAACATATTAACATACTGATGGCCCCGTTTTATATTTAAGAGAAAAACATTCGCAGTTTGCTACCACTGTCTAAATGAAGAAATGAACATTTATGGGAGGGGGAGGTCCACGTGGATGAGTGACGATGGCTGGGGGGTGTAGGTGTAGGGTATTGTGTCATCGAGTGTAGGACAATTTTAGTTTCCATAAAACGTACTTAAACGTTATGAAGCCACTAACTAGAAGGCGTACTGTTTGTATTAAAGACGATCCCTGAAATGTATACATAATGGGTACATAAATTACACACACACACACACACAAGACTAACTCTGTTACAATAGTGTTCAAACTAACCCTTGTGTCTGTCTCTGTGTGTGTGTGTGTGTGTACCTATCTTAAAGGATCACACGTAGTTTTAAGTGTCAAAACAGGTTGTACTCGGACGTAATCATAGACATTATTTCTTACATACTCCGGGCACAACACCATAATAAAACTCATTTCAGATACGATCAGTATTTATGCCGATGAATCTGACGAGGAATATATAACGATAACAATGACGACGACGACGATGATGATGATGATGATGATGATGATGATGATGGTTACATAAGAGTGGCGTTCGTGTGTTGATGTTTGAGGTAGTTCTGTGAGAGCTGCGACAACTGAACTATTTTTAACCGCGTTCACCAGAACGTGGTACGATCTAACGTACTCATGAGCGAGGTAAACAGTCCCCGCACAGCCCCCAGTTCGCCAGTTCACACCGCGACCACTTCATTCCATTCGTTTCAGTCCTTTCGCCGGCTGGTCGAAATATGAATTCGCCTTCTTCGGCGACCACGCGAATAAGACAGGAGGCCATTCACCTACGTGGAGCAGGCAGCCGTTCGGTGACGGATATTTTAAATTATGCGACCGAGCTGTTGATATAATGCGCTGACTGCTAGTTTTTCAATAGACGTCCAACTATAATATTTAGCCGTGTAAACAAGAACCGCCGACGGTTGGGGATTTGGACGAGTTTGGCGATGTTTGCCGAGGCTTCAGGATGAGGCCTACCCAGCGAGACATCGTTTACACATCAAATTCCTGGCCAATTTTATAACCGCTACGCATTTGGAATTAGTTATATGTAGTATTAATATATGTATATATACATATATATATATATATATCTAGAGAGAGAGAGAGAGAAAGAGAGATATATACTTTCTGTCGCGCGGGGGACGTATTATCCTTCTGCCGGAGTAATTACGGTGTTTCTGTCACGCCCTCGCCCCTCATGAAGACCCCAAACGTCCATTTGTCAATTTTCAGCTTGCCCTCAATTATAAGCGTATATTCAGACTGCAATCTGGAGGCTAGTTGACACCTATTTGTAAATGATTGAAGCTGCGAAGCTTTTCCGGCGTCGTCAGTGATCGTTTGTTGACGACTGCTATGACTGTCGTATGACAAATAAGTGACACAAGTTGTTGCCAAGTGAGTTGAGCTCGTTCGTCACATCGACGACACCTATTTGCCATTCCAGACAGAACGTCACATGCCGTCAAAACTGACAGCTATTCGATGGCCAGGTCATTTTATTAGACGTATTGACAGTTATCAGTCATTCTCTAGTCATGGCGACGGTCAGACTTGATCATTCTCATTAATAACCAGTCATTTATAAACCATATTGGCAGTCATCGGTCATTTACTAGTCATACGGACGGTCGGACGTTATCAATCTTATCGATTACCAGTCATTTATAAGTCACATCGGCAGTCATCAGTCATTTACTAGTCATACCGACGGTCAGAGTTCATCAGACTTATCGATAGCCAGTCATTTATTAGTCGTCTTGACAGCCAACTATCCGCTAGCCGTCTTGGTAGCCATTTCGCGTTTAGACTGACAGCCACTTGCTGGTCACCTTCTGGCAGCAATTGCCGAGCGTTGGTTAACAACATCGGTTAAACGACGCGACCACAACTCGCCCACCGTATAACAACCATTCGTCAACCAGATGGCTGTCGTTTTGACGGCTGAGCCGTTCGCAGATCCCGGGCACTGACAGCCGGCCATTTTGACATCTCTTTTGACATCCCGACAACCGTCTGATGGTTAGACTACAGCCAGCTCAGGATGCCGACGAAACCGATTAACTGCTGCCAACGGGACGCTTGGAGTTCGGCGATACGACTCGTAATTTGTAACCGAGACATCAATTATCTGTCGACCAGAGCAGGAAGCCGGTTATCGCCAATAGACGCCCGGGCGGCTGACTAAACTACCTGTAATCGAGCGGGTAGTGCATTACTTGTAATCTAGATGGTAATTATTCGCCGACGAGATAACGGGCTTTTGGGAAAGGAACTGTTCTGCGAAAGTGAAGTCGCGGGGGCCAGAAGTGGCCTTTCCTTTTCGCTGGCATATCGTTTATTTTATAATTGTAATTTTGCACTTATTATCATCATTACTACTATTTTATTAGTATTATTATTATTGTCATTATCATCTTCCCATCATCATCATCATCATCAATATGAACGCCATTGTCTTCATCATCATTATCGTCAATACAGTTATTATGGAGATTAAGAGCTGGGACCGTCAATACATTGGCATGATGCTAAGAGCCCGAACAACCGCGTGCCATCGTCAACTGACCATTTAAGACTAAAGCAACCGCATAGCACGTGACACCATCATAAACAAGTGTTGGTTTCGAGCCAGGAACCGGGCCATTTCAGTCCGGAACCTTATCGCCGAGCTACCATGTCGAAAAACTCGGCCACGCATTAGGCTATGTAGGCCGAGTCGGTTGGAAGAGCTACTGTTTGCCTGGTATACACATATGTTCGCCGTGCTTGTTCGGTGTGCTCGCAAAAAGCCATAGACAGGTGACACAGGGCTGAGTTATACATGTGCATGAAACGTATACATCATGTGAAGAACCTTGACACAGTTAGCTGAATGATGCTTTGAATAGATATCTGCTTGGTCTTAATATGATTAAAAATGCATCATAAACACTGTTTATATATCGCCTAGTTCAATAGATCACTAACTATGTTCCATTGGTCTTCTGAAGAACGTAAAACTTTCCATAAGAGAGTATTTAAAGGTAGGTCCTCGGATCATATATATATATATATATATATATATATATATAAGAAGTTTTGTGACATGTACAAATTGCACGAGTCAACATATGATACATTTTCATAAATTCGCAATTTGTTTCTGGGGCCATCAATATTATTTCAATGACTGTAAGAAGGACAGCCGTATAATTAGCCAGACGTAAGGTTTACCCTGTGTAATAATACGAGCGCCCGCTTACCATTCGGCAATTCTAATGTAACAATCAGTTTGACAGTGGGCCCCATTTTAATGACATCAAAACATCTGCTAGCGCCTGGGCCTGGGGGGCTTGAAGAAGCCTCGGGCTTATTTATGGCTGTCATAATGCAGGCTATCAACTATCGACTACTGTCAACTACCATAATGTGGGCTGTCAAGTGTGATGGCTGTCAGCGAGCGTGGCATAGGAATTCTGGCCCTTTCGACGTTTTCTGCTAGAATGGTGGCTGTCGGGATCGTCAACTCGGCTCTTGGAATGACGGCTGTCAGGATCATCAACTCGCCTGTTAGAATTCTCGCTCTCTGTAGCCTGGCTACCAGGATATCAGTTGCCTGGGCTGGGGTGGGGGGACTTTGGCTGTCAACGTGTCTGTTTCAAGATGAGCGTAGCCACTGTGCGGACGTCGGGCTGTTTTCTGGTTGTTAATATATTGGCTGTCAGTTACCCTATCGTAAAAATGTTAGACGTCAATGTGTCGGTCTCAGCATCCGTATCTCTTTACCATCTTTGCCAATGGCTGGCTGGATCGGTTCAGTGTTCGGGAGTAGCGCTTCTCGCTGTTTCTTTGTTCTTCCTTTTCCGGTATTTGGGTGTCAACAGAACGTCTCGAAAATAGAGATTAAACACCACACTGACACACACACACACATCCCTACACACATACCCTATACACACACACGCGCGCGCGCGCGCGCATGCACGCACGTACACACTAGGCTTCAGTCTTACACGCTGGAGTTTTGTGATGAAGCGCCTTACCACCCAAACACCGTAAATAATGAAATATACAAATGAACGAATGCAGAAACTAGGAATAGTGTTGGGGTTAAGCCGCTAAAATTGTTGACATTTACTGAGTATATCCAGTCTCTGATAATCTAGACAACTCAGCTAAAATGTATAGGATTCTTTGGGGGGGGGAGGAGGGAGGGCGGTGCCGTAAGATTAAAATATACTTTTAAATGTTAGCAAAATCTTGTAGTTCTTCTCAAGTCTCCGCTCGTTTCCAACTAGCAAGAGGATCCCGAAGAATGGCAGTCCAATATTTCCCGTCATTCAGAAGGGGTATCATTTATATTAAATGGCTGCCTTCTTGCTGACGAGTGACGACACCATTTAAGAACCGAGAACAACGAATACTTGTTGAACAAGGTCTCGAAGACCGTCCGTCGGTGCCAAGTTTCTACCAGATGACCATCTGACATTCCTGGGGAGGTAGCTTCCTCAGCCACACGTCCAAGGTGAGACCGAGCGCGCCAAGGCTGAACCGAGCGACAACGACTCTGTCAGTCAATGTCGATGGCAAAATGCAAGCCCCGACGGCGTGGATTGTGGCGGCCCAAGGCAGTTTTTTGGAATTCCCGTCGCTTAATATAGATTTGGCGCGGCATAAAATCAGCCCGCATTAAATTCTCTTATTTAATTAGCATTCCGCCTAGACATCGGCTGTGCCGTGGAATGTAAACGATAAAAAGGAATGGCTGGTCTATGAAGACGGGGAGCGCGGTTGTTTTTTGTTTTTGTTTTTTTCCCTTGAAGGCACTTCATTTCCCGGCTGTCGATTCGCTTCTTAAGTCAAGTTCGTTTTTGTAATATCTTCCTAATCGGGCTCATTCGGGAGAATGTCATTGTTCCGAAAGCCTAGTGTTCCAATAACCAGTGTTAGGAGAACTCCATGCTTAAGCGGTCCATTTTGTCGACAGCCCAATGTTCCTTTAGCCAAGTAGTCCGAAAGACCAGTTTTCCGACATTCCGCCAATTCGATCATCCACTGTTCCAACAGCCTCGAATTCGGACATCTCAATGCTCCGACATCCCAACATTTCGACAGCCCGCCGTTTCGACAGCTTTAATGTCCGACAGCCCAGTATTGCAGACCTGATATTCTGATAGCCCAGTTTTCCGACCGCTCAGTGTTTCGACACCCCAGTATCCCACCAAGCCCAGGGTTTCGACGCTATAGTTTTTATCCCGTGATAGAGGACTTCTATGGACGATAGAATATTGTAGATAAAATAAAGACTAAATGTTAAGGGATTTCGATTAGAAATACTA
This sequence comes from Paralvinella palmiformis, assembly GCA_025642065.1. Lineage (NCBI taxonomy): Eukaryota > Metazoa > Annelida > Polychaeta > Terebellida > Alvinellidae > Paralvinella > Paralvinella palmiformis. Next base: position 508,164 of record JAODUP010000241.1, read on the forward strand.
TTTTAGAGGATGAAATATCGAGGGCGCATGGCAACAGACAGACACACACACACACATACACACACATATATACATATATATATATATATATATATATATATATATCACTGACATACAGAAATTCTTCTCGTATCATAAACTGCAACAGTGTTATATAACTTATCAGTATATCATAATACTGTTACAGTAAGGTGTGTGTGTGTGTTTTCTGCTACCGAAACAAACACGTAGCAGTAGAACTTGTTATCTATACGTTTATACTGTTAGCCGATATTAAAAGCACGTGAGCTCTATTTCCTCCAGATATTGCCAGTCTAGTTGTGACCAGTTCAGTTGTGTTTAATTTGTAATGCAGTGGGCACATCTGGAAGTAATTCGTTGACTTGACATTAAAATGTTGGTCACTTATCGTTTAATGCTCGAGCTATGCGCGGTATGTGAAGAACGTGTTCGGGGAGGGGGCGATTCTCTGTGGAAGAGATGGGGGGGGGGGATTCTTCCGGAAGTGGATCCGTCGCTCTGTCGTTGACTTGAACTATGCATTCTTAAGTCGGCGGGACGTTGTAGTCTGGATTCTTTCCGAATCGACTAAGATTACAGGAATCGTTCGCTTCGCGACGCGAATTAATCATTTAAAAGGAATCGCAATTAGAGCGGAAATTAAATACGCCGAGCTTAGTACATAATTATGATTTAACGTTTCTCCGGAAAGTTAACATCCCCCCCCCCCAAGCGAGTAGCTAAACGTAACAGGGGAATGGATTCGATTGTTTCGTTTCATTAAATTGAGAATTATTCGAGGTGGCGGTTCTTAAGTGAAAATAGCATTCGTCTAGCTTTTCGGCTCCCAGATTAAAGACATGCCGAATAAATAATTTGTTTTTGATGTTCTTCATTCATTAAAGGAATGCATTTAGACTGGTGATTTATTACAGTGCATCGTGATAACGGGCGAGATGTTTTCGGCCGATAACGAGGCAGCAGAAGTCTTTTTTTTATTGAAAAGAGACGAGAACGAAGTATGTAGTTCCCCCGTCATTCGTTCTCTCTCTCTCGTCTCGCCTTCAATATGGCGGACGGATGCTAGGACGTAAGTGGCCCGTTATCACGAATCGGCGAGCCACGAAAATAACCCGACCAGTAAAACGTGATGAATAAATTATGTGATAAATAAGGACCTCCCGTGATTCGTTCATTCAGAGCTTTCCAGAGAAGCAAATGAGAATTATAATAACTCGCCAGCAATGGCCGCCGCGTTCGAAGATTTTTATTCTCCTTTCCATTTGTCATGCTGATGGCAATCAACAGCAGCAACAATCCTTTTAGTAGCCGAAAGACGATGTATTAGCGTATTATCTTCAACCGACAGATGTACCCCTTTATTAAGGGCCGCGATTCATCGAGGTCCGGTGTTTGTTGGCCACGAAACATTAGATTTTCGGCGGTATGTCGTACCGAACGGAAACGGCTGAACCGAGAAACATGGCGCGTAGGACAAAGGGATTGGCTCGGCGCCCCATTGTTATCACACGTGTTCGCCCGCTCGAGGTGCGATACCCTCTTTCGGGTCGTCTTTTATCGCGACAACACTTACGGCGGTTATTCCTTAAGCTGCTTGCCCTTTGGGTACGATATGCGTGTGGTCCTTTTTGTTCTTTCGTCATCTACAGAGTGTTCTTATGTCAGTTGGCGGGGCGTTTTTTTTTGGGGGGAGGGGGTAACGTAGCACCGAATTCAGGAAAGTGCGCCCCCGCAGTATACACCCACGCTTGTAAATACAGATGATGCAACGAAATCGCTTTTTGGATGACTCTAACTGGCGATGAAACCTTTCAGCCCAAAAGCCTTTCTTCGAACAATTCTGATGAAGATGCTCCCGATTTGGTTGCCAAGAGGGATTCTCCCTGACAAGGTCTTATCAACCTAGAGCCATCAAACGCCAATATCAATGGACTATGGCTCTATGAACTTTTGGCAAGAGCTAAGGACTTCCACTTCACCCATTCTGGAGAGTGTAATGCTTATGGCTCACCATCCACAGCAAAAGGACACATCAAAGAACTGTCAGCCACCAGTTTGCTTGCCGCTCTACCGTAGAACTATCTTTCCTCACACCGATTTGCCTGGCACTCGATGTTTACTTCGTTTTAATGAATGACTTCCTAACTAGGCCAGCATGTAAAGGAAACGGCGTTGTTTGGGGGAAATTTCTAATGAGTTAATCTTCAAATATTTCCTGGCTCGTGGGTTTGGGAAGGAAGTTTTCCCCTCACTTATGAAACTCAATCACTCATGCCGTGAGGTTAACCAGTGTGTTATCAATTGACCAAAACTCGGAGGAGGGGGGAGGTTTACCTTTCCAGATTTCGATATGGAGCCGATTTAAATCCCGGTGAGAGTTTTTAGCTGATGAGAGAGTGAGTGAGTGTGTGAGTTAGTGAGTGAGTTTTGTGTTAAAGTTCAGCACTGAGATTACCTCCTCCCCCCGAAACATACGACTGAGAAGCAATTCCATAGCGAAATGAGATAATCAGGCAGAAGCTCTTTATTGATGAAACGAAACAGTACGCAGAGACAATGAATACCTGGATTTTATCCGATGACATAGAGTTTTCAGCCGGATTACCCCAACAGCTGCGCTAATAACGACCCCCCCCCCCCCAGATGATCTAGCAAAACACGGGCTCGACGTCAAAGAACGTTGATCCCCGTAAATACAGACCACGCCGCCGCGAGTGGTAGGCGTAAAGAATTCACAATACGACGATTTTATTTGGCAACACCGACGAGGCTGGCATAGCGGAGATAATTCTAACGCAAACAATTCCCGTGGCCTCCAACAGCCCGAATGCTGCCCCGTCGCACGGGCTTCGGGCGCTCAGCGATCACTGGATCGAACACCGGCCAAACTACAACCACCGAATGGTATTCATCCGCGGAGAATTTCCCGTCGGCTCTGACTGATCGGCTATTTCTGGGCGGACCAGATTCCATTCCCGAAGTTCGGTGTAAGCCGACGCCGGCCGGCGTGCGCCGAATCGAAAACAGCGAAACTTCTTCGGCTGTCGGAAGAATCGGAAGGCGAAAAAATCGCTGCCGGGAAAAAAGCCCCCGACAACTCCGCAACCCGATCAATGAACAAACGGCGGAAGCATTTCCGGCACAAATGCCGGGAATTAATTGATGGCGCGTCTAAATTTAAACATTAAGTTCTCCGGTTGTTTACCAGCTCCAGAAGTTTGTTTACGTGGGAGTGGGTAACACTTAGTGACGGCAGTGTTAAGTGAAGCATGCGGATGAAATCACGCCGCCTACGCACTTCGGAAGATGTTCTCTGTTAATGCCAGTATGGCGTCTGACCATTGTTTGTAAACAAATCCACGTGTCTGGATATATCCTAGCAGTGGCAATACGGACACAGATACCTCTCTTTCCCTCTTACTGTTCTCTCTCTCTCTCTCTCTCTCATATATATATATATATATATATATATGTATATATATGTGCGTGTGTGTGCGCGCGCGAGCGCACGCGCCATGAAATATGCCATTTCACTTTCCCGCCTCAACTATTTCAGTTAAAACATCGGTTTGCGACTTAAAAATGTACTTGGTAGACGAAAGAAAGTGGGCGATAAAAGAGACGCTGACGAGAACACAAATTCCAATTTACTGACTTGTCCGCTAGAGGAGCTGTGTTGAATCGGACGCGAATTTATTTTCTTCTCCGGTGTATTATTCTGGTCACCAGAAGCGCTAACACCTCACCACCCAGATATTGGATTCATCGTCCGGCCTGAATTTATGCTAACTTCGTGGTGTCTATTGTGACAGTTCGAGCATTGTAGGAAGTAGGCTGTTACTAAATCTGTCGGGGTCCAGTGGTCTTTTATTTTTCTGGGCGAATAAAACAAAACGAAAAAGCTCCGCCAGCATCAGGTGAAAACTAGCAAGAAATAACAACAATGGAGCATGCTTCCCTTGGTGTTCATTTCAGTGTTCCCTTCTCTTGACAAAACCATCCAATGCACTGATTACTGTTAGTAGTACAAAAGCTGCAAGATCTTCAGAGCTCGCCGTTCTTCTTGCCAGCGAGCTGGTTTTCTCAATTTCCCCATATCTCGTATTGTCCTCACGTATTTCGCATCATGGCCGAAGCCTGGTCCAACCTGCCCGGTCTTTGAGCTGACTGCTTGCTGTTTATTTTGGACGAAAATAGCTTCCTTCGCCACCCTCACTTAATGACTTCTACGCGAACAAACGCCAGACGCGTTATTTATAGTCCGCGCCTCTTCATTTACATCCGGGAACAGATCGTCGGGCTAAGCGGTTTAACTAAATGTCACCTCATCCGGTGAGCATCGATGCGTCTCTCTTTTTTGTTTAATTTCCGATCATCCCCATACAATCGTCTTCCCGTGTCGTGCTTCGAACGAGCGTGTGAAGCTTCCGCCACATTATAATATCCTACTCACCTTTGTTCGTCGTACCGTCTAACTTCGACCACCACTGACGTCACGGAAGTTGCTTACGTCACGAAGTATGGTAGATCGATGTGATGCTGGCTACGAAGTTGATGCGGGGATAGACTAGATGATGATGATGATGGCTATGACGCTGATGATATATCGAGGGAAAATAATTTGATAAAACGTATCATACATAGTAGTCCATGTAACAGGAATAAATGGAATTGTGTGTGTGTGCGTGTGCCTGTGCGCGCCTACGTGCGAATGCGCATGAGTAATTGATCATGTATGTATGTACGTATGCATGTGTGCATGTAGGTATCTCCCCCATCCCAATTTCGTTTCTTGTTATTCGGGAACCAAGAAGAAGACACAAACCACATCGATACAGCCACCGCCGACCGCTAGACGCGGCTAATCCAACTTGTCCCCACCGCTATCGGCCAATTAACCTTAATAGCACATCCCCAAAACATAGGCGCCGAATTAAGACTGAAAATAGAATTATCGGCCAAAAATAACCGAACCGTCCAGGTCACAGGATGGTGGGGGCCGAACAGCCTCTGATCTGCGAGCCGATAAATATTTTCCACGTTTGCGGGGTCCGCACTTCTTCGACCTTTACCTAATTCGTGACTTATCGTCCCGCGAATTCCTATGACTGCCAACTGGGTAAAAATAAACGCGTCTTCTCCATTTCTGGGGGGTGGAGTTGGGTTTTTTTCAGCGGCCCGCTACGAGTTGGCTAATCTGATAAATTTGTCAACGTGACTCACGTCTTTAGGAGAAATAATATCTTCACCGACAAAAAATGCCGACTTTTGACGGGGTGATTTAATGGCGATGGTAGCAACTTTATCATTTAAATGGATTCGTTCTTGTTGTTTTCATTGTTGTTGTTGCTGCTGTTGCTATTACCCATCAGTACCATTTTTGTTGGTGACGACGCTATTAATGGACTGATTCCCCCCCACACGTTTTTTTGTGTATATTTGTGATTAAGCGTTCTGCCATGTCAGGGACCATGCGATAGGAGTACGTAATGACCCCCTCGACAGGTGTCGCTGCCTGCTTAGAAGATGGGTGTAGATTTTGACATATTTGCGGTTTAATTGGAGATGAGCATATGTTGATGAGGATGAGATAACAGAAACAGTTGAAGCATTTCTAGAAGTCATCCGCGGAATGTTGGCGTTAGTATGACGCCGGTTGGGCTTTCTCTGTCTGTCTGTCTGTCTGTCTGTCTGTCTGTCTGTGTTTGTTTGTCTATACGGCTAATGTCATATCGGCATATCTGATCCATGATATCACAGCAGTAGGCGAGTCTGTGGGGTTGTGTGCCCGAAAAAAGCATGTCTGGTGGTGATCATTTAAATATCGCTTCTGTTTATACTTAGCTTCGGCTTTTGTGGTCGATGATTGATGATGATGATGATTGATGTTTTACGGCCACTTTTGTGCACAAGGTAGGCTAAATGGGCCGAGCGACTTCCAAAGTTAATGAGACGAAGTGAAAGACGAAACAACCTTCAGATATGCCCACGCCGGGATTCGAACACGGGTGGTAGTGATCTGTGGTCCAGCACGCTACTGCTAGACCACGGAGGCGCCCTAGATTTTGTGGTCGAAGTGGAACTCGTCAGTGTGGGGACGAATTGATGTTTTTCCCGACAGCTGAATCTTCCAGTTGGTCGTTGGTCAGACAGCCGAATGTTTGTGGTCCGATAGCCGATTGATCCGACAAGCTAGTGTTGTGACAACCAAACGTTTCCAGAAACATAATATGGGCGCCTCCGTGGTCTATCGGTAAAGATAATCACCACCCGTGTTCGAATCTGGGTGTCGGCATATCTGAAGGTTGTTTCATCTTTGAATTCGCTTCATTACCGTTGGAGGTCCCTCTGCCCAATTAGCCTACCATGTGCAAAAACGTGGCCGTAAAACACCAATCGTAATTATCAGAAAACCGAATTTTCCGATAAATTAGTAGTCTGAGAGATGAACGGTCTGACAAAAGCTAATGATATGACAGCCGGTGATTCGGTAGCCGAATATTCCGACAAGCCAATGGTATGGCAGCCGAATGTTTCCAGGAAATAATCATCTGACAGCTCAGCATCGCCACAGCCCAATGCATTTTTAATACATTTCTAAACCGTTTCCGAAAATGTCTTTTTCGTAAATACCGTTCTATAATATAAGTGTTATTGTGTGGTTACAGTTGACGGCGTTTCAGCATAAATTTGCAATTTTGACCGAAAACGCCGAAAGTGTGGCTCGGATATAACACGGTGACGGCGGCTATAGGTGCTTCACTGAAGATACGGTTGCCTTCACGCGATGAGTCTGTGGACAATACGACTTCTGCCGGGCCATTTTCTCACGAAAGTTTTCTATTTAAGATCATAAGGACCACCACCACAATCAATACTACAGGATTATCGACCAATGCTTTGTTACACTTTCGTATAGATGGAGCCACACATTTGGTTTAAACCAATCGGAATTATGTATTCTGGGAAGTACCCTCGCGTTACATTCGCTTTCGCGCTAAATTGGATCACCCTTAAGCGGAGCCACATTGTATAGCATTGGTGGGTTATTCGACGGCTTGGCCAATGTCGCGATGTCGGAAGATGGGCATGTCGGAACATTAGCATGTTGGATAATTAGGATATCGGATTATAGGGAAGGCAACCATATAGATGGAGCAGAATTGATCACCTTTTCAAACAGGAATACTCTGTGGAAATGTGACCCCAAGGAAAGGTTCATTACCTTGAGGTCATAGGTGATCAATACCCTATAATTTGATGACAAAACCTAAACAAAATACACAGGGTCATACCAATAACTGAAGTGAGTCCTTCTCATTGAGTTCTCATACACAGAGTGTTACCAATAACAATCTGAGTGAGACCTTCTCATATAGAGGATCATATAGAACATTCATATGACCTGAATGAGTCCTCATACACAGGGTCATGGCAATGTCAATCTGAATGGGCCCTTCTCATACACAGGGTCATACAAATAAGAATTTGAACTAGTCATTCTTATACACAGGGTTGTACCAATTACTACCACAATGAGTCTTTCATATATACAACGGCATACCAATAAAAGTCTGAGTGAGTCCTCATATAAAATCAATGTATCACACGTTAACGTTATTCCGCCTCAGGCCAGTTAATAGCCCATTTTCGTGCAGATTTTTTGGCCAGGATTCAAATCCTAGCGTTATCAGGGTCTGTGTGGGATGTTTCATCTGATCATGTCCAAGTCATTTGTGGAATGTTTCCTGCTATCCATCGGCCTGAAGCTAAAATAAGCACTGACCCACTGATTGACTGACTGAGTAACTCACTCACTAAGTGACCCACTAAGTGATCGCCTTGGTCATATGTGTCTGATTTATAAACCGGCTCACACAATTAAGCATCTTCAGAGTCTATAGTTTCATAGTCCATGTATGATGCACCCATAGAGCTACTCAGTGTCTTACAGGAGTAGTGTATGCTAAATCAACGATAAAGAGACTTGAACTACATTTTAAGAAGATAACCCTTATGTGGGCCGTGTGTGTATATATATATGTGTGTGTGAGTGTGTGTGTGTGTGTGTGTGTGTGTGTGTGATTTTCAAAATGGGTGATCCTATAAGGCAGGTCTTACAGTCTACAACCAAAGATGGCTATTGGCTTTAAGGCATCATGTCTAAATGCTATTTCAGGTTTGAACATTTTCAATCCCGTCCGCTCCCACATAGAGAATATATGTCAACGTGTGTGTCAGTATATGTGTATGTGCGCCCGCGCTCGTGTGTGTGTGTGTGTATGCGCGTGCATGCGTTTATGTCGCATACATATTAGTCAAGATACAAGAGGGGGCGATTTCTTCAAAAATATCGTGGACGATGAGGGAGTTCCTTGAAAACGGATCCCACGAGATATATACCATATAGACAGATCCTGGGTTGGCGGAGTCTTATCTTACATATACACCGCACTGGATACATGTTGTATTATCTGTGAGTCGCGTAAAACCCTCAGAATCGTTGGCTATGGTTTATTTGTTTGTTGTATAGAATCTTAGCCAATGGATAAAGATCGGTACTTTGGCATGTCAACATGTCAGTTTGTTTGACCTGCTGCGGGCTTCTTGTTGACATAAACCTACCAAATAACAGGTGTTATCGTCGGATTAGAATAAAACACACACACAGAGAGAGAGAGAGAGAGAGAGAGAGAGATTTTCAAATTTGTTCATAGTAATTCTGAGTCTAGTGCTCGGAATAATTTCTACCGACTTTCCTTTTCAGAGATCGAAGCGCGCTCTTCTGCAAGACATCTTCTGCAGACATCTTCAGTTACATTCTATCATTAACAGATTTCGGTTTGGTCATTGATTTTATTCGATAAAAGTCCCTCGACGATATGTTCTAGCTAAGAACATGAAAACAGTTAATAAATAACAACAGCAAACAAACAAGTAATCACTCCCTTGAATGCGGGGGTGTTTTGTTCCAAGATACAACTAAGAATTCCAACAATCCATTTATATAATCAATCACCCGTTTTTCGCAATTAGATCAAGTAAATATTTCCCGCTAGCCTGATACGACAACCGTGTGTGCAAAAGTGGTGGTACAATTCAACATCAAATTCCCGGCGATAATAACCCACACCATCCATCATCGTTCCGCTGTAATCCATTGTGTTCTTCTGCTTTCAGGATACCCGCAGCTCGGATGCAAGACGCTCCAGTCGAAGATGCAGATATCGGACGGCTTCTGTACGTCGATCGAGCCCGTCAAGTCGGTTATCTGCGAGGGGAACTGTCTTCCGGAGCAGGACCTGCCGTGGTTCGCTCAGTTCATGAAGCTCTGGGGTCGTACGAAGGTAATCGACTACGTCTGCGAGGACGACGTAGTCCGGCGGAAGAAGGTCGAGCTGGTCTGCGAGAACGGCGAGACGCGCAAGATCCGCATCAAGGTGGTACGAAGCTGTAAGTGTACGAAGCTGGTCGAGCCCGCCAATCGGCCGTTGACCAACAAATACCGATACTCGACGAAGCTGGTTGACAGCGTCCAGAAGGACAGAGATCGGACCAACCGAAAGCATCGGCGCAGAAAACACCGTGGCCGTAAGCGAAGGAAGGACAAGCGGAGGAGGAAAGACAAGGCCAGGAAGGACAAGAGGCGGAACGGGAAGCGCACGAATTCGAGCAACGACGAACGGACGGTTGCCGAATTGTAGAAGGCCCAATGATGGCCTACGTGTGGCCGAACACCCCCCTCGCCCGCGTGAGGGAGGTGGACTGTTCAGTGATACCTGCATCGTTACTTGCATTTGCTGGCGTCGATCGGTTTTTTTTTCGGTGGGGAATTCCGACCAGGTTTTGGTTTCGTTCGACGTTCGGGGTCGGTTTGCTCTGTGGCGCTGCCTGGCGGTACGGAGCTGGGCGACCAGTCATTGGATACAGTATTGCCTACGTCACCTCGTACCTTTGCAAAATACGGTTATAAGAGGGATACGGAGCTGATTGGCGAGGAGGAGGAAAGAAACTAGACAATATCCTCGAATTTGATGAATATTCATTTGTGGTTGGCTACAAATTTATTACGACTATTTGCGAGTGGAAACCTAGATTACCGACATGGTGGTAAAACACGGTCTGCCTCCAAGTTTGGGTGACTACCATGTTGCAGCCAGAGGTGGTTCTAAATGCCACTACCCATCGCATGAGAAATATAATCCCCGTCTAGCGTAAATATGTGTTGTTATACGAAACCAGGACATTCGACAAACAAAAAGACTGGCTAAAACCGTGTTTAATTCTCACTTGCATGACGACTAAACACGTTCGTTGGAGCCGTTGCAACGGTCCTTTGTGTAAATGTTGTCATGACCGATTATGTTCGGCATGTGTAAGAAAACTCAGGAAGTGTTTTTGGTAAGAAGCGACTTCACAGTGTTATTATAATTGAAAATATAAAATAGCTAGATTTACGTGGATTATAAAAGCCAACTGTATAGGTTGTATATATTATGTCTCCGTATGCGTATGTGCATGGTTGTGTGCGTGAGTGTGTATGTGTGCGTATGTGTGTTTATGTGTGTTTATGTGTGTGTGTGTGTGTGTGCAGAACATGGGTGTGTATGTCTGTATATGTGTGTATGTATGTATGTATGTATGTATGTATGTATGTATGCATGCTCTGTATGTATGCATGTATAGGTGTGCGTGCGTGCGTGCATGCATGCGTGCATGTGTGCGTTCGTGTGTTAACCGTTGCAATGTATATATCGTGTAATATAACAAAGAGACAAAGTATTGTCATCTTGGTATAATGGAGTTTATCGTGTGTACTAAGTGATGACGCGAAGACGAAGCACGTCAACAGAAGCTCGGAAGCCCGTCATCGTGCAGCCCAGCTTGGTGCTCTCATCGTGCACATCTATAAGAACGAAGAAGAACAAAATAACAACTAAGAAAGTTTATTGTACCTTGGCGAATAAGAAATACATGTAAGCGAAATTAAATTCGTTTTTATCTCAATCGTTCGCTGTCTGTTTACGTACGGATGTGGCGAGCTGTGTCCCGGCCGTTGCCCAATGAAATATACCTGGGTTCAGGCGAACACACCTGAGATGCGGACAGAAAACAGCACAGGCTGGATGCAGGACTAGTCGATGCTCTCGGCTCATCGGCTTCGTTTTGCTAAAGCCGCCTGAGCAGCATAGCATGGTCGATTGCGTCTTGAGTTCCACGTCTCAGGCGGTAGCGGATATACTATTGCTTACCCGATATGTATACAACGTAAACTGGGATTGGGTTATGCAGGAATGGAAGTAGGTTTTGTTCTGAGACAGCGAGCGCACGCTATTCTATGATGAAAAACATTGGAAGCTTTCGGACAAGAAAACTTTATGTGAGAATATAAACGCGCGTGCATGGGTCTGTATGTGCATGTGAGTGTGAAGGGGCGACGGTAGTTTATTATAGTTTCAAAAATTGTGAGTTTCCTAAAGTATTTGACACAGTTAGGATGCATATTCTCGTATATGTGTGTGTGTGTGTGTGTGTGTGTGTAAAAGGGTGATTCTTTGGATGATAGAATTGTTTAAAGTTGATGACAACAATCATTTATCCCACACATCAACATCAGGCTAACAACTGTTGTGCTAACTGAGGATGAAAGCCATCCACTTGCGCATTTATTATTTCCAATTTGACAAATAAATACGTTTTACGGGTAAAAACATTCATTCCCGTCCATTTTGTCTTGTCCTCTATTCCATCGCTACCCGTATACAGCTATTCATCACGAAGACGGATGATATCCCGTCCACATCCGCAACATGATGGCAAATAGTTGTCCCAAAATGAGCACTACGCTTCACGATTAATGAGCCCATAAATAGGTCAAATACAGTACGTATGAAATTGGCCTGGACGTTTCGCGTCCATTTCAATCGTTCTAGATTCTCCTCCACACAAAAAATAATCCCCGCCACCTGCAAAGTGTCTCCTACTGTTTGGCTCGTCATTGGTCTGCATCGAATATTGAATATTGTTGATTCGTCCTTTCGGTACTAGTGCAATTTGTTATCGAAGACGTAAACTTGCAATTGTGTACGAGTTTATTCTGCGGTTAGTTAGCCGACTGACAGTCTCTTGTGCTGCGTACCTTATCGAGTACTGTGTCTGTTATTGTCAAATAGACTTAGTTATTAGTTGGCCTGAGCCAAATCAAACAGTGATCGTTTCCTGCCCCGGTCAAGTTGTACTTGTGCACGTAATGAACGCCACTAGCCGGCAAGGTTGATCTACATGCCACCGCGCAGGATTAGTGTAGAAATATACGCCTGGGTACTTAAGAGTGTTTTCGTTTATAACGGAGCGATTGAGTGAGTGAATGAGTGAGTTACCTTGGAAAGTTCCATATAAGAATTATGTGTGTCTGGACATCGGCATGTCCGAATGTATTTATGTATGTGTGCTACATAGACCAACTAGATAGATAGATAGGTAGGTAGATAGACGAAGAAAATGTGTGTGTGTGTGTGTGTGTGTGTGTTGGTGTATGTGCGTGCTTGTGCGTCTATATATGTGCTCGCACGTGTGTGAATGTGTGTGCGCGGCACTTGTGTGTACTATGGAGTATATGAATGAATGAACAAATGAATGAAAGGATGCAACAGGAGTGAAAATACATAATACGGTAAACATGACGATATAATGATTGTGAACACTGTATAAATAATAATTGAAAACAAACAGGCACACAGACGCACACGCACGCACACACACACTACTAATATTACCACATTCACTATATCATCAACAATCTGAAGTAAGGTTGTTTTCACTGAGCTAGGTCATCTGAACACTTCTTGCAGGTGTGCCAATAGGCAAAAAATTGGATAGAAAAATAATGGCCTCAATCTCTCTCTCTTTCTCTCTCTCTCCCTCTCAGTGTAGTCTTCTGTACCCAATCTGTTTTATTGTTACAAAAAAGACGGCGATGGGTTGTTTTTATGCGAACAGGAGAAGTGTCTTCGATGCGGTTAAGTGTGTATGTGTTGATTGTATTAATATGTCAATGGGACTTTTTCAAGCCATTGTCAGCGTTTTGCCAATGGCTTCCCGCTCTGTCAGCGTCGACAATCTGATATCTGACACACACACACACAAATCCACACACACATCTGTATGCGTAATATATGCTGTCGAACTGATTTGCTGTGGTAAGCTTTCGTAGTTGATACAGGGAATGGCACACACGTACGTGTATATACGTAGATTTATCGACACACTCGCACATACACACACGCGCGCACACGCACACACATAAACACCAAATTGACACATTTATGAATCACGTATATGTGGAATTAGATACAAGAATAACCAGACGAATATAAATATATATATATATATATATATATATATATATATATGCACTGATAGATATAAAAAATAGGGAAGAGAGACAGAAGTGAAAAATAGAAAGTCGATACATTGATAGAGATATAGATAGATATACAGATATATTATTTCATTCATTTTGGATTATTGATTCACTGATTGATTGGTTGATTGGTTGGTTCTTTCCTTCCTTCCTTCCTTCATTCATTCATTCATTCATTGACAAATGGATAGACAGTTCCTAGGCCACATTATGTGTTAGGGGACTTCAATTCGTCATTGTCTACGTCAGTTTTCGATGTCGACAATTCATCTTCCTAAAGTGAAATGTCGCCGTATTTTATTGAATAAACAGTACCCTTTTATTGAATAAACAGTACCCTTTTATTAATAAACAATATTCTTTTATTGAATAAACAGTACCCTTTTATTGAATAAACTACCCTTTTATTGAATAAATAGTACAGTTTTATTGAATAAACAGTACCCTTTATTGAATAAACAGTATCCTTTGATTTATCGAGCATTACCATCCGCACTGCACAGTATGGGGAGGATTCACGGTTGATATCCATCGATATGGAAACTTCTCCGTCTACATTAAATGCCTGTACGAGCAGAACTCGTTGTGCCCGTTGATATATAAAAGAAGAAGGACTCGCCGTCCACATTATGTAAACTAGTAAGCAGTCATCGGTGTCCACACTTAACCGCACCATTCTGGGCCGGCTCACGTGCTCTCATTATATAAACACAAACGATAGAAACATTTGCCTTGCATATTGCGCGGCGTACAATGAGCATATTGTGCGCTTTGTTTGTTGTCGCATCGGCGAGCATAATGAACGATATTTTGTCAGCACACTAATCTACGCTACAACATCGACAATTTATATAGCTATAAAAGCAAAGGCCATTCATTTACAACAGCCATAA
>JAODUP010000241.1:527500-797500 GCA_025642065.1 Paralvinella palmiformis
AGCCGATAGAAAAGAAACTACCACATTACTAGAATTTGGTGTTTATATCTCTACGACTGTGCTATCATAAGAACGCTTAGCCACATCAAGAATAAAAATCAGCTGCAAAAATGGTCACTTATCTATTCCAGCTCCCATATGCTAGCCTGCATGCTTTCCTCACCGATTAGTCAGGAAATAATCTACTACGGTCACTTGTCTGATATGGTCACCATAGGAAACTTCACTGGCTGACCGTATTAGACAGGTTTTACTAAATTAAAATCAGCTAATATAATAATTATTTCGGTAGTGACAGTCAGTCAGTCAGCAAGACCTTGGTATATCTGCCAATTATATATGCACCCCCCCCCCCACCTACACACACACACACACACGCACGCACGCACACATACACACTATTTCATGTCTGTTGTCACCTAAACGTTATGATATCGTCCAGCCTTCCATCATCTGAACCAGTAAATACATACTGTATCGACACCAAATGTGCTGGACGGTGGCAATTGTTATTTAAAGCATCCACGGAACGATCTGTCTTACTGGATTCATCCAGATAACACAACCACGGGGGGGGGGGGGAACTGGAATAGCAAATGCATGGACACATTATTTGCGAGAGGCATACACCAAAAAAAGACAGAAATTGACATATCGACAGACATACATGCCTATACAGGACGGGATGACTATGTGTCTGTACAAAGTTATGCACCTAGACTGACAATATGCGTTGTATGTGTTGTATGCTCCATACAGAGCTGACATGTGTGCTAGATATTTATATATATATATATATATATATATATATATATATATAAGGCAAGGCAGTATAAGTAATAACAAATAATTTAAAAAACTAGGACGAATAAAGCAAACATACAATTAGCCAGAGTGAATCTTCGGGGTGGGTAATAGATCACAATTACCAACTCCTCAAATTTAAAATATATATATATATATATATATATATATATATATATATATATATATAAGTATTTGACACGAGGAGAGTTCAATTCAATGCTCGTATTTATCATGCTGGTTCTCTATTATCGTATAGTGATTGGATAGTATTGTGGAATAGACTGGCTGGTGTTTGGTCAGTAATAATAGAATCCGCCCACGTCTTATAGACAAGATAAATATCCCGATATCACTCATCCACTCATTCACCCATATATATATATATATATATATATATATATATAGTGTGTGTGTGTGTGTATTTGTGTGCGAGTGTGTGTGTTCGTGCGTACGTGTGCTATCAGTATAAGAAAAAATGCTGACCCAATTTAAAATTCACTGGAGGGGCAGACTGTGTGCTGCAGAATTGTAATACCATTAACTGTGTGCGTTGCGTTAATAAAACACAAACTGGGTGTACCATATGGGTGTATATAAGATTGTCCCACACCAATTACATATACCACAACCGGAAACATGTAAACATTTACAGTGACGATAACTGGTAGGTCAAAAATGATTATCTCTCGGTTATGTTTACCGGATATGAGAAGCTAAAAGTAAATAAATACAATTCAGCAAACACTGGACGAATAAATCCTATCTCAGCTATGTATTTCTTAACTTACTGAATATTTGTAAAGTGAACCTGCCGATAATTCACAGAAACCAAAATTGACAAACAAAACAAAATGTCATATTTATTTCTTACTTCTTGGCATTGACTCTTGAACACTTAATGGAAGTTTGATCGTGATGTATCGCGAAATAAGATACGACGCCTTTTCTTATCCTTTCCGTTTTGCGTCTTGATATTATGGCCGCAGCGTCACAAATACGACCCGGATGCTAGACAACTCGGCCCAAGTGATGATTCGGCCAAGACATATCGGCCCATAATGGAGACAAGTGAGGGCCACGCTTAAGAGACGGGTTGGCCCCCCCCCCTTTTAAGTAACAGGTCGGCCCAACGATAAATCCGTATTTGTAGTTTGGGGATTGATACCAACCTGTCGCTTATAGGCCCTACCTCTAGATATAGACTTCATGTTGGTTACTGGTGTGAATGTAAGATGAATGGATCTTTCGCGAATAATGGTCGTGTGATGTCTGGGATGATGGCGACCTTCTTGATGAGCAGTTCTGCATTTTACCCTGTTAGTTTAACAGCGTTACTGAGAGGTGAGTTGGTCTTTCAGTCGTTGACAGCAGGCCGGACAAGCTGGACAAGTCGTGAGATCATGTATTGGGTTGAAGTCGTGGTACGAGTTCCATCACATTGTACTCCGAGATGAGCTCTTGATGAAAACCCAACATCGGGATCGGCCCAGCTGAGTGTCTGCCAGTCTGTTAGATAAGTAGTTGAGTCCAGGAATTGGGGTCTTTTGATACCAATCCTGCAGAGGGGTTGTATCTTCAGTGCAATACGGTGGAGTTGGCTGACGAAATGTCTGTTTATGAGATGACTATAAACTCCTGGTGTCTACACTGCATGGAGGATATCCGAAAACTCTGTCAGCTCATGCGTTTCCATCCAGGTTGACAAGGTTTGGGATCCAATGGATAGTCGATGATTATGATGATTGGTGTTTTTCGGCCATTTTTGTGCACATAATAGGCTAAATGGGCCGAGCCACCTCCAAAGGTAATGAAGCGAAGTCAAAGATGAATCACCCTTCAGATTTGGCCACGGCGAGGTTCGAATTCAGGTGGTAGTGATCTGTGATCCAACGCGCTACCAGTTAGACTACAGAATGAATGAGTGGCTGTGGCTGCGTTAAAATACCAACACAAACAAATATACACCAGTCCAACTCTTGTTGTAGACCGGGGCCGGGTGTCGCTGGCACAGGTGGCTGATCTGAATCCACGCATGCACTTGCTGCAGCTAATTCCGCGCAATTAATACTGTCTATGTAGTCCATGAGCCAAACCCTGGATATGGCGATGGACGTTTTGGAAGAGTGGCTTAGTCCCCGTATACAGATGACTGTGTAGCTCGAACCGCATGACCTATAGACATGGCGTTTACGTACTATATTCATCTTTGGATTACGCTTCTTATCTTATATACATTGTATACCTTAATTATTATTGTCTGTTCCAAATGTAAGAAATACTTTAGTTTTTTTCAAATTATTCTAGTAAGGCTTATCACCATTCTCCATCTATACATGTTATAGTCAAATTTCCACCTAGGTAATCTACATGTATTCATATGCTATCCAGAACCACCATTATATAATCTTGTTTGACTTATATATATATATATATATATATATATATATATATATATATATTTTATATATATATATATATATATATATACCTAATTCTCGTTTTGGGTTCTTTTGGAGTAGGGGTAGTATCATATTTTTAATAAGCTGCTATAAGGAATCATACAGATGACTTGGGGACATCAAGTTAGGCTAACTTGATATCAAAATATATTTTGCATTCATTAATTTATAATTTATACATATATGTGTCCCGCAACTATATGTAGATGTGTTCCGTTGATAACTCTAACAAAATTAGTGAAACAAGCTGTAATGTGAATATATAATAATTATAACATAACCGGTATTTCAGTGTAGAGCTTTTACTAGTTGGGGCATCCTTATGAACGAATTATTGTGTGCCAGAAGCGCACCAGTTACCACCCACATTGCTCTGCTGCGTGTAGGTTGTGACACATTAGTTGTGTATCCCAATACCCACAACAAATTTATTATAAGATGTGAACAACTATACTTTCGTAAGCGCAAAGAACAAACACAACGTATTTCTAATTTACCAACGGTTGCGATGTGGATAGAAAGAGACACGTGTATGTCAGCTCCACTATGCATAGGTCAAGGTTATAAGCATTTAAACGGGACAAATACTTCTTGTAGGGATTCCGAAGCATAAAATCTGAAGGCTATCAACAATTGTGACATGGAACACAATGCATTTCCTCTGTTGCTCGGGTGACTGACCTCCTCGATACTAAATCTTCTAAATAAAATAACCTTGCCGGGAAAAACGATAACAGTGATAGAGTTCAACATTAGTCATGTCATTGAGTGGATTATCACGCTCTGCCAAACGTCTTTCCACCCGTAAGTTAGCATTTATTAGTATTATTAAAGGCCCTCTATATTTCACATCGGTAGCATGGATACTGCAGATATATAGAGCATCTCATCCAAGGCGCCATCTAAAATGTATAGGTGTAGCCTAAGCTACACGTCAGTGGAGACTATGATGTGTGATTCCTATTACCCCCAATGCGCAGTAGTCATTACCACGGCAGGGCCCCCACAAAAATGCCCCAAACTTGAACCCTGCATTATCGGTGGAAAGAACTCTCCACATGATCAATTGGCGAGGGCTAGAGATCTGGAATCTTGCAAAAACGCTTTGTGATGCTGCAGAGATACGGCATTTTGAACCTATCATAAAACTGTCTACTTACAATCTAAGTCTTGTACCAAAAGTACTGTATCATCGTGAATGCAGATCAATATTTACGCGCAGAAAGTACCTGACCGGGCTACATAACGTTGTAATAAGGCAAGAATCGGTTAAAACTGAAAGGTAAAAGACAGAACGAAGGCAATCATTCCGACAAACGGGAGCTGAAGAAAAATCAGGTGTGTTTGATAAGGTGTTCATTTTCTGTGAACGTAAAAACAAGTATGTAAAAGGAACACGGAGTAGAAAACCCTTGATGCATACCATAGACCATCGGGCTGACCAGACTATTCGAGATATTGCAATAAAGAACGTCATTGAACGACTTCTCGCCATCACTCCCAGATACATTGTTGCAGCAGAGACACATTACCATCATAGTTGTTACAAAATGTTCACACAAAAGGCCGATTCAAAATGTGATGACAAAACAGAAAACAACCCACTGAAATATTCCTTGAACTTGTATAAATATATCTGCACAGATATATTTCCTCGCATAGTTCCTTTCACCGACTTAACGACAAAACTTGAGTCAATCATTCGGGTAATTCTTTTCACCGCTGGCCGCAGGGTTTAGGTCTACCCACATAACCTAACTACGGATGATATTGCCTACGATCTCCTAGATGTAAAATCAAATTTAGAAACATACCAACAGGGCCACGAATGTACGCAAATAATTGCACAAGTAGCACTAATATTACAAGATGGTATTAAAGATGGTAAAGGTATGAAGGAAGGAGTACAAACCTGGCTTCCTAACCCCAGGACTTGACCGACAAATTCAACCTGCCCGACTGTTTAAATAAGTTTTTAAAAAGCTATTGATGGGGAGGCCACCATTGAACGAGAAACTAGTTGGATGGCATTGGACCAAAAATATTGATTAGCGCTGGATACTCCCAAATCTGACCAAACCAGGTTGGTATGGTAATTGGACAAGATACTTGCATCGAACATATTCATAACACTAGTTCTGAGTATTCACTCCCTTCTGGAATCCATCCATGTGGGCCTATTGTGCTTGCTTTTGACAACATTGGCCGAGTAGGGGAGACGTTAAGCGGGGCAAGAACCTCTCATCGTGTAAATGGCATCGTAGTACAGCCAGTGTCCTTATCCTGTGCACCAGCGAAGGAAAAACCAACCATGACAAAAGCAAAAAAAGACGATACCATCTCAGATAAGAGGGAGGGTCCTCCACCATTAAAAGCAGCAAACCAATATATCCCATTGGCGGATGCAACTGCAAGCGTCCACCACAATAATCCTATTTGGATGCTTACTCGCCTCTGTGATATCTCCTATCAAACTACTAGTGCTCGGATTGAGTATAAGGTAGAAACCCGAACAATATTGCCATATCAGAAGACAAGATGGGATACTTGCCAAGCACAAATGCAGCCTCTACTGAGTTATCCACCGTTCATGACGTTGTCTGTCGATCACTGTATATCCAGCAATATTTACAACTCACAACCGAAGTCATCTGGAAGCACACATTTCGGTTCAAGTATATATAGTTGATGATGGGGAACTTCCACATAGTTTGCAATTTGTTGTCAATCATAGGAAAAATGTGTAGTGATGCTGGACTTTGAGATATTGCTGTTGAATCTTTGGAGTAATAGCTGAGGGTCCATAGACAAGGTGTTAGTTGGAAAAACAGCTGAGCTATGTGGATATTGTCGATACTGCCTGGCTTGATATGTGCTGACCGTGAGGGTAATTGGCACCTTTATGTGGCATGTATCAATGAGATGATATCCATGTGTTTTGCTATGGACAAAACAAAGTATTCTTCGGTATCCTTTCTGTGTACTATACACCCAAATGTCACAATTGGAATATACCAGCCCAGACCTACATCACATTTTCTTAATGGTGGATTTGCTGCTCAACTCGGAAAAACCAATCCATTCGGAAAGATACCCAGTGACCAAACCTTGGATGAGACAGTAAATAGAGACACCCAAACGTCTGGGGGGGGGGGTTGGAACAATATGCTTCAGTCCTAACAAAGCTGCTATTACTTGCTACTATCTCACTGCAAAATATCGGACCGAAGCCATGAGAAAACTAAGGGAGTTTATTTATTTGCCATACCAGGGAATTGATTACCCCGACCTACAGAGTCCACGAATGGCATGGGACTAGTCAAATCTATAGTTGAAATGCTGGAGAACAACTGGACCAATTCATTTGGTGCTGAGCCATCCGACCGTGTGAGCATTTCTACTGGTGCTGCAGTACTACCTGCGGTGTGCATCTCAATTTATTGAAAGCTCGAGACTAGGGAGAGGAAGCCTATAGGAAACATGCACAGAAGTTAAAAGAAGGGTTCGGTTTCCATAATCCAATTAAGAAACTGAGGTTTATAACATACAGTAACACCAGAAAAAGCATCGTGATCAAGAGGACAAATGAAGGAATCGCTTTGAAAGCGGATAACCGTTTTTAGGCCAGATGCTGCTCATTTCGCAGAACAGGAAATTAGACATGGAGGAGGTCTTGTGCTATCCCCTTGGTCCTAAACAATGGGCACTAACCGAAGAGGATGAACAAAATGGACAAAGCATAGTTAGGGCGCCATATCGAGAAGGAAGCTGATAATGTGGATTCGATTGCTGGTGTCACGGTTACAATAATAGATGCAATGGGAATTGCACAGAAGATGCACGGTGAGAACATAACTTTCGAGGAGGTGTCACATCAAGTCATGCAGCAAGTTCTGCCCAATGGATGGAAAGTGATCGCATAGATGTTGTGCTTGACTTAAACCAGGAAGTGCCGATAACGGGTGAGAACGTCTGAATCGGGGTTCAAAGGAGGGTGTCGTCTTCAACCAGATAAAGCCAGGTCAGCGAATACAAAACCGGAAGAGGTTGTTGGAGAACACTGAAAGCAAGAACAGACTCACTAATTATCTAGTAGACAATTGAAAAGAAGAGAACAATCGTGAGAAATTCTGATTTCGAGATAACAAAAACAAACTGTAAAAAAGGTTGGTGATCCCCGAGCTACACACGAGAAGGCCGATACGAGGATCAAGATCCATGCAAGGCATGCATCAGTCAGGTTATTGTAATATCAGAGGATACTGGTGTGTTTGTAATCATCCTCGGACTGAATTCAGAAATCGGTTCACGCATCCTGTTAAAGCGTGGGGGAAAATAAGGCCGATATTTCGGGATTGGCAACAATACTTGGTCGATGTGTATGTACCGTATTGGTCGGTGTCTATGCATTGACGGGATGTGATCCTGTCAGTGCCCTCGCTGGACGGGGAAAGTCAAATCAATCAACCCAATCCGGAAGAGTCAACCACTCAGAGAGGCATTCATGGCCATAGGACAAGAGTGGGACATTTCGGATGAAGTGTTCGATAGAATACAGGCATTCACCGGCAGCCTGTACTCCCTAAGTACAAAGATCACCTTTAAATAAGCTGAGGTATGAAATGTTTCATTCCACACTGGGAGATATATCATCAGGTCAACTTCCTCCTTGCGACGATGTACCCCTGAAACACACAAAACGTCCCAATTACCAGACCGCCATTTGGAGACGTTCCCTACACAATTCTCCTGATATACCCGAAGCAACAGCAGGACATGAGTGGGTCCAAAGTGATGGACAACTCGCCATATTGTGGCTTACTGGTGCTCCAGAGGTTGTTCTGTCACTTATGTCTTGCAAGCGTGCACGCTCATGTACTGCTGAAAAGTGCACTTGTGTCCAGTCTCTCTTGTACACCAGCCTGTAGCTACAAAACTGTGAATATATGCTGGAGGTGGACGAGGAGGATGACTTTGTTCAAGATGGTGATATCAGTTAGAGTAACGAATACTAAATATCCCTATATTGTGTTCTTCAAAGTACAGGAAATGCATGGTTTAATAATGCCATATAAAGTCTGTACGTCATATGGTTAGAGCTCCACAGTCACCTTAAGGACATTAAACTACTCTTCCAAAACGTCCATCACAGTTTTTTGGACCCCGAAGATACCAGACTAACCAAATATCATTGTTGGATCTGTTCATCTTTTTAGCAGTCATATTCGATCTGGCTTAAGGACTAATGACCCATTTCACGAGTGGTTCGAAGCTCTACGGCTTGATATCGCTAGAAAGTCATAACTTTCGGCGGATTATGACATTTTGTCTGTCAACTGGTCAAGATGTTTATAAACAAGCTGTGACACTACTTGATGTTTGGCAAAGATGAGGTAACACATTAACCTCTAGCAGGTGTAGTACACACTAGTAATGACTCATGAACGTTCGGAAATTAAGGATTTAGAGATCATTTTAATTGAAATATGATAGCTGGTGGTTAAAATTGCCATACAAGTGTCTTTCCACAAAATGTAATATATGATTGTATGTGGCTTCATTGAACTATCCAGACCAAGCAATATCAAGTGAAGCTGGATAATTCATAACTAATGATCAATAAGCATACTATGCAAAATTAGTTCGGCAGTTATTCGGTGTATCTAGTATTGGTTGATGTCACATTTGTACTAGATTTAATCCAATTTTGGAAAAGTAATCATTAAAAGATTCAGCAATATTTCATTTGTTAGTGACAAGTTATCCCCCAATAACAAATTTAGCATAAGATGCCAACCCTGGGATATAGTGATAATATTTACATAGTCTTTTCATTTTTGTTATTGAAATAGTACTGTCTTCCATCTTAACAGCCAATGTGTGGTTACTACAGTTAAATTATAAGCTAAATTAATATCAAAACATCTAGTGTAACTAAAACATTACATGTTATTTGTTTCAGCAATAAAATGGCAAACACATTTGAGAGCGTTTGCCATTTTTCAAAAGTAGTAAGGGCCATAAATGGCATATGCACATTCCAATTCTAGCTTCAAATGTAGAAGAGCATGTATTTGTCAATCACACATCACCATTTCTGTGCTGTTGAAACAACACATCACACTATCTACAATTGTAATCTTCCAATCAGGCATACATCATCGAAGATATCTTGTCATTATACTTCTAAATAGATGATTGAATTTGATCACTACAACTGCTATGTTGAATGACATGAAAACATATTGAAAAGACTAATTGAAACATTCTGACTTTAGACATTTGTCATATGTAGACAATACTAAATTACAAATATACTAAAGTAATTTTTAGTGGAATTCATATTGCACCTTTCATGATAGAGTACAAAAGCTTTGATTTCGCTAATAGAGGAAGAGTCGCCGCCTGTTCGTGCCAGTCCATCCGTAGAGCAATGGTCGTACGGAACACTGAAACAGGACACTGAAAGTGAACGATTTAATGTTATGACTTTATTATTGTAATTGTGAGTTGAGACATAGTCTCAACTAAAAGCTCGGGTGCGTGTGTAAAGTCATGGCCGGTTGTCGAATTAATTTATGTTATGGATAATTAGTGATCGCCCGTTCGGGCCGCTTAACGGTTTGTGGCCGGCCAACTGTGGGGTCAAGTGAGTGTGAAACCATAGTTCTCCGATTGATTGATGTGCGAAAGATGTCGGTGGTGACCCGTTCCGTGCCGCTTGGCTATTTGTGGCCGGCCGGGTTGTTGGGATCGTACGGGTGTAGATGTTGTAGACGCAGGGTTTGGTTGGGTTTGTACTGTATTAATGTTTTCGTGAGGTGGGTTGCATGGGTGAAAGCTTTGCTAGTGAATTTTAGTAATGGTACAGCCAAGTCAGCGGAGATTGGATCAAGGGACATGTGAGTCTCCACTGGACAACACGCTGATTGTGTTGGAGGGATAATTCCTTTTTATATACCAGTTTGTATGTGTGGGAGGGGTTTTAGTGGGGGATTATTCACGACTCAGCCAAGTCAGCGGTGATTGCACCAGATGACCATGCGGGGTTTACCGGACATCAACGCTGACGGTGCTGAGGGGACAATTCCTTATATATATATATCTGGACTTTTGTAGATTTTTTAGAGAGGAAAAGTGGAGAGAGGAAGCAGTAGTAGTAGTTCTGGTGGTGGTTCTGGAGTGTATAGTTTCGAGGAGGGTATAGTTTTTGTACAGTTTTGAGTAGAGGAATAAAGCAGATTCGAGACTACAGGAGTTCGGAGTTTTGAAAGAGAGAACTTAGCTAAGGCCGAGATCCGGGACTGACAGCCGAGCCGGCTGGGTCCCGGATCTCGGTACTTTTCACTGCGACGAGGTCTGGTATTATTTATATCAGAATCTACAGTATCTGAACTCGATATTGAGTCAGAATCATTAATGTTCGATTCGACTGAGCTTGATGAACTAACAGGAACTGGTTGGAATTCTACATATGTCATACTTAGAGTACTACAACTTGACTTATAACATCTTCTCATCAACACCGTCATCATTGGATGAAGATGATTTAGAATGGACAGAAACACGAGACACCTGTCGACTGGTGCTTCGTGCAATTATAGGCATGAATGACTGAGGGCAAATAATCTTTCCAATTTCTCTTCTTATCAGCCTCTAACGTTCCTAACATTTGTAAAAGACTTCTATTAAATCTTTCAACCAAACCGCTTCCGATAGGAAATAGGTGTGGTTCTCGACTTTTCGATTTCCATGATCTTACACAATTCCTTGATAATCTTAGACTCAAAATTTCTTCCTTGGTCACTATGAATCTTAGCGGGCACTCCATAGTGGACTAGAAAATGATCAAACAGGACACGGGCTGTTGTCTTTGCCAACTGTTTTTGTTTTGGTTGGGTACGCTTGACAAAACTTTGAAAAATTGTCTGTGATCACCAGAAAGTATTCATAACCCTTTGAAGGTTCAACTGTGAGAATATCGATAGTCCAAGTCCAAAGGATATGTGGAAGTAATTGAAACCAAAGTTGATTTGTCACTAGAAACTTTTCTACAAGTGCTACGAATACAATTGTTTACAAAGTTTTCAAATTCTGTGAACATTCCTGGCCAATAGAATCTAGTTCGGAACAGATCTTCAGTCCTATCACGTCCAACGTGATCCATATCATCATGCTGTGAATGCAATACTCGAGAACAGCACAATTTTGAAACAATTTGCTGCTGTACAAAACATTATTATACAACACTAGCTTATCCCACTGACGCAGCAAAACAACCACATCCTTGTCTAAGTTTTTTAACTCGTCAATGGAGGGGTTTTTGTTTCTTATCAGTGAGAAAGATAACCTAGGAGTAGGGCAACACAACATGTTTCATGTTGTAACTTAACTATATCTACAGTATTTACAATGGGAAGTT
The DNA here is from genome assembly GCA_025642065.1 of Paralvinella palmiformis. NCBI lineage: Eukaryota > Metazoa > Annelida > Polychaeta > Terebellida > Alvinellidae > Paralvinella > Paralvinella palmiformis. Next base: position 539,189 of record JAODUP010000241.1, read on the forward strand.
CATCCAAAACATCAGTAACAGATGAATTACATGACAACGAATGATTATAATCATCTTGGTGCTCCAACTGCATGATGACTTTGACATCTTCAGAAGTCTCAGTACGGGGTAACCTGGATAATATGTCCGCATCACAAGTTCCTTTACCAGGTTTGTACGACAGTGAAAAATCAAATAAAGAGAGGGCGGCTAACCAGCGATAGCCAGTGGCGTCGGGTTTTGCAAAAGTCAAGGCATATGTATCAATCAATACCTGTACCTTATGACCATACAGATAATCGTAGAATGTTTCCGTCATAACCCATTTCAATGAAAAACATTCTAGTTTGTGAATAGGATACTTGGACTCTGCCTCTGACAACCCACGACTAGCATAGGTAATTACCCTACGACAACTTGTTTGTTCCTGATAATGTAGGTATTTGCAATTGTTTTTAGAATTGACTGAATGCCTTTGGAAAGGGCTTTAAAATGGTACCTCATTTTTTGAAATAGCTTAATTAAAAACGAAGATATGGGAGTTTAAAGTTAATAATTTTGGTGTCCACAGTTAATGGTAATTCTTAAAGAATAAGACAAAAAAACTGTGACCAACTAGTGAAATAGCTAATACAATCACCTTGGTTTAAACGTTATATCTGGATTAATACTACAGATATGGCTTTAAAATGTTCTGCATATGATTCCCCTGGAATTCTGAAAATAATATTTCATGACCTTGACCTTTAAAGATTCAAGGTCAAGTGAACCAATATCGTAAATGAACAATATGATGAATATCAATGCATTTTCAAGCTAAATAATGCATGAAAAATAGTTAATGGGGCTTCATTACTTACCTTAAGTACAATGAAGCTACAACAAATAAAGAAAAGCATTGACAGCTATCTTAAATTTGTTGAAATTGAACATTTTGAATAAATTAAGCAGAAAAAAAAGTTTACTGAAACACATCGTGTCTAGTATCAAATGAATGCTTGCAGTTTCATCACTGTAAATAAAGCATATATATATATATATATATATATATATATATATATATATATATATATATGTTACGGTGTTTACTTTTGCTGTTAGCACAAACAATAAAGGGACAACACACAGCTTTTCTAGAAATCATTTTAATGAGCAAACAGTAATATGATAAACGAAAACCTGCAATATACAATTAGGAAGTATTTAGAATCACAATACACATCAAGATTGAGCATTTTATCAATAGGAAATGCTCAATAAAGCTTATTATTTAAATACATCTTACTTTATAATAACCAAACAATATTAATATGAATTATACTGATCCAGTATAATTTAAAACAATCCGCATAACATAATAATAGTAACTCATTCACACAAGCAATCACACTAACCTGGTCCTAATGATTTCGGATGTAAACCTTCTACTACATGTACAGAGTGGCGCAATATATTTGATATGCTAAATAAAGCCTCCGACACATATAATTCAAAAGTAATATAAATGATTTATGTTTTATAGCCAGTCTCTGAGTCATTTATTAAGTTCCCGTGTTAAAACTAGTTTTAGTCGGGTTGAATGAATACCAAATTCCCAATGTAAAAATCTGCTAAAATTTGTGAAAGTGTCATAAAATAGTCCTCATAATCTTCTAGTCCCTCTTCTACATTCCAGTAGGAAATTGTTAAAGCACAGATATTGTTGTGAGGCGCTGTTTTGGCCTTTATAACTTTGCCACAAAACAAGACATTTTCCCCAGCATCAATCTCCTAGACGTACTCCAAATATCTCCCTACCAGAACTGTGGGATCAGCTATAACAGCTCTAAATAGAGCAAGTTTTTCATCTGTAATGTCCGGAAATTCATTTTTAATATCCAATTCATTACTAATAATGTTTCTTATACATTTTTCAATTTTCATTTGATCTGCCTCTCACGTTTTTTCTCCTTTTCTTTCTGCCTTTTTTTGAAGGACTTTTGAATTAGTATGTCTCGCTGTTTCCTCAATGTACGAACTCTTGCAGCCCTCCTAATTGCAAAGGAAATAATGTGTTGCTGCTCTTCCAGTTCCAGTGGTTTTAAATCAAGCCAGGATAAGGTGTGGTTCTTCCTGGCCATGACTTTTCCATCAATGAATCTAATACTAGCATTTGGGGCCCTGCTAAATTGGTGGTCTGTTAAACCCAATGTTCCTTCGGAACAAATATTGTAAATTGGGGCTGACTTTGTCTGGATGAGCATTTCCACTGTTGCTGATGACAGGTTTCCTACCAGGTATGGTTTCTTTTGGCGCTCAATGACAACAAGGATACCACCCAAAAAACTTGAAAGGACACTTTCAAACATCTCTGTCATCTTGGGTGAGTACAATGTTTGCTGTAAACTGCAAAGTGTGGCATCTTCTAACATGGTTTCATTGAAAGTATCCTTCTCTTGGTCAGTATTTCAAGAGGATGCTCTTTCAATGACATCAGATTCTGAATACTTAATTTCATTAATGGAACTGTCTAGAGATTGGTAAGACCACCTTTATTGCCATAAAAGATACGCATCCATGGGCCAGTCGAACGTTACCAATTAAGCCAAGAGCTCGAAGCTGCAACATTAATTATTCAGTCCTCAGTCTGCAAAAGGTTAGAACTATCAATGTCATCCCGAAAACTTGCGATTATCTGCCGGACATCACTGATTGTGTTTGCCATTTTCACCGTCTAACTCACTGTCCAAATAAAACAAGCAGTTTTTTAATATATATGATTATGAATACCAGGACCAGCTCAAATATTATGTACTAAACTAACTCTTAATTTGAATGTGTACTAGGTCTAGCCTCTAGGCTAGGTTACTGAAATGTTCTTAAGAGTAAAACACCATTGCTAAGTTAGTAAGTAAAATGATTGAATTTACAACACATATCACGTCAGTGGCCGCCATCTTGGATGGCAGTCAGTCCACGATTCTTGGTACAGTGCACCAAACATGTTACATGGGCCCACGTCGGGCGCTTTAAAACTGCCTTCGCATCATTTAATCAAATTAAATACTTCATTTCTTACTTAACTGGACCCTAAGGAAACGCTTTTTGGTGTTGTGTTGGCTCTCAATTTATTATTAATATGTTAATTTAGCCTTTAAAACTTACTTTCTGATGAAATCTTGAATATTTCGCTAATATTTGGTCGATTTCAGTCAGGAAAAAAACAGTAAACAAACCGAACAACATATTTAAAAATGGCGGTAAAAAGGCTTGTCACGTGATGCAAAGCTAGCGGGAAATAGCGTTAGTTTCGAACCCCTATATTTTACCTTCGGTTAATCCGGCCCAGATTTCAGCACTAAATAGGTCACGCAGATAAATCGCAGATTAGGAATTTATGCAGGTACCTAGATACTGTGATGTTCACATCCATAAAACTAAACAAGAGCTTATTTCCAATGATATTTAATTCCGCAAATGAACCGCCATCTACAATAACAGAACACCAAAACGACGTCTCGTTTGCAACGTCACAAAACGAATAATAGGTCATTCCATTTGACAGATAATACGATAGGTCAGCGTCATAAATACTACAGATACAATACTGCACCAAGACCCTTTGTACTGGCATCAACATTGAGGATAAAGGAAGTGTATCATCAGCATAGCCTAACACGGGAGTAGTCGTACAGAGATAGATGAGTGTGGTAAATGCTTTATGTGTACAATTTTGACCTCGCAACGTGTCAGTCAATGGCTTGGCTATCTTGGACAGATAAAGCGTCTATGGAATCCAATGAAACCTAGTAATCTCTGCAGTTCATCAAAAAAAAAGGAGCAGACATATTGTTCAAATCAGAAACCTTATCTGGTTCTATTTCAACGCCATGGGCAGACACAATATGACACAAATATTTGACTTTTGATTTTAGAAACTGACATTTTGCCGGATTTAGCTTCAGACCAAACTCATTCAGTCGTAGAAATATATTTTCTATGCTTTTTAAGTGTTCTTCGTGCGAAGAATGTAACGAAATAATGTCATCTAAGTATATCAAACAATGTTCTATATTTTGCATGCAACGGTTCATCAACCTCCGAAAACTAGCAGGACTGTTACAAAGTCCAAAAGGCATGGCATTAAATTAAAAATCCCTGTGACTTTGTTCAACCTCTATTTGGAAATATCCACTTTTGAGATCGAGACAACTGAATATACTAGCACCATTCATTGAATCTAAAATTTCATCCATTCAGGGGAAGGGCATAAGCATCTTTTTGGTAACTTTAATAAGCATCCTATAGTCAATACAGATCCTTATTTTAAAACATTATGAAATAACAATAGCTCCCTTCTAGACTCGGGACTCTGGCGAGAACTCAGACGATACATTAGAGTGCATATGGCAACCGCATATTAAGCGTGTCTATATATTTTCATACTTATCATAATTAAAGTATATAAGTGTTAAACAAATAGAAGTCGTTCTTATTTTTATATAGGCAATCTTAATGCACCATACAACTACCAACGAAAGGGTATCGGAGGACCAAAGAGGCCAGCCATGCAGAGTGCAAATTGGCGTTTAGCATTGACCAGCCACCAGGTGACGATTATTTAACTTGACACTCCAGCGTTAGAACAGTGTCCAATTGCTACCTTACAGCAGAGAGCTTATATCAGAGAGCTTAAATATAGAGAGGCGTTACTCTTGCCGCGCCATGTTGAATTTTGAACCAGTGGCGCCTCCAGCGACCGGAGATATTTCTCAGATAAACAAAAGCTCTCTGGTTGTCCACATGTGATCGTGTACATGTGTGCGCATGGTTGAAATGAATTGCCAATACTAGTACTATATGTTACATGATCACATACTAATTTATTAATTAACACTTTAATTGTGGACACATGATATCGAAAATAACGAAGCTCTGAAACTGTAAATAAAGAATTAAGTGATTTCACAGCCCAGTCTGGCAGTCACTTAATTCCTAGCGTACAATTTGCAATCACTTTACAGCTGATCAGAAAATAGCCTTGTGTGTGGAACTTGTTTTAATGAAAACAATTAGGTATATATGAGGTAATTGCATACAAACATACTTTCATCATGTCAGTTTATCATAGTCCTTAAATTTCTATTTATTTGGATATATACATATAATGATATATACAGCTATTATAATGCAACCATAACACAATTTAGTACAAACTTCGCACCATATGGCATATATTCATCGTGTCCGTTTATCATATATTAACTTTTAAAAATCATAAGTTCATTTAAAGTCTACACCTCAATAATATAGGCCATGCAATATAGGCCTGCCCAGCTGAGAACAAAGAATATACATTGAATATTAACAATGTTTATGTTTGCGTTAACATATAAGATATAGAGAAATCAGTCATTTGTTATCAAATGGATAGAATAACCCAAATTGCTTCCAGCTCTAAACAACCACTATTACAAAAATATGACATTTAGTCCAGATCAATGAATTGTTTAAAGTTAGACAGAATATACCCAGAGATGTAATAGACACATGCATTGACTACTGTAACATATAACTCAAAATCATCTATCACATCCAACACCAGTAAATCTGTATCCAAGAGATTGGCCTGTTTACATGGTACCTCATCATCATAGAACTTCAAGGACTGAAACAGAACAATATCTTATAAAATAATGACTTGAACCAAGTGTGGCCACAAATGTGAAAACAAATGTTTTCCTTTTTTTCAAGTTGGTTAAAGAATTTGATTTGATATGCATCTAAGTTATGAAGAGAAGTATACCAATTAAAGCACATGAGCTCAACATTCAGGTACTAATTCAGGTGCTGGTAATCCTTTTTTTGTATTAAGATATGAAATGGGCTGATAACATTTCATGGGTTTGATGCCTTGTTTCTTATTTAATTAATTTTATTATACCAATTTTCACCATTAATATTCATAAATATTAATTACCATCACAGCTGGCCCTGTCTCTTGTATAGGTCTCCTATCTGTTAATACCTTCCTCTTTGATTTATGTGGATGCATGTGGTGTATTTGGTACATCAACAATAGTTGGAATAGCATTCTAGATAAGTTTATCTCTTGTCTGGTTCATGAATTCTGTTTCAGTGAAGTGCATATCATACACTCTACCATTAGTATTCAAGTAATTTAAATCTCATCATATATCTGCCCAACAACAATTAATAACCCATCTTTTACTTCTGCCAAGAGAAAAATAAATACAAAATGAATGTTTCTACCACTAGTTGAGGTATTTAATAATTAATTTCATAACATTTAAATTATAAATAGAAGTCAAAATGTATCAATAAGCACCAATTGCTTACGTTTAAAAATAAATATGGATGCAGGGATCATGTAAATACTCAGCTATTTATAATTACTGTAATTACGGAAAAATTATTTGATTAGTATTATAGTAATGTAATTTGTGCGTTAGAAGCTGATAATGATTAGGCTGTCGTCACGGCCGCACTCCTTAACATTCATGCTATCGCGCACACAACCACTTTGATAACCCCAGCGACAAACACGAAGGCAGATAAGCTAAAAGAGCCATCCGTATCGCTGGCGGGGACGAGCGAAGAGTGGGCATATGTTGTCACTTGTTGGAATGAGTACGAAGCAGGAACCAAATTTTCCGGCATAGATGTACTTACACAGCTATTAGAATGTTGTGATGAAGATCTTAGAAGAGATCTCCCACGCGCAGCTGGCGGCACCCTAACAGGCGAGGACGAAGCAATCCTAAGGGCAATTAAAACCTTGGCTGTCCGCCGGGAAAACACCATGGTAGCCCATGCCACCTTACACAACATGCGGTAGGATCGAGATGAAACCATCCGATCCTTCGGTTCCAGAATAATTAAGGGTCAGGCAGGCATCTGCAAGTACACAATCAAATGCCACGCGAGACATGTAATGCCGACATCGACTATACAGATGCCATACTCCGAGATGTACTGGCTCGTGGTATTGCCAATCAAGAAATTCAGCTAGACCTACTAGGGGATCAAAATCAAGATATGTCACTAGAAGACATGTTAAACTTTGTGGAAGCCAAAGAGTCAGGAAAACGATCGGCATCCAGGCTACTTGACTCACCAAGTGTCAGCACAACAAGCAGCATATATGACCGCTTGAAGCAACACGAGATAAAAGGGAAACAGCCAGACATCCGCGACAGGACTTCCGTCATCTGTTTCTTTTGCGGGGGAAAGGCCATGCCCGTAAGACACCATTTCACGTCAGGAGGACAGAATGCCCAACATAAGACCACATTTGCTCACACTGTGGTAAGAAACACCACTTTGAAGCAATATGTCTCAGTAAAGATAACCCAAAACCACCTCGCAATAGTACTGTCGTCAGTGCTTGTGGACAAGAGGCAGCGACGCTGGACGAATTATATACCGTCGGGGCCATTCACCAGTGGAACAGGACACACCACATAACTCATGACCACCATCTGTACAACAACATGAGTGACATATGGACAAGGCAAGCCTCGAGACCATAACCGTACATTCGCCTGACCCTCTTAGCCAATGCTGAGGATTACACGGACTTGAGATTCAAGCTACGCGCAATCACAAAATCGCTGACTTCTTCGGTAATGGCTGACACAGGCTGTCAAAGCTGCCTTGCCGGTATTCGAGTAATTGGACGCCTTGGTCTGACGCGAGCTGACCTCATCCCCGTCTCCATGAAGATGAATGCTGCTGATGAAAAGGGTATCAACATCCTTGGCGCAGATTTTCAGGAATTGGTAAACCGGGCCACAACCTGGAAACTAGACAGATTACATACATCGCAGAGTATTCTGACAGAATATTCTTATCACGCGATGCGTGCATCCAGCTCGGCATGATATCCGAAATTCCTCAGAATTGTGCAATTCAACAATAAAAAGACCATGAAACCCACATCAACGACAGCACTGCACCATGCCGCTGCCCCACAAGAGAACTACCAACTCCCTTGCCACTGAAACTGCAATGCCCTGCGACCAAGACAAACAGAGGGAAACTGCAAACATACCTGGTTGAAAATATAGGAGTAGCACATTTAACACCCGTGAACACCAAACCCTACCTATGATGTCAGGCCCCCCTATGAGACTGATGATCGACCTGAATGCTGACCCGGTGGCCTTCCATACACTCATCCCTATACCGCTCCACTGGCAAGACGAAATGAAAGCCGGTCTTGAATAAGATGTGAAACTGGGCGTACTTGAACCAGTCCCTGTAGGAACACCAATGATCTGGTGTCACGGGATGGTCATTTGCGCCAAGAAAACAGGACAACCGAGACGCACAGTGGACTTTCAACCGCTCAATGTTCATGCCACCCGCGAGACACACCACACCCAGTCACCCTTCCACCAAGCTCGCTCTGTTCCACACCGAAAGCTAAAGTCATTGTTCGATGCCTGGATCGGATACCAGAGCGTGCCATTACATGCAGACGACAGGCATTTCACCACTTTCATCACCCCGTGGGGTTGCTATTGGTATTGCTACATCGCCTCCAGAGACAGCTATTCACGACGCTATGATCAGATTGTTGCTGACATTCCTCATAAAACCAAATGTATCGATGATACTCTACTATGGGCGGCGGACTCCATGCAGGAAGGTTTCTTCCAGGCCGCTAACTGGCTGGATGTCTGCGGCAGGAATAGCATAACACTGAACCCTGACAAATGTTTATTCAGTCAAGAGGAAGTAGAATTTGCCGGTTTCACAATCACCATGGACAACGTACGCCTTTGCAGCAAGTATCTACAGGCCATGGCATACGGGAATTCCCGACACCTTGCAACATCACGGACCTCCGTTCATTGTTCTGTCTAGTGAGCCAGGTGTCCTATGCTTTTAGCATGGCAAAACGGATGCTCCCATTCCGGCAACGTTTGGTCAAAGGACGGGATCGGCTTCTGGATGTTCCTGAAACATTACACCTGCCTAGGCGCTAAGCCATTTTGCTGCCATGATGGATGGAATGTCTCTCTAGTGGGAAGCCGATTCACTCATGCAGCTGAATCCCGGTACGTCCCTATTGAAGGCGAGGCTCTATCCGTAGCGAATGCCCTGACAAGGCCAAATTCTTTGTACTCCAGTGTAGTGACCGTATCGTGGCAGTTGACCACAAACCTCTTTTAACGATAGTGGTGACCGCTCCCTCCAGGTCATCACGAATACACGCCTAAGGAATCTAAAGGAGAAATACCCTGAGGTACAGGATCAGGATGGTACACATATCTGGCATTCGTAACAAGGCAGCGGACGCTATTTCCAGACACCTCTAGGGTGACACTAACCCAGAAATACTCTGCCTGCCTGCCGACATTGCATACACTCAGAACGCATGTTCTTAGCAGGAATTCGCACTCAGGAAGCGGCGGTCCATGACAACAAGACTACCTATATACTGACATGCTCGCTCGAATCACTCCACTCCGTAACTTGGGATCGTGTGAGAGAGGCTACAGCTAGTGATGAAGACATGCATTTATCTTACCCCTTATAGAGAACAGCATGCCACAATTTCGCCATGAGCTACCTCATGCCTTGCGCGCTTTTCACCGGTTCCGTGAGCATCTCCATACATCGGATGGTGTAATCATCTACAAGGACAGGGTTGTCATTCCATCTAGCCTACAGCAAGACATACTCTCGACACTCCACTCCGTCCATCGGGGGACAACATCCATGATGGCGCGTGCCGAGTCGTCCATCTTCTGGCCTGGAACATGCGAAGCGATCAATGCTACCTGCACCAACTGTGAGCAATGTAACCATATGGCACCTTCTTAGCCAAGCGCCCCATCAATACCCCCAATCCTCCCGGTATATCCCTTTCAGTGCGTTTGCTCTGATTTCTACAAAGGGATGACCTACCTCATTATTGTCGACCGATACTCCAACTGGCCAATTGTGGAGAAAACCACGGGTGGAGCGGATGGCCTAAGTAATTGCCTGAGACGCTCATTTGCGAGTTACGGCATCCCCGATGAAATCGCAACTGACGGCGGACCGGAATACATTGCAATTGCCTCCCACCTCTTCCTATCTGCATGGGGGTAGACCACCGACTCTCATCAGTTGCCTTCCCCCACAGCAATTGTAGGGCAGAGACTGGTGTGAAGACCATCAAGCGTCTCATCACAGACAACACGGGATACGGATGCCTTTCAGCGTGCAATCCTCCAGTACCGCAACACCTCCGACCCAGCACCAAATTATCTCCAGCTACGTGCGTATTTGGACGACCTGTGAAAGACTTCATCCCCATATTGTGTTATCGATACAGACCACACAATACCTGGCGAAAGACCCTCTGCGATAGAGAAGAAGCTCTGAGGAACAGACGTGCGTGATGCCGAATACTGTTCTGAACACATGAAACGTCTACCAGCCTTAGTCGTTGGCGACTACGTAAGAATTCAGAACCAGACCGGTCCTCTAGCCAACAAATGGGATAATACGGGCCGTGTCGTCGAGGTTCGGCAGTTGGATCAATACGTGGTCAGTGTTGATGGCTCAGGACGGATGACACTCCGGAACAGAAAATTCATCAGGAAATATATCCCGGTGATCTCCCAATCATCAAACCGTACAATTGATGAAGATCTTCACAGGCTCATCCTCTACTACGAGACTTGACCTACACATATCAAGACATCGCCACCGATTGGCTCTCCCCAACCATGGCCAGCTACCCCGAATGGGCAATTTGACCCAGCCGATAGCTCTATGCAGACAACGCCACTCGTGTCACCGTCGGCCACAGCGGACAACGGGTCAACGCCTGATGTCGCAGCTGCCCCGGCTACATCAAGCACCCAACATAACTCGTCCACACCTATGTCGATGATAGTGCCACGACAACCGAAAGATATTGTGCCTGCTCTGGCTCACTCACCGATTCCCACGCCCAACACACAGCCGCCGGCTAATACATCACGTTATGGACGCACCCTCAAACCACCTAAGTGGCACGTCGACTACTAAACGGATTAATTATTTAGTATGAGTGTGTTTGGATTATGGTCAGAATACTACCGAACTTTTAGATTAAGATTTAATCTAATGAACACGACTCATGGGACTAAGGCAGTCTATCCTGAACCCCAAGCTTGTTCATCGATATATTTATTTTAATACTTAAGCTAACATGAACACCCGCTCATATTATGTCGTGTCTTACATTGTCATTAGACTTTCGGACTTTAATCAGCCTTCTTCGCCCTCTTATTGTGAGTGCACTTCAGGCTTAGGGGAGGTAGAACATTATAAAATAACAGTAGCTCCCTTCCAGACGCTGGGACGCATATTGAGCTTGTCTATATATTGTCATACCTATCATCATTAAAGTATATAAGTGTTAAACAAATAGAAGTCGTTCTTATTTATAGTTCACCTGACTTTTTCCTAATGAGTACCATTGGAGCAAAAAAGGAGTATGGGATGAACGAATGATACCAGCATCTAACATTTTGTTTAAATGAGATTTGGTCTCCTGAACCATAGCTGGCGGAATTCTACCATGAGGTAATTTGATTGGACTTACATCAACGAGATTAATCTGATGTTTCACAAGATCACAATGGCCCATGACTGAAAAAAATATAATGTGAAAAATCAAACATATCTACCAAACCTTTTGTATCGTGACCAACTATGCTATCAGAAACCAATAAGTCATCTGAATCAGGAATTTCAACTCTATTCGGGGTACATAACACTGCTTTAGCCGGAATAGTTAATGCTTTATCAGTAAAGTTTTGCAACTGAACTTGCACTTTTGTAGTAGAATGCTGACATGACATATCTAACAATGAATGCGTTACACAAACCCCACCAGGTAACATTGCAAGTGCAGGCTCATCGGCTGCTTCTGCAACTGCCAAAACATTTGCTTCATCAGCACAAGGCCTAGTTATACTCTTAACCAAAATAGTTGAATTTGGCGGAATCACTTCGGGTCGTATCGTCCGGACTAACTTGCTAACATGAAGAGAATTACACGCAACCGGTCCTAACACATTTGTACCTATCAACACTGGAACGTCTATATGGTTCGATCTAGATGGAACTAATGCTAAAATCATTTCAGTTTTTCTATTCCCCAAAAGGACGTATATGTCATTTTAACTTCTATTACACCCTTGAACTGAAGTCTATGACCTGTAGAGGGGCAAAAATAGCAAGACGAGAAGTGACTGGAAGCATCGGGATATGTTTCAAATAAGTTTCATAGAATAGATCAGAAACTGTTGTTAGCTGTGAACCTGAGTTTACTAGAGAAGTACAAGCTATGCCATCAATATTAGCCTGTATTAATGATCCTTCACCTACTAGTGATCTACTTGCATGAAGAGACTGACTAACAGATAAATCTGATTTGGAGTTGATGGATTCTACATCCGATCATGCAGACACCTGCTGACATGTTGTCTTAACCTGCGATTTAGATTGAAATTCCAGTTCAACAACTCTAACCTCGCTCAGCAATCCAACATATGATGCACCAGAATTATACGAAGATCTTAAAGCTTCCTTGACTGGAGAATTTACCAATCCACTCCAGAACTGGGACCTAAGCATGTTAGACACATATTCAGAAGTGATTGCTTTCCTCTGTTTACCGTTTTTAACAAGTTCCTCTAATCTTCAACCACGCAGTGCTACAGACTCATTGACCCTTTGAGACGCACCGTAGAATTGTTCTAATAACTGTTCAATAGCGAAAACATTTCCAAAAACAATATCAACATTTTCTAGAACTGCTTTGACCTTGACATCTTCACCAAGATGCAACAGAACTTCAGAAGCGTCCCGTTTAATGAGCGACGAACAGTATTCATGATAGTTTAGTCGCTACGTTAGCCCCAAGAGCAAGAACGTAGCTCCTAGTTTGGCTAAATCCTGTGGGCTTGGATCATCCATGATGGACAAAAATAATTCTAAGAGTTGCAAGACAAGCTAAATAATTATCTGGGTAATACCAGATAACAGTATTAAGTATGTATTGTGATATGAAACACTATACTATCTCGCTAACGATTTGCTACTCTAATCATACACGTGATACAGTTGAATAAATGTAACCTACATGTACCAGCAAAAATACTAACTTGGTACATACGCCAACTATCAAAATATTCATGCAACACCGACAAATTAATTACCAACAATTTGTAAAAACATTGCAAAGTGCTATTCGCACATTAATGAAATTAATTTCGAAAATGAATTAACAGCGCATTAACCGGGCGTTCTAATTTGGTATCAATGCTATTTAAATACCAAAATTATTGCAATAATTACGGTTAGACGCAACAGCTTACAAGCTGTATTTCTCCAATCATTTTAATCAGCAAACCGTAATATGATAAAACGAAAACCTGGCCCTAATGATTTCGGATGTAAACTTTCTACTACATGTATGTGATCGGCGACACCATCTATTCGTATTTAACCCAATTAAAACAAAAGTACAGAGTGGCGCAATATATTTGATACGCTAAGTAGAGCTCGTGCCAGAACTGTAAGGTTACAGTTACACTAGCGCTCTAGTCCTATCACGTAACGCGCCCGTCTAGAAATAGGCCGACCTCATACCTCCATCAGTCTGAGTCTATACTACTAACATACTATAGTATAGCCTATTAGATGTAGATCTACGATTAGACCTACATTTACAGTGATATCGAATAACTAAATAAGTCTCATTAAACATCTGGCATAAACTACTAACTAATCTCCAACTTCACAGGTGTTATTAATTTAAGATTACTTTTCCCAAGACCTTTGAAATGAGTAGTGTTTAAGTGAACTTAGTTTAATGCTTAATTATATAAAAAACTATTTGACAATTTAAATAATGCAGTTGTTAATTTTTCGTGGAATAATTTGGTTACTGTTTTTGATAGATTTCTACTTTGTTGGAAATGGTTTGCCTATTTTCTGCTCTACCAGTAATGGTTTCACAAGTTATATAAACTAACGTTTATCTTGTCACAGACTTATCTCCATTCAGGTGATGGCACAGATTAATATGAAGGAAATGCACCGAAATAAAAGCTTTTACGGAACAAAGTTGTACTCTATCATAAAAGGTGCAATATGAATTCCACTAAAAATTACTTCATGTCACTTTAGTATATTTGTAATTTAGTATTGTCTACATATGACAAATGTCTAAAGTCAGAATGTTTCAATCAGTCTTTTCAATATGTTTTCATGTCATTCAACATAGCAGTTCTAGTGGTCAAATTCAATCATCTATTTATAAGTATTATGATAAGATATCTTTGATGATGTATGCCTGATTGGAAGATTACAGTTGTAGATAGTGTGATATGTTGTTTCAACAGCACAGAAATGTATGATGTATGATTGACAAATACATGCTCTTCTACATTTGAAGCTAGAATTGGAATGTGCATATGCCATTTATGGCACTTACTACTTTTGGAAAATGGCAAACGCTCTCAAATATATTTGCCATTTTATTGCTGGAACAAATAAATGTAATTTTTAGTCACACTAGATGTTTTGATATTAAGTTTGTTAATTATTGTATAATTTAGCTGTAGTAACCACACATTGGCTGTTAATATGGGAAGACAGTACTATTTCAGTAACACAAATTAAAGACTATGTAAATATTGTCACTATATCCCAGGGTTGGCATGTTTATTCCAGGGACCATAATAACAAATGTAAACACTTTCTTTCCTTCCATTTTTGGGAAGAAATGGAACAAACTAAAAAATGGTATGAATTAAATCATCATCCAAATTTAGGTCTGCCATATTAAATAAAAAATGTTTTTACTATAATAATATGCTCTTCATGCTATTCATACACATATGCTATCTTTAAAATTAGAATGGAGCATAGTCCTTATATCCGTTGGTTTGCAAAAACAAACAATCAATGGGGAAAAAATTGATTAGGTTTGTATAAAATGTTGAAAAATAATAATAAGAAGAAAACTATTATTATAATTATTATTGAGAATAAAAAATCATCTTTAAGCTCGGCTAGTGATGGGGAAACCTTGATTTGGCCTACTAGACCACTATTGCACAATATATGAAATTGATTTATGTTAACAATGATATAAAATTGGCAATTTACAAATTGATATGATGACAAAACACGTTATTTTGTGTATAATGTATATATATATATATATATATATATATATATATATATATATATATATATATATATATATATATATATATATATATTATATATATATATACACACACACCAAATGACCTTGAAAGTTTGATTGATTCAATTAATAAGTAACACTTTTAAGTTTAGCTAAAAGATTAGAGTACATTATAGGGAGAAAATACCCAAACAATGAATTAAGCATGTTCCTGCTCCACTATTAATATCGTGAGTGAGTGAGGTTTTTATGGATATTGAGTGAGGTAGTGAGAACTGTAGATAGATTTATGTAGTGGTTGATATTATAATTATATTGTGATTAGCGAATGCTATCAAATATTGTTGTGCAATGTGTATATGGCCTGGAAGCCTAAATAAATAATAAACATATATATATATATATATATATATATATATATATATATATATATATATATATATTTTATGATATTGTTCTGAAATATTCTTTACTTTGGGAAAGACAGTGTATAATTGCAATGTTTTTCTTTTAAAAAACGAATAATAAATCAGAAAATGTTCTGAATTATTTGTCCTCTTGAATCACAAATTAAGTATGAGACTATAGTTTTTGGAGGTTGCTAAACCAAATGAAGACTGTTTCAACCAATAACTAGTTTAATTTCCAAGTCTGTAGTTCACAAAATATTTTAATATTGTGACATATATAACATTTCTGCTTGTGTCAAGGATGCGAGATAACTTGCCACAACCATGACACACCAACGTACACTTATACAGTGGATAATGAGATGCCATGTGGTCAAGCAGCCTCGGAATAGAGACCGCCTTTTCCTAGGAATCTGAGTCCAACCAGAACCTGTTTAAAGCATTAATATGTCGTGTTACAATTTAATGTCGAGGAAGATTGATTTACCAACAGTTAATACAAAAGAAAATGTGTGGATGGTTACAACTTATACAAGGGTGTCAGCAAGTGTTTTGATTTCAAGGGTACTTGTCAGAGCATACCCACAGTTTTGTGATTGCCTCATAATTAAGTCATTAACCTAAGTGGATGGAAATATTCTTATGAGCTCACAAGAACCGATTTTGCTCACAATTATCGGATGAGCAAATTCATCACTCCAATTAAGATTGGGTTCTCTTTAGGCAGGTGGAATATACACAAGCAAAGCAAAAAATAAGACAACAATTCAATTCAAATTGTTTATTTCAATATTTATAATTATAGGCATTTATTTATAATACATAATTTTAATGAATGCAAACGCATATAGAATGTTCAAAAGGAGCATGCTTGAAGCATTGCCTATATAGGATTAATATAACTTTATTAACATTCATGACATATTTAACAATAA
Source organism: Paralvinella palmiformis (assembly GCA_025642065.1). NCBI lineage: Eukaryota > Metazoa > Annelida > Polychaeta > Terebellida > Alvinellidae > Paralvinella > Paralvinella palmiformis. The sequence continues at coordinate 555,724 of JAODUP010000241.1, forward strand.
AACAATGTGGACTAGTCAATAGACACAATTAAATCTTTACGAAACAGCAACAAATACGACCTTGACCCCACACACGGAAAAAGCACACGTCCTCTTGCGTACACAACGATTCTACATGACATGTATACTGGTGTATGATTAAACTTATCAAATAACAATCATCTCACAGTTTTTATTCTTATAATTGTATATAAAGTTGCATGCCGGCGTCTCAGGGGTGATCGAATGTATGACAACGATGCATGACGCACAACGATGCACTTTCGTTTACTGCCTAAAACCTTCTTCGACATCTATCATCGGCCGAGAAAGGTGATAATCGGCAGTGACTTAGATATCCTACAAATTGTTTAAGGTCAGTCTGTCTGTGAAAATTCGTTCTCGGCCAAGACGACGCCGAAAGCGCATCCTTCTCAGCAAGAGTATTCTTTGGTGCCCATTAAATATCATAATGTATGGGCGATTTTATGAGCTTTTGTAATTAGCTATTCTTAGTGAAATGCAATTTTCATTTTCAATCATTAGTTTCGAAACTTATGAGCTCATAAGAATCTTAGTGAAAAGCTGCCCAGTCTTCATATCGAACTGTTTAATATTAATAGAATATGAAGTTATTTCGTTGACTAAGCCATACTAGGGAGACCAGTCTAATTTTGTTATATCAGATTGTTTATTACTCGGATATTTCATATGACAAAACCGAAATGGGGAGACCAGTCTCATTATGCGTGAATATCGAGATGTTTTCCTGTCTCCAGAAAGACAATGCCATAATCAAATATTAATGAAGCAATATCTGTTACTGGTCGCTATAATTAGTGATTGACAATCAAATGACATCCATCTAAAAATCATTAAACCATTTATTTCAATACATGGACATCAGTAAACATCATCTATGTACATTCTTTTTTCGTGAAATTTACAAAAATTAAATGTACACACACACACACACATATATATATATATATATATATATATATATATATAATTATTAAACAAACACACTATATACTTGATAAACATAATGAATATTATCATTGGCAAATTACGCATACAATCACACAAAACATGTACTACAGATTGAATCTTTACCTTTATAATGGCTGACTAGTACCACTGCATATTCATCTCAACACATGGACATCAATAAATTTCATTTATGTGCATATTTATGTGGCGCTCGGTGTGTACTTGTGTGTAATATTTGTTATCTAAAATAACACGTATCTTAGGCAATTGTCACATTAAACAGTTACTGCACTTCATCGATAGAACCTCTACTCTACAATAAGAGCCTACTTCTAATGAACGCGTACTCGGCAGGCCAGGTAATAAGCATGATGATCTCCATTATGATTTGCTGCAACTCATATAGTGGATGTATCGTTCGGTGGCAAGTACGATGTTGTTCGCCATTCGAAGTCGGCAAGTCACGGTACTTTGAAGAACGCCACATAGACACAGCCACAGATGAAATCATTTTCGTAACTTCGAAAACGACGGACCTGGCCACCAATGTGTTAACCGCCGAGGTAAAGTTTGCGCAATTCGTTGCCGAGCACAATCTATCATTTTTCGGTGGCTGATCATTTCATGAAATTGACCAAGCAGTTGTTCCCCGATAGCGATATTGGGGGAAAGTTCTCGTCGGGTCGTATGAAGACCACTATGATCAGTAAGAAAGCATTGGCCCCTACTCTTGATGCCAGCGTTGTCCAACTGTGTCAAAACCACAAATTTCCGTTGCTGACTGACGAAAGTAACGACGAAGGCGGCGAAAAGACAGGATTTGTCGATATACCGATCTGCAATATCGGCAGCGGAACGAACTTATTTGAAACGATCGACAACTGTTTCAGGTATTGTAAATTATTTAATTTAGTGAATTCGATCATTTCATAACATTTTAAATGTTTGGTTGAGCTTTGTCACTGAACTGCAATAACTGAATTATTTTGATTAGTAACTACATAAATTTCCTTTTTCGTATGACTTATTGATTCACATATTGTCTGAGCTTGTTATTGTTACTGTATAGTGTAAAGACATGCATTGGTGTCATTTATTTATGTCAGTACTTTCTTTTAGTACTCGAGGAATCCCTAGGAAAATCCATTGATATTATTTATTTATGTCACTTTATTTTCTTTCAGTACACGAGGAATCCCTTGGACGAACCTCATCGGGTTTTTGTCGGATAACTGCAGTGTTATGAAAGGCCGACACAACTCCGAGCTATCCCGGGTGAGGAACGTCCAGCCAGTTCCTCGACATTGGATGCATCTGTCATCTGGCAAATCTATGTTGCGTGTGCGCTGATAAGCAGCTGTCAATGCCGGTGGAAGAGCTGCGGATTGACGTGTACTTCCACTTCAATCACAGCGCCAAACGCAAAGAAGAATGTCGCGAGTTTTGTGACGTGGCACCTTTAAAGATTCCGAAGCAAGCCAGCAGACGGTGAATGAGCTTGGAGAAATGCGTCAATCGCTTTTTGCAGCAGTGGCCGCCATTGCTAAGCTACTTTGAAAGCCAGACCATGTGAAGCGATGTGCCGACTACCACGCCAGTGTGGAGATGAAGGCGTACCTCATGTTCTTGTATTTCATTATTGAGCTGTTGAATGCGTTCAACACGATCTTCCAGATAGATGCTACGCAGATCGCCATCCTCATCCCCGAGATGAGCCGTCTTCCTCGCCTCTTCATGGCGAAATTTGTTTTGATGCGTATCATCAAATCTGATACAAATGTGTCTTTTGCTGATAGATCTACCAGGATTACGACATCCAAGCTGTTGGCATGGCTATGCGGACCGTGCTGGCAGACAGTGATGATGACTTGGCTGACACCTCAAGAACACAGATATTCAAGAGTGTGCGTCAATTCTACCTTGCCATTGTCGAGAAGATGGTGAAGATTCAGTCGATATGGGGTTAAATATAATTTGTATGCTGGTGACACACAGCTGTATATATCACTGAAAACTGACAATGAGTTAAATGTTTCCTCTTCCTTGAAGAATTTAGAACATTGTATTGCTGATATTTGTCTATGGATGACTCAAAATCTTCTAAAACTAAATGATAATAAAACAAATATTATATATTTGGCATCACCACATTGTGTTAAATCCCTAAACATACCAGCCTTACAGATCGTTGCATCTTCGATTACCCCTAATGGGTCAGTAAAATATTTAGGGGTTATTTTTGACCAATGACATGCATGAACATCAATATGCCGAGCTGCCTACTACCATCTTAAGAACATCCACTATTTAAAAGCATTCTTGACACAAGAAGCACTTGTAACTGTAGTCCATGGCTTTCTTATATCTGATATAATATATGTATGTATATATATATATATATATATATATATATATATATATTAAAATATATATATATCAGAATGACACCATTCCCCAGTGAGCATTTAACCAATTAAAATGATCTGGATACCATGGACTCCGCCCCCACTGTGACACATAGCATACCTGTAATATATATGGAGATATTGCTATTTAGGAATTAATTCATTTTATCATCTCACCGGGAATGCCAATCTGGAGCCAAAGTTTGCCCCTCCTCTCCTCAAACTAAGACTACCATAGCCTATCCCCAGACCTAACTGCTTATTAACCATTTGAGAGATTTTATAAACTTACCATGTGTCACCTTTGATGATTAGAAAATATACTCTTACATGGGAATGCACCCAAGACTATGATCCACCACGTGATATAATACCTCTTTAGCTAAAAGCGCCTTGTGGTTAGACTTGCGCTAATTTTACCATGTTAACACTTGCATGTGCTGTTATTAATACACTGGAACCAAATTGATCCAGAAAAAATTAATTTAAATCCATTTCAAATTAATTTCTAAAATAATCCAGAAGAGGATAATCTAAATATAAAAAAGAAACTATGATTAAAACAAAACCAGGCTTTGTGTCGAACACTACGACCAAGAAAGATTAAACCTAAAATGGAGAAATAAAATATTAATACACAGTATGAATAATGTATGAATAATATAAGCATAAATCAGAATAAATTCAGATTAATACTAATAGCAGCGATATAACACGACTCAACCCAATAGCAACGACCGGTTTCGACCTATTCAAATCTTCATCAGGTTGCATAGAATGTATAACGTTACCATATTGCTCGAGGTTTATATACACAAATTTCAATAGGAAGCCACGCACTTAATCCTTTGGTTCTTTTTAACAAAGGATGGGTGTTATTTTAATCTCTTTGTTCTGCTTGTTCTACTTGTGAACTTACGTAACCCGGTGTTTTTAAAACATCCCAACGATAATTGAATAGAATTTATATGTTTGTACAGGTGTGAAAGTGCCCAACATAATAAGAAAATAAACCTAAATGTACTTCAAATGAATTAGTCGTAGCTTCCTATTTGACAACTGATATATAGATATCTTATTGCTTTACAAACATAGTAACGGTGGGTTGAGAGTTTTGTGTTTCGGGCGATTGACGCTTTACTGAAGTTGTGTTTGTGATTAACTTTTCCAGAGCTTCAGGAGTTTTTTCTTGTTCGGGTGTCCTTTCATCAACAAATTCTTAAATTCCCGGATGGTGTTATTATTTAACTTTTTCCCATACCTTTTCATACCCTTTTCCAGCGTCTTATTCGCTTTTCGTACGCGACAAATATGTCACGCCCACAGGAAAGCGGCTACATGCAGGCTACGTACAAAAAGCGGAAGCACGTAAAAACATACCATTTGATACCACAGCTCGCAACAAACAACACGTGCGTGTGGTTCAATGGTGACTTGCTACATACATATCATAAACTATTTTGACACCACAGTTTACATTCAACAGTAATTTTCTGTGGTCCAAAAGAAACCTGTATATATAACATTTCGACACCTCAGATGCTGACCTCAGCTCTATTCTGGGTTCGAATAACTGAATAAATCCTACCTATATGAACCATGTATCAATACACGTCCGACTGGTCTGGCGTCGAAGTTCTTCTCTAACCTAAGTGAAAATTCAAGCCCTATATATAGCCTCAGCGTGTTAACAACATTACAGTTTGTTCATAACAAAGAGAATGTACACTAACACAGTATGGACTCACTAAAGCGATTAAACTAAAATAAAAACAAAGTAGCAATACTGCACAATGGATTATTACTGGACTAGAACGAAATATCGTCTCAAACCTGAGTAAATACTATGATTTACTCGAACCTAACAGCTAATTCTCATACGTTTCCGTTCATCACTAAGGAACGTTCATTCACGCTTAATTTAGCGTCCCTAAGTATATGCAGTTAGGTGTGGTGGGATCTAAATTAAAGCGCCTATCCACTTGATCTATTTGACCCATGGTCGATAACAGCGGATTTCAGACAGATCTCCGATACTGCGAATGACACGTCGGGATTATAATAGCTATGCATTTAACAAATTTCCTATATCAGTGTAATCTAATTACTCATAATATGGGAAAAAACTCTGTCCGCAGCTTAATATCCACTTAATGCTGGGTTTTTTTACTACTATATACACCATAGTATGGCATTAACTTGTCAATTTGACTTAATGCCAAGCACTTCTGTGTTGTATCAAGGAATACATTGGGAATTAAATAGTTTCGTTAGATTTGTTGAATTAGTTGTCAGTAACAGATTGTTGAATGATTTTATCTGATTTAAAGTGTTTTAATTGAGTATAGATCTAACCATGTAACGTGATATAGAATCAGATCGTAGATCTATATCTTTGTGTCGTCAATATTCATAATTTAATCATATCCATTTTATATAGTAACCTCTGCTTATGTTTATTTGATAAACAGCTATTTTCATCAGTAGTTATCGTTAATCATGTTGATGACGATATATTGTGGTTACTATGAAGAAACAGAAATATACGTTTTGTGATTTTTACACCGCCGTTGTTGTGAATAAATGGCAAATCCAGATTTATGTGTTGAGAGTCGAAAATGTACTCCGTTACAAAGAGGCGTCTCAGCTCTCAACATCTGGTTAGAACCAAAGACCTTTTATAACAACACGTGTTACTTCCCATTTTAGAGAGAGATCATCGAAATAATCCTGCTACCGCCCAAATCGGGATATTGGTCAACTGCGCATGCTCGGATTTGGCGGGTTAGGGTTAGGGACTGTTAGCATGCATGTAGTGAGCCCGTGGAACAGACCTTTCGTGACTTTGTTACTTATTTGGCTGGTAGCGGGATATTTCCCTTGCACGCTCTCTTAGCATGGGGCGCCATTTTGAATTCAAGGAGCGCAGCACCTCTGGCGACTGGGGGCTAGTTGTCTGCGCCGCTTGCGGCTGAAGTAACAAGAAAATTATACACAAATAAAGACGTTTCTTTCGTTTCCCGAAAGGAAATGAAAGCTAGTTTAAAAATTAAATATGCCCTTAGACGTGGCATGACCTAAGCAGTAGGCCCAAACAAGATCTATCTAGATCTATATTTGTTTCAGACAAAATCATTTTAAATTTTATTGAACAATATTGTGGTAATATGCTACTGTTATTACTGTTAATGGACACACCCCTGCTTTGTACCACATTCCATGTACTGGACGTGTCCCATCCGCAAACTGGCTCTCGCAAGAATATGTAAATCCGAAATTTGGAATAAACGAAGTGAAACAGTTAAACATTGTTGTATATAGTACCAAATACTACAACCAATATCAACCTATTAATCACAAAATGAGTATGTAAGATAGAAATAAGCTTACAGTTACATGTACTAGAGCCATTGGAGATGTTATCGGCAGGAGGTATATTGTATTTTGTTATTGTTAATAATATAATTGGACTTATAAAATTACATGACTATAATCAGATATATACATGATCACCTGCATCCATATTTATTTTTAACTGTAAGCTATTGGTACTTATAAATATATATAGACTTCTGTATAAACCACTGTTTATAATTTATATGTTATGAAATTAATTATTAAATACCTGAAATAGTGGTAGAAATATTCATTTTGTTATTTTTTCTATTGACAAAAGTAAACGATGAGTTATTAATTGTTGTCGTGCTGATATATGATGAGGAAAGATTTAAATTACTTGAATACTAATTGTAGAATGTATGATATGCACTTCACTGAAACCGAATTCATGAACCAGACAAGAGATCAACTTATCTAGAATACTATTCCAACTATTTTTGATGTAACGAATCCACCTCAAATATTAACAAGTATATTGGCAATGCTTATTTTATGATAAGACATTTTACTGGGTAATCTGTTACAATATCACAGCTAACAGGCTAATGATGTTATAGTTTTCAATCCATTTTAGCTGCAGTGAATGTGATATATTTACCAATTTTAAATTAATAGCCATCTTCTTAAATGATTTTAAAATTAAAAGTCACAATTTACAAGTTTTTCAAATGAAAAATGTAATATCTAAATACTAATATGGGTGAAAATCTACATGGATCTATAAGACCAAGATTTGAAGGAAAACACCAAGGCAATTTTTGGAATATATAGATTTGATAAATTATATATTCCAATAGATTTATAATTGTCAATAAATTCCACTATCCAGACCTATTTTTCTATGAATGAATCTGAAAACATGTTAACACATGCATCGAGAACATTCAATATCAAATTAGTTTCCCAAAACTATTTATTCTACACGATAACAATACACAACTGACCAATTTAAATAATGTTTCTCTTTCACTGTTGAAGCAGTAACAAATACATTTGGGTTGTTATACATAGAAAAATATTCTGCATGTCTGCTCCACTTGAGAAACTTGTTTGAAATAACAAGGCATACAATCAAAACATACAGCTAATATTGCTATTATTCAGTTGTGGTCAAACTACAAAGAAATTACCATATTTAATATGTTTTGCATAAGAAATAATTTGAAAGTATAACGTTCACGTACATAGTGATTCACTATATTTTCAAGTCATTTCATATGTAAAACATAAGAACAATATTAAATGTGGTAATCAGTGAACAATATTTTGAATTGTGAAATAAAAACAGAAATATACCCCTAAACGGTAACTGATCTGTGAATAAACATCAATTTCCACAAAAAAAAACATACATATTTACAAAGATGTACAGTTATTTCATATTTTTAATTTATGAATATATGTCATTAGACACAATGTTTAATGACATTAATCACTTGGAAGATATAGCAGTTGTATTGTGGTTTGAACTAACTTTATAAATCAAAAACATCATTTATCCATTAAGGATTACCACTGATTAAGCATCTTTTATACAATACAATTTCTAAAATTCACAAGCATATAACAAACAAAAATAATATCAGAGGAGAGAGTGGCTTCTGTCTGGTTCAGGGGGTTAAATAGTATCTTATCTGTCTTACCAAGTCCAATCACCCTCTCAACATGTACCCTTTTCCTCGAAACTGCACGATCTTTTAAAACGGTTTGCTCAGTCATTCGGTTTTTCTTTTTGAAAAATGTTGGTATATTTATGTTGACATCTATTGGAGCAAAACTATCCTGAACATCAAATCCTTTATCAGCCATAATGGTATCTTTAGGATCCACCTTTGTCATTATATCACTTCGCTCAACAATTTGGTGATATGTGGTAGACCCACCATATGCACTTGATACATGACTGATAAGAAACAGCTTCATTGTAATCACAGTCACGACTACCTAACCACACACAAATGACCGGCCTCCTACTCACACAGTCTGTATCTAGTTTGGCCTACGGCTACCAAAACGAATGGCTATACCATAGCTTATGCCGTAAATAATTCACGTATTCATATGATCAAATATATAAATTAATATATAAATTAACGTATCATACCTCTGACATATGTCATTTTGTAGTCATCTGGTTTGAAATGCGACGGGCAAACCAAACTGTTTTGACTTGGCCGCCACAATTTTCCCGTTTTGTCAGCCACTCGGCGGATTGCAATAACCCACAATTTACACATATCCCGGTCAGATGGGAATTGATGGCCTCTTCTATTTGAACATTCGGATACCGAATAACATGTTGAAGGCATGTTAAGAAAATTAACCTCTAAACTAGTTATGTTACATATATTTATTAATCTTATGAAACTGTTGTGTTCTGGATTTGTCTATGGAAATGCTTGTATACAGTCAGTAAATAGTAAAACACGCGATACCTTGGCCCCTCACGTTTCGCCATCTACCGGCATTGTGTTGCAAAACGGTGTTGCAACAAAAGTCCCTCATTAGTATTCAAGTAATTTAAATCTTTCCTCATCATATATCTGAACGACAACAATTAATAACCCATCTTTTGCTTCTGTCAATAGAAAAAATAACAAAATGAATGTTTCTACAACTAGTTGAGGTATTTAATAATTAATTTCATAACATTTAAGTTATAAATAGAAGTCCATATATATAAGTATCAATTGCTTACATTTAAAAATAAAGATGATGCAGGCGATCATGTAAATACTCAGCTACTTATAATTACTGTAATTAGGGACAAATTATCTGATTATTGTAATGTAATTTTAGAACACCAATTATATTATTAACAATAACAAAGTAAAATATACCTCCCGCCAATAACATCTTCAGTGGTTCCAGTACATGTAACTGTAAGTTTATGTATATCTTACATACCAATTTTGTGATTAATAAGTTGATAATGTTCAATAAAATTTAATCAGATTTTGTCTTAAACAAATATAGATCTAGGTAGATCTTGCTTGGGCCTACTGCTTGGGTCATGTCAAGTAGGGGCGTGTCTCCTTCAAATTGTTATGTTTATTTTTTAAATATCCTTTATTTAAAAAAAAGCAAATCATATCAATTTTTACACTAACTTTCATTTACTTTCAGGAATGTCTTTATTTGTGCATACTTTTCCTGCTACTGCAGCCGAAATCGGCGCGAAATGAACCAGTGCCATTAAGCGCCATGTTAACGAAGGGAGCAGTCCGTGACAATTCATCGCGTCGTAGGCTGGCGGTTCTTAATTCTAAAATGGCTTACATGTTAACTGTCAGTGAGATGTCTTATTATAAATATTCTTTGTAAATAGTCTGCGCCAACTACTGAACTAGTGCAATGCGCATGCGCGAAATGAAGTCACCTGTTGGTAACGATTAAACGTCCCACACTCGTAGGCTGATATTTTGGAAAGGTTTTTGCTGGACGGTGACGTGTCTCGGGCGTCGTAAATGAGTCATGGCAGGGAGATATCTTAAATGTCTTAAGAATCTAGGCTATAACTAGGTTAAGCTGTCTAGGTGAGTGAGTGTGTGCGGTTAATATTAAAATCGGTATGTTATTTATTTAACAGTCGTCATATTCACGCAGAAATCAAGGACGTAATGATGAGATGATTTAGATCTATTAACTATCAACATAGATGACATAGATGAACAAATATGACCCATCCTTACAAAATGAGTCAGATGTCGGCAATTTTCAAAAGTGAGTTATTAGTATCACTGGAAAGAGCATATTCTCTCCTTTCATATGGTATATAATACAAGAAGATATCTCGATTATATCCGAAGTTATTGTTTGATAAACACGGGTGTGGTAGATACCTTCGAAGTGAGAAAACGACCTTCAAATTTGATGCAAAATATTTATTGCATTTCATAAAAGTTACCTTAGTTACAATCGAACGATTTTACTAACATTTGGTGGGTTGGAAGAAAAGGCCATTCTTAAGATAATGTTTTATGCAAGCCCACACCGTGCGATGTTAAACGCCATTTGATATCCTGACGCCTAATCCTACGTGGTGATATTGTATTTGTTAGGGAAAACCTCAAAATTTATGAATTTCGGATGAAAGATATAATAAAAAGAATGATTTAGAATATTTACATATCAAAGTTTTAGATAAGATTGGAAAACAATAGCAGATACATCAGTCATCAGAATACGTTCCATAAATAATCAATATTTCACTTGAGAAAACAAATAGAAACAAATATAATTGTTTTATAAATTAGTTAATAGTTAAATACGACAAAAAATACATTCCATTCTAAAACGACTAGTATAATATCAATATGACGAATGATATGGAGAAATATTACATTACAAAATGATTCAGGTCTCTATGTTAACTGAGATTCAATATCCTATAGTATCCAGGATAACACATTGAAATATTACAATCTAATTCAAGTACAAGTACATCTATTAAAATAAGATTAATTCAAATGTTAATCCGACACAGTATATGTGTTACATACACTATTGTGACAATATTAGTAAATTGCAATTACCCATGATGATGAATCCAGGGGTTCACATAAAGTGAACACGGTTGCCACACTAAAGTATGGAAATAATCGAAATAGATATAAAAATAATCAAACTAGTATGGAGAATACCCGGACAACACACTGGGAGTGTATGTTGAGGCATTCTACTTTGCTAAATATAATTATGGATCAACGGTTCGAAACCGATCCGATGTCCGAAACATTGGAAGCCGATATGTAGCCAACGTATGCCTGATATACTAATGAATCGCATTTGTACTTTAATTAATCCGAACTAAATTACCAATATACTCTTTTTATACTCTATCGATTCCCTCTTGAACGATATTCAGTGAATCTAAACAATTAAATTCTGAAGTTGCAACGTGATTCTTTATTTCAGTGATTTTTCTACATCATCTTAATCAGTGCAAGTATTGGAATATAAACAATACAGCGATATCAAATATGTAAAAGCGCATATGACAAGAAAGGAAGTATAGTGTATAAATAACAACATTTCAGTCCAATCACTAGACATTTTTACCAATAAAATCAATAACATATATTTGAGATCAACACAATGAATTACTATTTTGTTATTTAGAGTGACCGAAAGATAGGCTATCTAGAATATAACATAAAATTCCAAGCCTGTACGCAACTGTACATGACACATGTACTAAAAATGCAATACATGGCTAAAGAACACTTCAACTAAGGCCGATTATTAGCATATAACAATATATTTGTTTAATGTTCGTTAAATACTTTTTTCTGTCCGAGCACCAGACTTGTTTTTTGCAAATATCTACATAATTAATATTGTGTTATTTAAACTGACTGGCAGACAGGCTATTTAGAATAGCACATGAAATACCAAGCCTGTGTGCAATTATATATTAATATACAACATATATTTTTAAAAAAAGTAATAATATTAAAAATTCAAAACGTGACTAAAGAACATAATTTGCAAGTTTTGATAATAATGTTTTTCAAATATTAGTTTGTTTTTATTATGGTGTGCTTGCTGATACAGATACTTTCTTATATACAAATTGGCTGCATTTCATTTAGTAATATTTAATACAGTATTGCAATTTTAATTGTGAAAACAAAAAGTAGCAAAGTATAAAAGGTATGTTATATTAATTGATCCCACTGATAAAAAAGGAAAGAATGTGACATATTATATATAACAAGACATCATATTATTTCTGTGTTAGTACTGACTCAAATTCAGTCTGCAACCATGTGTCTTCTTGGATCTGATTCGGTTTCCTTTTGTTTGTTCCCCCCTTCCGGTCACCAGTCGTTATAAACCATTCCCGCATAGCTCCCTCAATGTGGCATTCTTGCAATGGATGTGTCGACGTACAGATTCTGTAGTGGAAACGACGTGAATAATATAAGAATACGATTACAGTATCAAGTATAGAGTTGAATAAAACATATTTGGTTCAGTTGACATATGGCTGCATACATAACATAGTTTAAACATGGAGATTCTAGTCATTCAGTAAACAATTTCGGTGAAGGCCTGAAATTCTATACCTAGCAGCATGGGTACTATATGTGATGGAAATGTGCAGCATATATAATACAAATTAAATAATTCTTAGGTAACCATTTCACAACAATAGTAATTATAATAACAAATAATTGTTTTTTCCCCTTGAGCCAAATATTATTATTAATATAAACGAGTTTTAGCTAGCTGGTAGTCCGACCGCCATTAAATTAAACTATTATAAAAAACTGCAGACTAGATGACAACTGGACAATCGGGAGTTTCTGGTCTGTGGTCATTCTGCAAAGAGTAGTTTAAGACAATTTTTGCTTCAAACTTATGAATCGATAATCTATTATTAATTCAAGGTATCCTACTGGCTCATAACCTGAACATTGTCCATACCACCTTTCACAGGATTTAATCCAGGTGAACATATGCAGACTTTAATATATAGACCCCCTGTATATATATATATATATATATATATAATCTGAAAAGGCCTAATTAATTGAATGAATACAGATAGGAACATCATTCACACATAATGGTGAAACATAGATCTTGGATAACAGTTTATTTCCTTAAGTTCTCTGTACTCAAACCATTAATAGAAGAAACATTCAGAACAAAACAGATTTTCCTCACAAATATATGCATGTGACAGGTCTACACCTAGTAACAGTAACATTTAAAATTTTGTACAGGAGTCCCCCTTTGAATAACATGGCCTGTGTAAGTGTGTTACAGTGGATATACAAAAGCTACTAAATTCACACTTCCTTTTCTATATTTAGACAGCAGGACGACAAGCAAGATATGTTAAACATCAGCAATGACAAATTCAATCATACCAACAGATTTAATCCGACCCACACAAAAATCAACTGCATACAGATATTTCAATAAAATGACTGCTGAATACCGGAATAATACAAGCTACGCGACCCAATAACTGAGTAAGGCAATAAATCTAGATTATTTCACTGGTGACTAGATCTAGAGCCAGTAGAGGTCTAGTGATCTCCTTGAACTAGTAGAACTAGATTCTAGAGGAGTCGCACGAGACTGGAAAAAACCCCATTTACCACGTATTTCGGGGGTAGATCTATGAGAATTATATACATAAGATCAGAATGATAAAATTGAAACTTAAGATGCACTAATACTCGCAATATTTAGTAATTAAACAAGTTCTGCTGTCAAACACACAGAATGTAGTATTATTCTATTTATATTCCATAGGTGGCAGCACTCATAAACAATATACTAAAACCATAGCCATTGACCCTAAAAGGAAACATATCTAACTCAAAAATAGGTCAAGTTGTGTATGATATTTAGAAAGAAATTAAAAATATATAAAATAGTGTCATGTACAGACAGTACTGTAAAAGCCTGTTATCACATGACTATAGCATTAGATTTAGTTATCGTTTAATAACTGAAATAATATAAACACGTAATTCCATTTATAATTATTGTATTTTGGCACGTGTATTTCCGGTGCTTGGACAACTCGGCCCAAGTGACAACTCGGCACAATGGCACTATTGTTTATTGGTCTCTCCTTAACAAAGACAAAACCAAATCCAGAGTTGTATCAAAACAGCCAAACATCGATTTTAAGACTTCATGGCAAAACATACATGACAAAAATAACTATCCACAAACAAGAGCCCTTAGTTGGGGAATTATACCTGAAATATTACCAATAAACCATGGACTATATCGTTTTCATCTCCGGAAAAATCCTTTGTGCGATTACTGCAAACGGGTAGAGACAACAGAACACGCCTTCCTCCACTGTAAAATTGCTAAAATTACCTGGAAAGAAATTCTATCATTAATTCGAAAACACGAACCAAATAAAGATGGAGAAATCATCCTAAACTACCGTTCAATCATATACAACCTACTCCCCAAAGATAAAGCCCCTACCTATCTACAACGACTAATTATTGTTTTGATTAATATAGGAAAAGACACTATTCGGTATTTTCGGAAGAATATTACGACTGGCCTAGTGAGTCAGATACGGAACTTCTTAAACTGCCGAATAGAAGAAAAAATTAAAGTCGATTTCCAGACAATGAATCCAACCTTATTTAAACAAATATGGGTAGAGATACCCCACTGTCTCCAGTCAACTCATTAACGCTCGATAATTAGTACAAAACATAATGCTTAACAACCCTAGATAGGCGAGTCCAAAAGTGGAACCGTTGTACGAGCTTACCCAATAACAAACCGACCCAATCCTTACCGATATCCAAAAGAAAGAAAACCCTGCAAGGGTCTGGAAATATCTTCCCGGCATTATAAATTCAATTACGTTAAGCAAAAAGAAATATAATTATTAAGCTAATATTGATAAATCTACCATATAAATTCCGCAAGAGATAATTGTTAAATTAAACTATAAACTATGCGCCAATGATATAGTTAAGACCACACTATAATTAAACTCAGAACGACCATACTTAAATATTGAGAGTTACACATTCTTACTAAAAGTACTGGTGTAGACGCACCCCTTATGGTGGTGGTGGTAATTATTATTATATAACATATAGTTTATGAAAAGAGTGTTATATAAATATCATGTACAAAAGTGCTTAAGAAAAAGTACTGGCTAAAATATTTGTAAAGAGATCGTTAAGATCATGACTCGGAAGCGTGGACACTATAGGATATGCGCAGGTGTATATGTCTTGGTGTATTGCTATAAGTATAAAAATGCTAACAAAGTGTATACAAATGCGTGTATATGTGTATGTTCACGGAAAAATGTCTGGATGAATATTATGTATATTTGTTTGCATGAGTACGTGTAAGTATGTGCATGTATATATCCGTATATGCGTGTGTATATGTTTGTAAGAGTAATCGTAAACACTTTCGCTGTGTAGTTGATTCTGTTTAATTTTTAAAATATTTTATTTTCAAACAAAAGTGTGTATAACCTTACTTGTCTCGGTTTTCAACTATTTCAATATTGTAACGTCTACCATAAATAATAAATAAATGTATCTGTGTATCTATACTGTCTGAACGTATATTTGTACTTGTTATTATGGAAATTCTCTTAGCATATATTTACGGTTTTTCAGATCGAGTATACAGAAAGCTATTGATACGTAACTGTTTTATATAACAATGTCCATATGTGTATGCGTCTGTGTGGATGTATATATGTATATAAGCGTGTATATATATATATTTATGTATGTATATATGCATACGTATTTGTATATATGTATGAATGTATGTGCGTGCTCACGCGGCCCGGGACTTGTGTGTTCTGAGGATAGAGACTGTCCAAACATCAATCGAACGATCCAGTTGGATAACCAACCGCGAGAGGAGGCCATCACAAACGACGCGACGCAGTAAGAGAACGCTGCAGGATGGGAAGAACTACAGAAAGGAGAATACTCGCAGGAAAGGAAAAAGAAGACCGGCGGAAATTATTCCAATCAACTGATATAACTGCGTGTCTAATTAAAAACCTGTACTGTAAAAATATTAATATGTATACCTATTATACTGTAATTCTGGTAATAAATATTTTATCACAAAAAAATAATAGCTGACTGAAACATGTCTACCTTAGCGTGCTCATTGATCTGCAAAACACATATGCATAATCATCACTAATTTAAGAGAGGTCTGTACACACTTTATTACTACTATATCTCGGTCGTTACCTTTACCTGGACTGCCAGCGTAGTCTCAATTCCCGCAGCCTGTCCTCGGATATGCCCCCTGGATCCACAGACAAACTTATCACCAGTTTGCTGAACAATAGCCGGGCAGTTTGTCATCTTGTTGCGCAAGTTACAACGCCATGTGGTTATTCCATCACGCTGTCTGTACAATATAAGTACACTTAAAAATGTAAACAGTATTGTTATAATGATATTACTAATAATTGTTATATTTTGTGCAAAATATTACGAATAGATGCTACAAACCAAAACCGGATACGAGTAACAACTGTTTACAAGTTTACGTTTCCCTCTTTGAGAAACCGCATCCAGTATGCGAAACTGAAGCTCAATGTTATCATGATCAGCTTCTGGCTCTTGGGGAGCGTACTCAGCGATGGACGTAGCAAGTGAAAGCATATAATATAATATGTCTAATTTTTATATTTAACGATATATTTAATTAATCATGTTTAATAGTTGTAGAGTAGAACCATGTTTCATAAGTACCTATTTTCTACGCGATGAGGGAATTCAAAATCTGCAATGACGTTGAAAGAAACTGAATGATTTATCTCCTCTTCAACTATGTCTACTGGTTCCGAAGGATTTGTACATTCTGTAGAACGCCACACCAAGTCATCATCAACGCGAACCATTCGTCTGTAGACGGTCTGAGTTAAACCTATATGAGAGTAATATTAAACGCCTGTAATCAACTCAAGGAAGCGCACGGGAATTTAAATAAAAATGTATCCATATATATATATATATATATATATATATATATATATATATATATATATATATATATATATATAATATATAATAAATACATTGATATACTAACCGGTGTCACAGGTGCGGTGTTGCCACTGTAAACAGATATCGCACTGTATGGCTTTTTGTCTCGACCTAACTTCGGTTGCACACGAAATACATGGAAAATCTGACATCTTTATTCGCATTGAATTTAACAGTAACTTATCGTATCTTAACAGTAGAGAATCTAAAAACGTTGTGACTTTTTATGTTTAATATCAAAGGCTTTTATGCAAATCCTACCGAAGAGTTGTGGTAGAAATAACAATAATTCTGAGGATATCACTGTCTTGTTCGGAGCCACTGGTGTGTGTCACTTTGGGGTTAAATAGAATTAAACCATTTCAATATACCCAAATCTAATACGCAGTAGCAAATCACCAGACATATATGTACATAGCCCAAACTTGCGCTAAATACTGGATATGGGCCAATTAACTATCTATCAAATTGATATTTGCTCTGCCAAGCATGCAGTTGTGGCGCATATCTAGTTTGGCACCACGTTGCCTATGTTAACACTTTGTAGTCTGTTGTTTTCAGGGCGACATTTTTTTAAATCTCAATAAAGAGAATCTTTCAATAAGTCTGATGCTTTAAAGACATTCAGAAATTATACTATATTTGTCCGGTAAGCATTTGCCTGGTGGTTGTATCATTTATCATTGGGCTGAGCTGTCTCATTTCAAAAATATGAAGTGTCTATTTGTCTTCATTATTCAGAAACTGTAAATATTATTAAAACTGCATCACAATGTACAAACACAAATGCAAACACAAAATTTATTTGATGCCGTTAAAATAACATGACAGGAACTAAAAACACATTTACCGCACAAACGTTTAACACACACATTTACTATTTTACTATATAGTATATCTGTTTAATATGTGTATTTATTTCACATTTAACAGTGTCTTGTTATCCCAACAGTACATAAATAACATCTGATTTTAGTGTATGTGTATATATATTGTTTATGAGTGCTGCCACCTATGGAATATAAATACTAAAACAGAATAATACCACATTCTCATGATTCTGTATGCTTGACAGCAGGACTTGTTTAATTACTAAATATTGCGAGTATTAGTGCATCTTAAGTTTCATATTCTAGTCTATCATTCCGATCTTATGTATATAATTATTATTGATCTACCCCCAGAAATACGTGATACAATAATGTTTTCAGTCCCGTACGGTTTTTAAGCTGACCGACTCTACTGTGTCTCTAGTCTAGAGAACTAGACTAGAGACTCAGTAGGGGCGTGGTTACGTCGTGAATATTATTTGACAAGTGCTTTTAAATGGGCATAAGAAAAATGACGCGTGATATGAAAATCTTTTTGGTTTTACTTGTGGTTGCCTTAATATTTCACGTAATAACTAAAAATTAAACAAATAAACAGACTGCATATAGCTCTATCCCGGGTTTTGAAATCGGGAATATAATTGTTAAATGACGAGACGTCAAAAACGGGCCAGAAACGAAGCGCAAACGATATTTTGGCAAAATGGTCCGCGATACCCTATGTTGCCAATATTCTACTCTTTCTAAATATGCTGGTTTCCCTATGAAAATACGAAATCTAACCTAGTCTGCGATCGCTTTTAAATATAACCCGCAATAATACATCTATTAATAATTGAGCTGGGATAAAGCTGAGAATGTTTTCTATTTAATGGTATAATTTTTATTTTTGATGTGAAGCTATCCATGCTGTGCCTCAAATCTCGTAAATTCTCCCATCGTTAACTCAAAATGTTTAGGTTGTTATACAATCCGATCAAATCTACGCCTAATTTAGCACATCCATCCTATTTTATTTATGATATATTCATAATAATATACATAGATATTATATTTGACTATATTTCGTGCACATCGTGAATATTTAAGATGTACTAGAGAATTAAACATTTGTTTAAAAAAGGTTGCTTGGTTCAAGTTTGCCGGCCTAAGATAAAACACCGACAGACAATATTTTGGGGATAAAGTTGCATTGTGTTCATGATTATTTGCATTTCAATTTGTTAGATGTACATAAAACAATTGATACATGATTTAATGAGACCATGGATTATGTCCAACATTAAAATTGCATCAATTCAATGTCGTCTTTTCCATTGGATTTGTCCGTCTCGCTTGAAAAATAATTCATCACATTTGTCACCGTAATATGATTTACATGCATATAATATGTATATATAACTACATTCTAATCATGAAACATATTGTATTGTGGTTAATTTCTTTATAAAATATATAACAGCACAACTTCTTTTTAATTATATGTTGATTTTTATTGTTTTTTTTTATGTCTGTGGATTAAAAATATATGCATTGGACCTTACAGTGGTCATTTTCTACTCTATTGAGGTATATATTTCCTAAATAATGTAAGAAAACCATGTCAAATTATATATTTACTTATCTAATGAAACAAAAATGGATGTTCGACGACTATTTTGAAAATTTCACCATTTCTCACTTTGAACCGCCCTGAAATAAACAGTCTAAATTAGCTGATTGGTGTTTGGGCCAATTTTGCAGCCTTATTTCTGAAAAATATGATAACTTGATACGCACTTATTTCTTTTCATGTGTTATACATAAATATTACATTACACAAATGATGAAAACAAGTCAGTGGTACAATTATTTGGTGATTTATGACGTTCATAAACCTTCCCCTCTAGCAATGGTACATTTCTGGAATTAGACTTTTGTGACCTGTCAAATAAGTGGCGATATTTGGGGCATATTTTAGCCGATTACTCAATAATTATACCAAATAGCCCCATTAAACTATATATTTTCTTCTTACTTATAACAAGACCTATCCAATGAGCCACAAATTGAATCTTCTTCATTTTGAAAAAACAATACCACTTTCCCTAACTCTAGTCTAGATGAAGTCTAAAACTAATTGCATTTGACGATTTATGAAATAATTAAAAAATCTGCAGAAAAAAGTCTGCATACAGATGTACACGTACCTTATTACTTTTAAAATGTATATTTTTCATTTAAAATATAATTTCATATATGAGAATCCAAGTCGGAAACTAGTATCCCATCTCTGAGAGATCTCGTCGCTGTTGCAGCACGGTTTTTTTTTTCTTTCTGAAAATATGATTTAAATTTTTTGAACCAAAAAGGCTCAACTGTTCCATTAGAATAGTAGGTTTTTCTTGTTACATTAGATTAGTTTAGAGTTATTCTATACTGTACAAGTAAATAGACGTGACAAATTATCTTTTAAAATGAGTATCGTAAGGTACAACATGAAATTTTAATGACTTTTCAGAAGCTTCGGCAATTGTGTTACGTATTCCTTCAATTAAGTTATATTAGGTTAACACTGACTTAAAATAGGTACATGGACTGCAAATGAAAATATTACATACCTTACCTTTTCTCCAGTTGCCTTTGGCATCCTTCTTGACGGTCGATTGCACATTTCAGCCACTTTAATTACTTCTTCTTTGTCATTTAATATAACTATATTAAATCCATATAATTCAACACATATTTTCCAAAATAGAATGAAATATATTATTGTGGCAAGGAATAGAGTTGTGTAGCCAAATCTAAAACCTCCAAGTATGTTTGCGGTGTCAGATAGCTAATATTAAATCCCTTGCAGTGATTGTAAATTACATGTGTCATTTATGTGGATTCTTAGATATGTGGATATATTTTAGGGGAAAATGTCAAAATGCATAAAGTACCCTTGCGGAGCGGAACGCTGATCTGCCAGTCTGGTCCTCACAGGAATTGACCCATTTGACCTATGTGTGGAAATAAGACACATAATAAACAGTATTGTTTTGAAAATGTGATAGTTTCTTCAATTATTTGTAATGCTTGAAAATAAAACAAAATACACTATTTTAAACCTAATACAATTATTAAAGAAAATCTATAATAAATAATAAGATGATTGAGTACCTTGAAACTAGTGTACTTGCTATCTGTGTGCTGGTGCTAGATGAAAGACTAACGCTGACTGCAACATGACATTGGCTGTCATTAAAGAAAACATACAGAAGCAATATTTTAACATCTATACCGGTAGATACAATGATACATTAACAATGACATATTATATATATATATATATATATATATATATATATATATATATATATATATATGAGATCCATTTGTCATTAGCAAATACTAAGTCATGATCTACCGCATACAAATCCAGCTAGACTTTAACAATGGCTTCGCAAGAAATGTCTGAGAGGTGCAATTCGAAATCCTGAACAACTACACTCCAACTAATAGGACTACCGCAAAATCTTAAAAAGGTTAAAATAGATTGGATAATGACACATATAAATAATTATAACAAAATGGTGTTAGTTTTAAGAGATTGTTATACTCAAATTAATTATGTTTTTCAGCGGGTTATTATTGATGGAGTCATTGGTGTGGCTAGACACATTAATTATTTTATCTCCAATACATGTATTAATCAGGTGGTTTAATTGATTCTGACGGATTCACCCAAGCACAAGCGACACGAACCATTTTAACTAATGTTGTTAACTGAACAGTTGGGTTAAATTTTGGAGTAAAGTTATAGGTATTGTACTTTGTAACATTGTGTACTTTTGTTTAACACCAATGACTCTCTCAACATATAACTTAACCGAAGTAATGCGACGAGTTTTTTCAACATCTTTTGAGTCCAGTTTGCAGCCATACAGAGCAACTGAATCTGATATGTCAAACCTACTATCTGCCAACACTGTTAAATGGTACCTAGTACAGCTATACCTATCAAGTATTTGATGGTGTTGTGTGACTTGTAATTAGAATATGTCTCTGCTCTGGCTTTTAGACTGGATGGCTTCTCAATAAATATTTCAAAACAATCTATTATTGAAACACATGTTGGAAATGTGTTCCGGAAACATGCTGGTAGTGACTGTGGTAATTGTTCACGATCTTGCCAGTATATGAGGGTAGGGTAAAGACGGGCATCCATAATGTTGATTAGGTGTTGGAAAGGACGAGAGATGGTTGATAAATGAACATGAAATGTATGGGATAAATAGGGCCTATTAAGATTCAACCTCAATCGCATAAGGGTCATCATGTATTGTTGAGTCATCATGTAGAGAGTTAACATGTTTTTATTTTAGGTAATACAAATCTATAGGTACAAAATGAGAACATCATAAGATAGTACCCCGGAAATATAGTTTAACCTTATCATCATTGTCGATACAAATTTTCGTTTATGCTTAAATTATTAATTAAAACCCTTTGTACTTCACGTTGTGACCGAAGTGACTGGCACTCGGATTGTAATCCGGTCACATCAGACACTGTCAAGTCTGTTTGTGTCTCAATATGTGTGTCACATATTTATCGTACTCATCTGCAGTAGGAAAATCTCTATTTTCTGTGAATGATATAAATATAAGGGCTTTCGCTGCTTCACATATATCTGATTCATCACATCTTTGTTTTTTGTTGGATCCTTCGATTGAATGTTTCGATTTTGCTTCTGGCTGTTGTCTTTTCCGGTGAAGTCCCATTCTTGAATATGGAGGGAACAAAGTCAGGTGATAATGGATCTTCACTCTTCTTCCCTATAATATTTAAAAAAATTGTGTGATTTGAAAATATTAAGCTATGCACCTACAATTAGTAATTCATACTGCAGTTTTTTTTCATTTTTAACTCATGAATATACATATACAATGGCGGATCCACTAAATGGGCAAACTAACACTGTTATTTCATACTGAATATAACGTGTTACGATTAGATTGTATACTCTAACTAAACTTTATAAGACAGTAATGTAATAATATGAGTATATCATCATGTTTGAAGAAACCTAAATGTTAGCATTTAGTCATTAGAATATTTATTGCAAGTAATAAATCTCTTACATGAAATGTCCCACCTCCATCAACTAATTCTGGATCAACATCTGAAATTATGGTAGCATATTTATCAAATTACCTGATATGAAGTGAGACTACAAAGACAGGAATGTGCACTAGGCGTCCATAAGTGTTGGCTTCAGCACGTTTGGATCTCTCTGTTTACTGCTGCTATCCATTTGTTTTTTCTGTCCGGATCTGCTGGAAACATTAAAAAAGATGTAGTTTTTAGGATTATTTGTCGTTGAATATAGAAGTGTTTGGTCCAGCTTGGAACTATTATATCAATTGTGATTGAAGTGAGAATATTCTATCGTATTAATTAATATCACGAAATTTATTATAACACGCATAATACTTTGTAGCAAATGTTTACAAATGTAGCTGGTGACCTGTTGATTGTGAAATTCCTCGATTTGTATGTGCATTTATCGATCCACCGCCTGTGCTGATACAATACAGAAAATGACTGTTCTATGGGAGCATGCAATAAGACGTCGTGTTGCAGCCAAAAAATCTTAAATTTAAAATATTGGATAATGTTTACTCGTAGCTATCCGGTAAAACCAAGTGCAAAATTAGACATTCTATTTTTATTCATTATGGTATAGTATGATAATCTCGATAAAATGCTGAAAAATAATACTGTATCTTTATTTCCAGAGATGTAAAATCTTGCAGGTGAGTTACAGAGTGACATTGACATCACCCGAAGAGATGTACATAAATTAGATAATAGTTATAAAGTTATTAAATATTTAGATATGAATGTATTATTAGTTCAAATTTGTTTTTATTTGTGTGTTTTGCAATAAAATTTGAATCTGACAAATATTTAGCACACCAGTGGCTTGGCATCAGTGGCTAGCCACCAATGGGCCATCAGTGCTTGCCACCATTGGGCCACTGTTGGATTGCTTCGACAAAATGCAAGCAGCCCACCGGTAGTTAGCCACTGGTTCTGCTTCCGGTGGGCCACTTGTGCCATGCTATCTGGACACAATATAAAGTGCCGTCTTTCTTATTATTGTGCTGTTACAGAGCAGGTTTTAGTCTTTGATAAGTATCACGAGCTAAAGATCACGAAAGAATGCGACATGCTGGTGAGATTACAACCTGACCGCTATCAGTCCAATACCCAAACAGGATGCCATTCTCAAAAATAAAAACAACAAGAGGAGTTCTTACGGTTGCTGTCCTTATTCAACCTCGGGCCTAATGTAACAATGAACAGTCGAGATGATGGTGCATTCACACACAATGAGACTGATGTCACTATGATAGCATACATGATATAAGCTGCAGAATTTGGTACAGATGCAAGGAAAATCCTCAGCAATGATAATGATGCCTTTCTGATGTTAGTATACTAGGTCTGGAAAATGCAATTGCACTGTGGTGTGCGTATGGAACTCTGGAATGGGGTGGTTGTAGACATCAATGCGACATGTACCAAGCTGGGTCCTAAGTGGTTGCGGCTAATCGGTATGAAGGTTCTTAGTGGATGCAATACTGTGTCCTACCCCTTCAATAAGGGTAAAATCAGTACACTGAATACTCTTCAGGCAGGTGATTTTCCTGGGTTGTACCAGTCGCTGGATAAAGGGGATGCCACGCGTTCAGACCTTATGGAAATAGATCAAAGGTTCTTTGCAAACTTGTATGGTCAGCCACTAGGAACCACCACGGCGGAGGCACGTTTGAGGATTTACTCACGGAAGAAAGCCTTAGCGCATTATGGCATTACCCCCCACTTGTCAACTCTCCCCAGGATCTCATTAATGTCCTAAACTATAGGTCCATTTCAGGGGGAAAGCATGTAGCACTGCGAGTTGTATTTGCCACAAAAATAACGTGTCGTGTACTGTCCATTGCGCATGCTCAGCATCCGATGGGTGTTGCAACCCATACATAATGAGGAACAATGTACACAAGAATGGAGATGAGCAAGCAGAGTACGAGTCTGAGTAGCAGCTTGTTTAGAGAGAGAGTTGTGTTTCGTTTGTATATTGCGACTTTTACAGGTTTCATTACAGTATAATGTTTATGTTCTTTTGATAAAGTTAAATTAACTTTTGAGATACATTAATTGTTTGATTAAAAACGATTTCTTTGACAATACATTAATCATGATGTATTTGATGATAGGTTTATCGTGTTATCCGTGACTGAATATGTGTCCATGTACATCATTTCTGTGACATTATCGCGCGAATCCGTAAATATTTTGAAGCAAATACAATTTTGGATAATGATGCTATTTGCTCATTGGCATAAAATAAAATAAACATATACATTTTATAACTATTAAGTTGTCTTTGTCATAATCCCTGACCACGAAAGTGTGCTTGTAGACATAACATTTATTTCATTGTCATGCATACTGTCAGAGATATTGAAGAAAATAGGTTTTGCGATAATGGTGGTGGCTAATTTGCATATTCTGAATACATATGCAAGCTAATAGTTTCTAAGAGGGCTAATCTTAATTACTCACCTTGAAAACATGGGTATCGATACCATTTTTGTGACAGTATTGTGCATACTTTCGACAATATTGAATAAACTAGATTTTTTAATAATGCCCAAACTAATATGCATATACAGATTTGACGGAATGACAACCCAACTGTATTCCACCATAAAACCTTATACTATTCAAATTCATAGTTTCACTAGTATAACTATAGGAGCAGCTAAACATAGTTATGGAATAATACTTTTTACGGATTTTTATGATTTTGAGGAAACAATTTTTTTCGAGATCTCCATGAAATATTTTAAAATGATACTTGACTGCCATGAGGGCACTCGGTGAGTATACAGAAATTGCTCGTTTGGTCCGTGTGAATCACGTTATTATTCCAGCCCGCCATTCTGAGTATTCACATGTTCGCATTCATTATGGTTTATAATAATCTTGACAATTTGTAATAATTGTTGCAGAGGGTATGATATTACAGATATGAGTTGTCCCAGCTATGTCAGAAGGGTGTTTCATCGTTCACTTCACCTCACTACTTTTGGATGTCGCTAGGTCGATTTAGCCTACCTTGTACACAAATGTCTTCGTAAAACAGCAATATTTTACTTGAGGCGGACACTACATCAGGGTCCATAATTAGAGGTTACCAGAGGCAATCTACTTTGGCATTGGGTAACCATCAGTACACCAGATGTTTCCCGACCGGGTAACCTAGAAATACTGCGAACGAAAATTCACATTGTGAGCCAACTTCACCGAAGATGGGTTTGCTTCGCTTTTTCTTGAACTGTTACTTCTGATCACTTTTTGATTAGTGATTTCGCCATTAATGCGAATTAATTGCAAGTACAAAGAAACTTACAATGCATTTAAGTTAACATTCGTAAAGAGATGTTTCTGGAATATTAGTTTGGTTATTGGCCACACAATGGTGGCACTGTATGATAATCAGCTGTCCGGAGCTCATTATTTGTTGCCAGTATTAGTTTGAGGGGTGTAATGTTATTAGGGGGAGAACCCTAGGAAGTAGTTTGTCTCAATAGTCTAAATTGGAGTCAAATATATTTCAGTTGTCAGTTGTGCAGTTCCCTGAAAACCAATTAAGAAAGAGAACTCATACATACATTTCTTCTATTGGCTTCAATAGAATTTGCAAAAATCAAGCAAGAATGATTGATATTATAGTGATGTTAAATCAATTTTATAAATCCAAGAAAACTTATTAGGGCTTTTGTACTATCTTTATGAAAATTATATGCAATGAATTGACATTTGAGTAAATTTCTATTTGTGTGGCGTAAATAAATATATTTTACATTCAGTAAGCGCATTTACACATATATTAAAAACATCCTGGTAGAAATTGTATAAATTAATTTAATACAGAATGAACATATTTAAAATATACAATCATGAACAGTGTGTACGTTAAATATGTTATTTTTATTTGAATATGTTAGTATTATGGGTAATTTGGAAAAACACAAATATTTCCAACAGGATAACCATTAAAAAATTTCAGACACTTTATATAGAAGTATACACGATATGGTCATGTTAGCACTCCAGTATATCAGCATTTTGCGGGTGTGATAGCATCAGAAAATTGTAAAATAAGAGTGCTGTAGAACCGCTATTGTATATACTACTTCTCTGTTTCATTAAAATTTATGTTATTCTTAAATAATATTATGCTGTTATTATTTATTTAAGCGATTTCCAGAAATTATAATAATTATTATTATAACAGAAACATTTACAGAAATATTCAAGAAGTTAGTGACACTAATTCAGAAACATCGGTATAGATGGTAAAGGTTCGTAGCAATCAGTCTTAGAAAATACTATATAATTACTTTCAAATCTTAATCTAATTCAGAAGTAAGAATATATAATATGCAGCAAACGTGGATAATCATCATTTGTAAATTTTGAGAATACCATATTCATGCTTATACGTGCATCGATTGTGATGAATCTAATAGCATTTAAATGTAATACAATTTTAGACGACAACCAACTAAGTATAAGAAAATTTCGTTTGAAGACGATGACTCGGATGATGATGATGATGATGATGACTTCTCGTCTGATGATGATGTTAATGGCTTCAAACGACCATCGCCCATCAAACTACTGAAGACAATCCTAGAAGAATATCAAGATGATAGGCAAATATTAAAGGTACTACAACTATATCCAGCAGGATTAGGTTATTGTGTCAATGCTGTGATTGAAGAAACAACTGGATTGACCCAGTTAGCCGCGATATTCATGATAAATTAGAATAATTTGATTTGACCATTAATCTTCACCATTATTAGTATTTTATCCTGTTCTAGCTATAAGTTATAAATACTTGCACATTTCTCTCTCTCTCTCTCTCTCTCCATATATATATATATATATATATATTGTGTGTGTGTGTGTGTGTGTGTGTGTGTGTGTGTGTGTGTGTGTGTGCACGTATGCACGCACACATACACACATAAACATGAAGTATATATCCATGGGCCTGCTAGTGGTGTGGGTACCCCAATACATCTATGAACCGGGTTCAAATCCTGTTTGTCTATGTGTGAAGTATCGTCCTTCATATAATCTCATTGCTTACTGAAACTATTTGGTTCACTTAGTGCAGAACACGGGAGAAATACACAACACACTACATTACATAAGCAGGATGTTTAGTGTGTTTATCGGGTTTATCATTTATTTAACTAAGAAGCAAATCTCTGTATGATCACCTCCCATCACTTATAAGAGATAATTATGGACAGATGGAGCTTGTCACTGTCAATGAATCTTTAATCTTCCACTTTAGTATTTGGCTATAATGTGCATAAGTTGTATCCAGGGATAACAAGCACACAAAATCACAACAGAACACCTACCATTTTGGTTGTCTGTTTTATTGACAATAGTACACTTCCCAGCTTACTTTACCATGGAATTGATTTGTCTTTGTTTCTCTTACTTTTCTATTCAGGAGCTAATCCAGAATGCCGAGGATGCCGGGGCGACGGAAGTTACGTTTCTCTTTGATGATGCCAGTTATCCAACGGCATGTCCAAGTGACCAAGGATTTGCTAAATTCCAGGTTGTATTTATTGTGCAAATATGAATCTTCTGAAATTTACCAAATTTGCTTCTGTGCTTCCGTATTTTGGAAATGTATACAAAAAATAAAACATAAAAAGATATTAACCAAGTCCAACTTATCAAAATAATGTTTGTGCATGTTATGTAAAGAAATTAAAAGAATCGAGACTTGGATGGAATATTTTAATCCAGAATTATTAGCCTTCAACATATATACAAAGAAATTACCAAACTGAGCAATGTAAAAACCAAATTGACAATAAGAATATGTACTAATCATGGTAATGTGCAGACTGGGGATAAATCATTGTTACTGTACAAATTCGTTCCCCAGGGTCCTGCGTTATATGCCTTAAATGATGCCGTGTTTAAGTGTGGACGTTTTGGACTCGGTTTTAAGTCAGTTCTCCACATAACAGGTATTAAATTGATACATCACACTGGCAGATTGGGTGAGTGAGTGAGTGAGATAGAGAGTGAGTGAGTGCATGCGTGTGTGTGAGTGATTGAGCGAGTGAGTTATGTATATAGATAGTTAATTATGGATACAAGTGGTCATAATTCCGCATAGCAAAATATGTATAATACTTACACAGGTTGATGAGTTGAATACTTGTGTGAATAATCCCAAAACAGATAATAATTTCAAAAATATATTTCTGAATGACTATTTTGTTCGCTGATAATACAATAATGATGGCACCTGCTCCACCAGCTCTCCAAACAATTCTCAAGTGGTCTTCATAGTTTACCTCGATAAATTATATGTTTTGTTTAGCGCAAACAACATATGTGATGGTGAACTTGGATAGGAGTTGATTGAATTAAATCGATATATCCGTGCCGTAGAATAAAGATGGAATAACTGGCTATCAATTTAAGAGTACTTTCGTGGGTTGAGATTAACTTTTTTAAATCGGCATCGTCCATATTTTATGTCTGCTAAAAACTGTTGACACGAATTATTAATCAGTTTCTGAGAGAGTGAGCGAGCATGTGAGTGATTGGTTTGATAGGTGTGTTGGCTGTGTTCCTTGGTGGATGGCATTTAGTCAGCTAATCAGTCAGTTAGTGTAACCGAATTAACATTTCCGGGTCATTAGTAGATTATCTCTTTCCCTTTCCAACTTACAGACTTACCAAGTATACTGAGTGGCAAGAAATTATGTTTTATTGACCCTAATGAGAAACCTGGTACTGTCTATAATCTGATGGAAGTACACCAAAAACTACAATCGAATGAGAAATGTGATCAGTTCAAACCATATACAGCCATTGTTGGTAAAGAGGTATTTGCAGAAGGCCAATACCAGAAGACACTCTTCATGTTTTCTCTGCGTACTGAAGCTTCACAGCTGTGTAGCACGGTATACGACTCAAGTCGCTTGATGAACGTTTTCGAATCATTTCAGGCAGAAGCACAGCTGCTATTGCTCTTCCTAAAGCATGTCAGATGTATAACCGTTTATCGATACCGCTCGTTGGTTTAGCTGCTGAGTTGAGGCATATAGTCTCACCATCTTCACCGGGATCTACAACAGAAGCAGTGATGCCAGTATCATAATCATCATTATCATCATCATCATCATCTGGAGGGGTCTTCTGTCATCTTCCTCTAACAGGAGAAAAAGCAGGACTTCCTGTACTTGTTAACGCTCACTTCGCCATCAACCATAATATATGTCACCTGAAGTGGCCCTCAGTTGGTTATCAACCTGGATATGATGACTATTTAGACTGGAACCAGGTCCTGTTGAATGAAATTCTACCAGAGTGCTATCTTGATTTGATAGAAAATGCCACAGCATTTTTCACGAATGAGTGTAATGCTAAGCATCCAGAATTGGTCTATGGTATCCTACCTAATTTGAACTCCGTTGATGAGAAATGGCACAGTTTCAGAGCTTCGTTTCCTTCGATATCATGTGTGCACAATTAAACTGTTAATTAATAAAAGAGTATGTGATCATGTAACATATAGTACTAGTATTGGCACTTCATTTCAACCATGTGCACGCATGTACACGATCACATGTGTACAACCAGAGAGCTTTAGTTTATCTGAGAAATACCTCCGGTCGCTGGAGGCGCCACTGGTTCAAAATTCAACATGGCGCGGCAAGAATAACGCCTCTCTATATTTAAGCTCTCTGGTATCAACATGGCGAAATACCAGTATAGTGACGTAGAGTGATCGTGATTTTTTATAATTCCAGAATGTACATACAGTTTTGTTGAAAATTACATCAGGAACAAGAACGAAGCTTCTGGATATCATTAGCTTGGAAAAGGTCATAAATATTTCAGCGAAAGTTACATTTTTGGAATAAAAGATATGTACTATGTTATTGTTATTCCGTTACTTACTAGGGTCTAGTCAAGTGTCAGTCTGGTGCTATTAATCCATGCCTTCGCTGTTTAGTTCAGTATCCGACAATGTTTAAAAGTGATTTACACGTATATCAATTTCCCTCATATACATGTTCATAAATTGGGTTATATATGGCACCATACGTGTGTGTGTGTGTGTGTGTGTGTATGTGTGTGTGTTCAATCTGGATTTATGTGGGTCACATCATTATATTTATACAAATGTAGAGTACCAGTTGAATGGAATACTTACCATTATGATTAGGCTATCACCTCATGTTTATATATCTTTTTAAACAGAGTTCATATTTTATTTTATTTGTTATCCCTTTGTAAAAGCTAATTTAGAAATAATTTTAGATTAATTTTAATATGATATACTACAGTATTGCCTAGTATTATTGGGTGCCACACCCAGGGACGGTGTTACATGTCCATGAAGAAAAATCTATAACCACATTATGTCAAGCAGAATGTCTATAATGTTTACAAAGTTCAATTTAATTATTAACAAATTACTATGGATAATAAGGTATATTGAAACCAACTTTGGCTTCCAGTAGATTCTTGATGGTGAATCCTTTGTCTGCTATCATGCTGTCACCAGACTTGCTCAGATCAACCAAACCAGACAAACAAGTTATATTAGGCCTAATCGCAACCTACACATAAACATGAACAGTTGGTCTACAAGTAGCATACACCTGGGCTGTCCAGCTAAACTGAGGGTATCACTTGGTGTATAATATGGACTTTGTTTATTCTGGACTGTTGGTTCAACCCATTTGAAAAAGCCAATAAGGGATTTTTGTGATGAAAAACCAGTATAGAAGGCAAACATACTAGCATAATTCCCAAAACGCTCGAGTTCAAAGCGCTCAGTTTTCAATCTCTGTTCGAGTCGAGATATCTGGACAGCAGTAGCTGCTGTTATCTTGTTCTTCTCCAATTCTGCCTTGAGCCTAGCAATAGTGAGTTCATCACTATCATCAACAGCAATAAGACCTTCTTCTAGATGTGATAAGTTTTCTAGATGTCATCAATTACCTCATTTCTTAATAAAGAATAATAGTGTCAAAACTATGTACCTGTTATAACTTACCATGGTGACATATCTTGTATTTTCCTCTTCAATAGTTTTCTCCCTTTTTACATTGGTCAGAAGGAGAACTGGGAAGGCATGTAAATGTGTAACATTACATACATACCCTGTACAGTCTATAAATAATAAAGTGACTCCTAAATATTTCAATTTCACATTGGATAACCTTTAACCTTGATGGTCTTGGACCATTTACTTATAGTTGATTATATGTAGGCCCTTCTTTTTTTGGTTCATTTTTGATAAGATAAGATACTATAGCTTTTGAAAAATCTCAAAAATAACAATATCGGTGATATGTTGTTTATAAAAATAACACAAAACCTATATCCAATTGACACTTCTCTATGGCTACTTTATGGTGATACTGCAGAGCACATATAAATGACATAATATCAAGTGAAATGTTATTGAATGTGCGATCAAAATAACATGTGTTGGTAGTATAATCAAACATGTTACTATTGCCATGCTTACAACATATTACTATTTTAAGCCTTAACTAAGAGTAGTTTCATATGTTGTATTTGGTTTTTTAAATAAGTGATAATGCCAACAAACCTAATGTTTTTCAATAATGGCCTATATTCTCTTGATCATAATTTAATGGACACTAAATCTTGCACTTGATGAGATTATGCCAAAAGCATCCATATATGATAGATATATAAGTTACATAGGAAACTTAACAATCCAGGCTTTTCTTATGGCTTAATTTTATCCTCGGGTAGGCGATGAAATTGTATGCCTAGTGTTGTTCGTGAATCATTTAGACAGTGTGGAACAGTACAGTGTTTGGGTGTGTACCACCTGATGAAGCTATATTCACTGACATTATGGATACATGCATAGATGTGCTCTGGATTACTGGTAATACAATGTATTTGGTGGCCGTTACCAGAGTCGCTATGTTTGGACTTCCCCCTGATGCCCTGTCAGCCTCGTTCTGGATCGGGATGTCTCAGTATGCATAAATAATGAGAGAGGCCTGTGGTGTGTGCGTGTGTATGTGTGTGCGTGTGTGTGTGTGTGCGTGTGGCTTGTTTATCGGTATTACATATAATAAAGGCGTAATCTCAGGTTTTCATGATGTTTATTATTCTTACAGAATTATGACCCCAAACGACCACTACCTAAATAGAAAACAAATTATATATATATTAGTACATATATAATGCAGTTATAATTTGAAATAAAACATATATTAGTGCATATAATATATATACCAGAAATAGTAGTATTTTCAATCAGCTCAAATAGCACGACTGGTTTCGGTTGTAAAAATCCTTTATTAAGTGCACGTGTAAAGTCATGGCCGGTTGTCAAATTGATTAATATTAGGAAGAATTAGTGATCGCCCGTTCGTGCTGCTTTAAGGTTTCTAGCCGACGAATTGTGGGATCAGTGGGTCTGGAATCATAGTTCACCAGGTGATTGATGTGTGAGACAAGTTGGTGGTCATCCGATCGGGCTACTTACTGGTTTCTGGTCGGCCAGTTGTTGAAGGCGCATGGTGTGGATGTCAGGGCCGCGGGGCTTGGTTGTATTAATGTTTTCTTGGTGTATATATATATATATATATATATATATATATATTTGTACAGTTTTCGAATAGAGTTTGTAGAGTGATAATAATGTATAGCAATAAAGTAGATTCGAGACTATATGAGTTCAGAGATATGAAAGAGAGGCCTTAGCTAAGGCCGAGGATCTCGGTACTTTTCACATGTGTCTAAAGTATT
The DNA here is from genome assembly GCA_025642065.1 of Paralvinella palmiformis. NCBI lineage: Eukaryota > Metazoa > Annelida > Polychaeta > Terebellida > Alvinellidae > Paralvinella > Paralvinella palmiformis. Next base: position 589,774 of record JAODUP010000241.1, read on the forward strand.
TACTTTGCCACCAATATTTATACCAGATTTCTCTAGATTGTGTTTTAGTTCAAACCAGAATCTTTAACATCCCACTTTATTTTACTCAATTAAGTGGAGACGGCAGCGCCATTTAACGTGGTCAGCGACCCACGATGTTGTCAGCAAAGAAATTAATCTCTGGAAAGGTTTTGACTTCTTACTGGGATTGAACCTGTGACCGTTGACACCAAGTGTAAGGTGTTTAACCGCTAGGTAAACATGAATACATTTATATATTCATGCCAGTACCAATACAGTTATACTTACTATAACGTGTTGATATGATCTTTTCACAACGCCATGTGTGAACAAAAGAAACATATTTCACAAACTGTACTTAACATTTATATTGAAAGTTACACAGGATCAGACTAAACTCCGCTGGATCAAGAGTATAATTATCGGTGTTTCTCAGACTTCCATCTAGAGCTTCAGTTGTGGATACTATCTGGACACTGAATAACGGCGATATTACATGCCAAGCGTAGCATTGTCATCAAATGGGCATCAATGACCGTTAACATATTATCCCGGGCATAGCATCTGTTATTGGGCTTGAATCTGGATTTGGCGTGATTAGCCACAGAGGCATTGTCGGATCCAGTGATCAGCTTCTGTATGTTTATTGGCGCTTCTTCGAGTGACGTCATTAGAAACATGTCCGTGCTTTTGTTGGTGGTCTCCATTATGTTAAAGAGGAGGTATTTACGAGAACGAATTTAGCGGAAAGAGCTAACACGTTGTGTCACGAAAAATCATAAATTAAGGTAACTTTGTTTTTCTATCACACATATATTGATATTTACGTAATAACAGTTATATCATAGCTAACTCATAACTAGAAATTGTTCTATAATTTGAGCTAGTAAGTAAACAAACGAGATGTATATGTGTAACATTTGGTGTTATCGCTCACATGGAATTTTACTAGTTTGCCCCGGGGTCCGTCTGTAAAGTCATGGCCGGTTAACGATTTGATTAATGTTAGGGAGAATTAGTGATCGCCCGTTCGTGCCGCTTAACGGTTCGTGGACAAATGGGTGTGAAACCATAGTTCTCCGATTGATTGATGTGCGAGAGAAGTTGGTGGTCACCCGTTCCGTGCCGCTTAGGGATTTGTGACCGGCCGGTTGTTGGGATCGCACAGGTATAGATGTCGTAGCCGCGGGGTTTGGTTGGGTTTTTACTGTATTAATATTTTTGTGGTATGGGTTGAATGTGTGAAAGCTTTGTTAGTGAATGTTTGTTATAGTACAGCCAAGTCAGTGGAGATTGTATCAAAGGGCAGGCGAGTCTCTACTGGACCACACGCTGATTATGCTTTGGCTTTGTTGTTCGGGGGAAATCCCCAGACCGTCGCTTATTCGGCACAGCCTCTATGTTGGAGTGGTTGAGAAACATCTCCCCCACCACTCACAGGGGAGCAGTAGGGTAAGATGTACTCGAAATACCCTGAAGGTGGTCACTGCCAAGAGTGTTTTACTTCCTCAGGAGTTTTTTAACGTCCCCTTTATTTTAAATAATTCAGTGGAGATGACAGCGCCATTTAACGTGTTCATCCACCCACGATGTTGTGAGCCGAGAAATTAATCTCTGGAAAAAATTCAACCTCTTACGGGGTTCGAACCTATGACAGTTGGCACCAAGTGCCGACTGCTTAACCGCTGGGCCACCGGAGCTCACTAATGTGCTGGGGGGAGGGAATTGCCCTCTATATACCTGTTTGGATGTGTGGGCGGAGTTTTAGTGGGGAATTGTTCTCGACTCAGCAAAGTCAGCGGTGATTGGACCAGGTGACCATATGTGGTCTACCGAAGAACAACGCTGACGAAATTTCCTATATTTATATCTTGATTTTTTTAGATTTTTGGTTCTAGTGTGAGTGGTGGAGTGGAGAGTTTCGAGGACTGTATAGGTTTTGTAGAGTGATTAGAATGTGTAGAAATAAAGTAGATTCGAGACTACATAAGTTAGGAGTTTTGAAACAGTGAGCTTAGCTAAGGCCGATATCTTGGTACTTTTCACGTCGACCTCGGCCCACGTCGACTACATTGGATGGAGCGGCATCAAGACCTCTGGTGTACAAGGGCACAGCCATACGCATGGACGGTTTATAAATAATAAAATGCAAGACTCGCATAATGTTTCGAGATGATGTGGCATTGCTGATGGCTGCTTCCTTTGTGGTTGGGATGTAATATCCCAAAAAATAGAAGAACTCGCTTATATTTATAGACAATTGCATTCTCAATATTGAGGAGAGCAAACTACCAACAACAGTGTTAAGAATGAAACAACTATTGTAGAAGGTGGCTGCATGATTAAACCGTTAAATCAATAAATATTATACAATTGCTTTTTGTGTTTACCTGCACCGAGATGTATGAGGGTTCTTCCCAAGAACCACAAACTCATATAAGTTTCTTCATAAAGAACCTTTTCATGAAATTATGTTTCCCTGGGAATAACGGTTTGTCGAGAAAGTGGTTCTCCACAAGGAACTCCAAATCGTTCTTCAAGGGTTCTTCGCAAATAACCTTTTAAAATTATTCCAAGGGTTCTTCGGGAAGAACCCGTAAAAGGGGTTCTTCAGAGAACCATTAAGGATTTCCTATTTAAACCACCCTGAAGAACCTTAATGGTTCTTGGTAGAACCCTTTGTTTTAAGGGAGTAGAAACTGTTAACCTTTGTAGTCTTTGTCTAGAAAGAAGCGCTGTTACTGGAAATTGAAGTGCTCCACTCACTGCATTAAGCCCATTCCCAGCAGGCACCAGACGTTGGATCATCATTGGATCAACGTTGTCCTTTGACGTTGGATCAATTTTATGAAAATGGTTGGATTTGAAAATTGGATCAACGTAATATTTTCAACATTGGATCAACGTTAGGATTTCAATGTTGGATCAACGTAATATTTTCAACATTGGATCAATGTTAGGATTTCAATGTTGGATCAATGCAATGTTTACAACACTGGATCAACGTTAGGATATCAACGTTGGACCAATGTTATGAAATTGTTTGGATTTAAAAATTGGATCAACATAATATTTGCAACATTGGATAACAGTAGTTTTCATTATGGTTGATGTAAACATATTTATTCAATTCACAATAAGCAAAATGCTTATACAATATCTTTCTCATTTATACACACATTCAAACAAGAAACAAAATAATATATATATACAACAAATATAATTTATATTGTTACTATACCAGCTTCATGGTTGATTGGAATGTAGGGGACTGGTGCAGTAAGGTTTTATTACATATATATATATATATATATATATATATATATATGCATCAATTAGTATTTTGGATGAAATTTCATTATGGTTAAATCAGCTGCACAATATGACGCACCCATGATAATTAAAAACAGCTGCAATAAGACTTGTTCAAAATACAAAATGAATTGAATATTCATCTAGAACATGACAACATACAAGTATACCAATTATATTTTGTACAATACATCATACAGTAGTCTAATTCACAATTAAATTATATGCCAACACAATAGCACCCTGCCAAAAGTTTTAATAGTTTCATGGATGGCCAATAAAATTCGAATAATCTGTTCATCACATTTTACATTATTTTGATCAAATTATTATTAACATAGCCAAATTTTTAAAAGACATATTCCTCAAAATAACGAAAGTGCATAATATGTCCATAGCTGCAAAATAATATCTATAATAACCGACTCCAGTCCAAAACAAATATATTAGCTACTACACTTACCCGGTAATTGTACTTGTCTAGGTGTATGCAAGAGTGCAAGCATCTTTTGAAACACGGTGCCAATGTCGTCTAAGGATTCAAATGGATTCTTGAAAAGTAGTTCTTGTACATGCTATACTTACTGCCTGTTGTAGTATTTGGTAATATATTAAACAATGTTTAACTGCTTCACTTCGTTTATTCCAAACTTCCGACTTACATATTCTTGCAAGAAACAGTTTGCTGATGGGACACGTCCAGTACATGGAATGTCATACAAAGCAGGGGTGTGTCCATTAACAGTAATAACAGTAGCATATTACCACACTCCCAACCTGCAAAGTCCTTCCAATATCAAGCTCTTCACCATCATCATCTGACAAATTCTCAGATCCATAACTAGATATCACATTGTCAGAATTGTCTCAGTCCTGATCATTTGTATCACCACTGCTGTTATTAGAATACTGTGTATTGCTGTCATCTCTGCCATCCACATGACGAGTCAGTATCACCTTTCTCATGTACACTAAGAGCAACAATAGCACCTACTAGTATATTGGCTTCATCCTTATCACTGCTATTAGCTTCAGCAAGAGTCAGTAGTTCAGCTTGATGCTTTCTCCATCTTTTCAAGTAGGCCATGCAGTAATATTCTGTTTGGACCTAGGAATACATGTACCAATATGAACATTTATAACGTTGTGCATACGTGTCAATGGGTGTGGAGGCATGCGTACTGTAAAGCCATTACCTATTTTCTGCCTTTTATTTTGGTACTTTCACACAGGCGACCAACAGCAAAAATTAATGTGAGCGAATATTTTTTGGTTTATCTCGCTAAAATAAATGACCAGGGGACTTTTTTCGAGTCAGCGGCATGATATTAATTTTAAAACAAAATAATAGGTTTTAACCATGCAGCTTAATTATACCTCGATAATATCTAAGATCATGGTGCCAAATGAAAGCTTGTAACCAACTTTTGATAAGTCATCAACAATAAGTAATACGTTTTGGGTCATAATATTCATATTTACCATTTCTGAGATATAAATATTTTTTTTATTTACAGACACTCCCCCCACTGTCTCCCAGACAAAAGTTTTTCAGAGAAATGAAAATGACTGCAAATCGGGGGTAGTGAACTTTTCAGCATTTTACAGATTTGATCCTTTTTCATAACAATGGGGGGGCCACCCGAGACTGAAAATAGCGAGAACGTTATTAAAACAAACAATAATCATGAAACACAAACTAATCATCTAATGTGATAATAAGTTATATCTGAAAAGTGAATATTTCTCATTCACTAAACACAGGATTTTTATTTTCTGGTCTAAAAAGATCCAGCCCTTTCCTGGAAGTCAAATGGTCGCTTCGTAACATTAACATGTCAATTACGGCACCTAACCTAGCAACGCGTAGACACGCATGCTGAGTGATTGAAGTCCGACAACTTGATCGATCAATATTCAATGATATTTCAAGAAACTTTACGCAGCATCATGTTTCATGACAATTTATATTACTAAATACACAAGTTTGGTAGAACTTATACACATACTTACCTGAAAAAAGATGCGTCAAATATCCTATAATTTCTACAGTTTCGAAGAAATAGCCGCGCTATGTTCAAACAGCGGTTCAAATGAGCTTAGGATGGCGTGACGTCAGAATCCGGGGATTGTGGGATAGATATAGCTAGGCCGCTTGATAGCTGGAGCCAGAGTTGTGGCTTGGTTTTGAACAAATGTATATCAATTAGGTGCGAAGTTCCACCAGATAGCCCCATAACAGATATACACACAATAACGGCTTCTCAAATGATAATCTTAAAATAGTAAATTATATATCATGGAAAATACAACATTGATCCAACAGTGCAATCCCGATCTAAATCCAACACGATATAATCCAGCCCAGCTACATTGGATATGCACTGGGTTCGCGTTGTGCGACGTCAACCTATTCCCAACATTGATCCAACATCGGGTGCCTGCTGGCTTAGCATGGTCAATATTTGTATACATGCTCTCAACACCTGATGTTATAATCAAGCATTCATCAGGCGTGTGTGTGTGCGTGCGTGCGGCGTGCGTGTGTGTGTGCATGCGTATATATACGTCTTATGCCAGTCATTCTGCACAAGCGGCTTGAGATCGCGGCCCACAACCATAGTGTTCCCGATTACCGATGTCGCACTAGTTGTGCATATTGTCTATTGTAAATTCTAAATTTATTTATAATTGGTTCCCGTGGTGAAGCTATAAATTACAGTCCATATGCATCTCCCTCATTTGAGGTATCCAGCCACGTAAAATAATTGCCATTTCGGTCTTTATTATTATTATTATTATCAGAGAGCTTAAATATAGAGAGGCGTTACTCTTGCCGCGCCATGTTGAATTTTGAACCAGTGGCGCCTCCAGCGACCGGGGGTATTTCTCAGATAAACATAAGCTCTCTGGTTGTCCACATGTGATCGTGTACATGTGTGCACATGGTTGAAATGAATTGCCAATACTAGTACTATATGTTCCATGATCACATACTATTTGATTAATTAACACTTTAATTGTGCACACATGATATCGAAAAAAAACGAAACTCTGAAACTGTAAATAAAGAATTAAGTGATTTCACAGTTCAGCCACTTAATTGATAGCCTACAATTTGCGATTACTTGACAGCTGATCAGAACAAAATTGAACGTGGTTTGGGTTTTTTCACAGCTTTGTGTGTGAAAGTTGTTTTAATGAAAACAATTAGGTATATATGAGATAAATACATACAAACATACTTTCATCATGTCAGTTTATCATAGTCCATAATTTATTTATTTGGATATATACATATAATGATATATACAGCTATTATAACGCAACCATAACACAATTCAGTACTTCCCACCATATGGCATATATGCATCATGTCCGTTTATCATATATTAAAAATCATAAGTTCATTTAAAGTCTACACCTCAATAATATAGACCATGCAATATAGGCCTGCCCAGCTGAGAACAAAGAATATACATGAGAATATTAACAATGTTTATGTTTGCGTTAACATGTTAGAAATAGAGAAATCAGTACTTTCATACAATAAGTGGCATCAAATCTCTTGTGCCACGGGTTCATCTACAGTTACAATCAATCATTTGTTATCAAATGGACAGAAATAACCCAAATTGCTTCCAGCTATAAACAACCACTACTACAAAAATATGACATTTAGTCCAGATCTGTGAACTGTTTAAAGATGTAATAGACACATGCATTGACTACTGTACCAGATAACTCAAAATCATCTATCACATCCAACACCAGTAAATCTGTATCCAAGAGATTGGCCTGTTTACATGGTACCTCATCATCATAAAACTTCAAGGACTGAAACAGAACAATACCTTGTAAAATAATAACTTTAACCATTAAGTGCATACACAATGTGTAAACACATGTTTTCCTTTTTTTCAAGTTGGTTAAAGAATTTGATTTGATATGCATTTAAGCTATGAAGTATACTAATTAAATTACATGAGCTGAACATTCAAGTACTAATTCGGGTGCTGGTAATCCTTTTTTTTTTGTTTTAAGATATGAAATGGGCTGACAAAATTTCATGGGTTTGATGCCTTGTTTCTTATTTAATTAATTTTATAATATTCATTTTCACCATTGATATTTTTAAATATTAATTACCATCACAGCTGACACTGTCTCCTGTATATGTCTCCTATCTGTTAATACATTCCTGTTTGATTTCAGTGGATGCATGCGGTGGATTTGGTACAACAACAAAAAGTTGGAATAGCATTCAAAATAAGTTGTCTGGTTCATGAATTCCGTTTCAGTGAAATGCATATCATACATTCTACAATTAGTATTCAAGTAATTTAAATCTTTCCTCATCATATATCTGAACGACAACAATTAATAACCCATCTTTTACTTCTGTCAATAGAAAAATAACAAAATAAATGTTTCTACCACTAGTTGAGGTATTTAATAATTAATTTCATAACACTTAAATTATAAATAGAAGTCCATATATATCAATAAGTACCAATTGCTTAATTACGTTTAAAAATAAATATGGATGCAGGTGATCATACTCAGCTACTTATAATTATTGTAATTAGGGGAAAATTATCTGATTATAGTAATGTAATTTTAGAAGTCCAATTATATTATTAACAATAATAAAGTAAAATATACCTGCCGCCCATAACATCTTCAGTGGCTCCAGTACATGTAACTGTAAGCTTATGCATATCTTACATACCCGTTTTTTTATTAATAGGTTGATATTGTTCGATAAAATTTAGATCTAGATAGATCCTGCTTGGGCCTACTGCTTGGGTCATGTCAAGTAGGGGCGTGTCTACTTCAAATTGTTATGCTTATTTTTAAAATATCCTTTATTTAACAAAAAGCCAGATCATATCAAATTTTTAAACTACCTTTCATTTCCTTTCGGGCATGTCTTTATTTGTGCATACTTTTTTTCTGTTACTGCAGCTGAAAGCGGCGCAGAATGAACCAGTGCCATTAGGCGCCATGTTAACGAAGGGAGCTGTGAGTGACAATCTACCTCCGGTCGCTAAGGCCCTGGCGCTCCATGAATTCAAAATGGCGTCCCATGTTAAAACGCGAAGTAACATGTCTTCTTATAAATAGTCTTTGTTATTATTAAGGAGAAATGGATCAGTATTGGCTAGATTTAGGTGTCACTGACTATATTATAGGTGGCAGCACCAGTAGTGCTACTGGCACTGACATCAGCGCGGATTGGGGTCCGCAATCGACATTTCTTGGAGATCGTCTGGTCTTCATGGCGGTGACAAACCATCCTCAGTAATCGTTTGAATGGACATTGTTGACCGATCCCGTGGTGGTGGCACCGGCGATCTTGGAGTGGCTGGAGGACTTGGTCGAGTCCCCGGACACTGCCGTGGTGGTAGAGGACGGCAATCTTGGAGTGGTTGGAGGATTTGGTCGAGTCCCCGGATACTGTCGTGGTGGTGGCGCTGGCAATCTTGGAGTGGTTGGAGAACTTGGTCGAGTCGACGGAGACTTCAGTACTGTTGACGAAGTCGCGGGTGACGCTGCCACAAACGACTGAAATTGCCAGTTATTCTCGGAGCGAGCTTAATACGAAAAATATTATATAATTTCGACTAACTATTAAACAAAGTAGTTTCAGAATGAGTTACAAATTCAAATAACATTTTATTTTTGTACACAAACACACATATATTTAATTAGGCCGGCCATTTAATTATACATAACAAAACATAGCAGTACCAATTTTAATAACCAAATAGGTGGACCGAGATCGACGATGGCTGAGATCGACATGAGTCGTTTGCTCCTTGCTCTTTGAGCTTAAATACCACTCTCTGGTATCCGTGGAGAGTTTGGCCGTGACCAGCTGGTGACCTATGTTGAATTAGCAAAGTTTGACTTCAACTTTTTACAGGTCGTGACGAATTACAACGTTGTTTTAGTAATAGCCTTTAATTCTTTATAGTTACATGGATTTTAGCTTGCGTGTTCAGTTCTGCCATTATATACCTTTTAACGGGTAATATCCTTTTTTTGATGGATGTAATTTTATACTTGTTTTAACCAAGATACTTTTTACACATAAATGTTGGATTGATTACTGGAAATAACAATTTAAATATCATATATTGTATGCAAATGTAATGTGTCAAATCATTATGCTTAATTTCCTTTATGTAATATGCTGTGACTGTCAGCCATATGCATTCTGTGTTTTTTAGTGGGATATGACATGTTGGTGGATCAGAAGGGCCATTTGATCAAGTTTCACAATGAGTTCATATATTGGCACTCAGATATGGGGCCAATTCAATTCCGGAATTGGAATTGATGGTCAATTCCAATTGCGGAATTGGAATAGATTGGAATTGATTATTTAAAAAAAATTGGAATTGAGAAATGTGGAATTGGAATTGAAGTTTCCTACAAAAAAAGTTAAATCCGCAAATCAAGTTACCATTTTTACAACTTTGACACCTATATGTGTTGTTACAATATACTGGAACCAAAATTATCCAGAACTTGCTTTGTTGCTTTGCTTGCTTGCTTTGTTTTTAGTGGAGGATCACCAGGTTGTTGCTTATTCAGCACAGCCTCTATGTTGGTTGAGAAACTCCTCCCTCACTTCTCACAGGGGAGCAATATGGAAAGATGGAGCCACAAACCCTCAGGGTGTTTTACGTCCTCATGGGATCTTTTACGTCACCCTTTATTTTTAATAATTCAGTGGAGACGGTAGCGCCATTGTATGTGGTCAACAACCCCCGATGTTATGAGCCAAGAAATTAATCCCTGAAAAGGTTTCGACCTCTTGCTGGGCTTGAACCTGTGACCCTTGACACCAAGTGCTGGGTGCTTAACCACTAGACCACTGGAGCTCACTATCCATAACTTTGGTTCCTTATATATATATATATATATATATATATATATATATATATATATATATCAGATACGTACATCCATGTGGCACCCTAGGTGAGCGTTTAACCAAATAAATGGTCTGGATACCATGGACTCCGCCCCCACTGTGACACATAGCATACCTGTAATATATATGGAGATATAGCTATTTATGAATTTACCCTCATTCAATGCTTAGAACGGGCAAACAAAATTTAAATCCACAAATTAATTTACCATTTAATTTTTTAATTCAGAAATATTGATTCCATAACAGTCCTACTTGGAATATAAACGACCCTGAGTAGGTATTCCAAGTAGCTACTTATAGTACCTCCTCATAATAAAATGTATTAGGCAAAAAAGAGTCCGAAAAAAACAAAACTGAAATTGATCATTTTTAATTGGAATTGATTAATTTGATTTGGAATTGGAATTGACCAAATAGAATTGACCCCATGTCTGCTGGCACTGGTGATTGCAATTGAGCAGAAGACGTTTCACTTGCACAAAATGTGTTATTGAGAAGTCCTGGATCTAAGTATGTTCTTTTTTTTATTACCTGAACAACATATATTTCGGCAACAGGAGGATACATTCATAGTTGCATGTGCCAGAGTGAACAATTTTACATGTCTTTTCTAATTTGTTTTCCACCTGTTTGCCTCGCAGAAGTATGCAACAGTCAATTGCTGATAACGTGAACCCATGCAAATGGGTTGATGATGATGTTTGTTCCTGATTGATGAACCACAACATCGGAGGAGAAGAAGAAAGTGATAAGATAGTCAAAGGTGTGTAATATTTTCAGACATGGAAAATATGAGACGCAACTGATATCCTTACATTATAAACCTTGTCAGGTGACCAAATAATATGATACGAATTGAAACAAAGGCGTGTGTTGAGTATTTTACGAAAACATCTTAGAGATACGTAGATAGTGATTTCTTAATAATGAGTATTAATTATAATGCTAGTACATAATAACTACTTTTTGGCCGCTGAGAAATATCTTGCCTGCTTACCAAAATACAGAAAATGTGTGTTGTAGTCACTACATAAAATGATTATTGTTGAATAAAAATATCATGATACACCAAGAAGCCACAACATTATTAATTTACCTTACTTTGTGTTTAACACATTTTTTGTATTTTTATTGTATATATTCAGATGAAGATTTAGATAGAGAAGCTATGTTGGATTTGACAAAGCAAGGAAATCTTTGTTAAATGTTATTAGTTAGTCTTTATTTACTATATTTCTAAATATGCTTAAAAGGTTTATGTCATATGCATGCATATGGTATCTAGATAAGACTTATTCAATTTAAAAGTAAAGAAGGTTTACAAGAGTAGCCCCAAAAACAATCTTTCACTTAAATAATATTTGTATTTTAAAATTGGATACTTCGTGAAATTATTCTTTAATATTTGCGGAAGTAGACAAAATGGCTGCACTGATCCTGCAGGGTTCCATCATTATTTAAGGAAAACAAGGAGTAGCTGTTTACATTTGGTGATGTACATATATATTTCTGAATGCTGTTTCTGTATCGTTGCATGTTGTGTGCTATGCTTTCAATGGACACTATCCTTTTTTTTTAAATCGTATATTTTGTATGTATTAATAGGGTTTTGTTTTTCATCAAACTACTGGTATTTGTCTCGCATTATGATTTCAAATTCAGCTGAAGCATTATGTTTAATTTGTGTTTTTATAATTTTGGACGGAGTGGCAGCAAGACCTCTGGTGTACAAGGGCACAGCCATATGCATGGACGGTTTATCAATAATAAAATGCAAGACTCACATAATGTTTCGAGATGATGTGGCATTGCTGATGGCTGCTTCCTTTGTGGTTGGGATGTAATATCCCTACAAATTGAAGAACTCGCTTATATTTATAGACAATTGTATTCTCAATATTAAGGAGAGCAAACTGCCAACAACAGTGTTAAGAATGAAGCAACTATTGTAGAAGGTGGCTGCATGATTAAACCGTTAAATCAATAAATATTATACAATTGCTTTTTGTGTTTACCTGCACCGAGATGTATAAGGGTTCTTCCCAAGAACCACAAACTCATATAAGTTTCTTCATAAAGAACCTTTTCATGAAATTATGGTTCCCTGGGAATAAACGTTTGTCAAGAAAGGGGTTCTCCACAAGGAACCCCAAATGGTTCTTGAAAGGTTCTTCGCAAATAACGCTTTAAAACTATTCAAAGGGTTCTTCGGGAAGAACCTGTAAAAGGGGTTCTTCGGAGAACCATTAAGGATTTCCTATTTAAACCCTTTGTTTTAAGGGAGTAGAAACTGTTAGCCTTTGTAGTCTTTGTCTAGAACGAAGCGCTGTTACAGTAATCAAAAACAACTGTTTTGATTAGACCAATTGAAAATAAATCATTTTTTCTTTCATAGCTATAAACTGACAAAACACACATATTAATAACAATTAAGTGTGTGTAATGAGATCTGACTGCTGTCAGTAATGAATGTTTGTTGCAGTTTTGGGTTGAGATTTTCTTCAGGAAATATTGATTTGTTTTACTAAAGTAATTATTAGTGCTGATAATTTTGTAATTGGGTTTAAGTTGCTTTACTGGAGATGTGTTAACAGAAAACCTATTCAGAACTTCAGGAGACATTGTTTAATACAATGTATAACGTTTTCTTACATTTTGCTAGAAACCAAAGGAACATGCTTGATTTAGTGATTCTATATTCATAATCATTCAACACTTCTTTTTGTTGGAGAATTTATAATGTTTTTTAATTATTCTTGCTGCTATGTTAGCCATATTTGAAAATGGTACCACAAATGGGACAACGTCCTCATTTTGTATAGGTTTTATAACATCTTCATATCTTTTCTTATTAAGACCTCCCGGTATTAATGTACCTAGGGTATCTATCCAAAATGTTTCCCGAATTAATCTATTAATCTTGTCTTGAGTGTATGAACCTGTAGAAGGTATCTGCTCAATCGGAATTAAATCATAACCATCTAGAGATATTTCGGACATGTCTTTAGTTATCTGCGTATGTTCTAGAAGATGCGTGAATAATGCAGAAGACATCACTTTTGAATTAATCGCATATCTGTGACGATTCATTCTAAAACGAAGTTCACCATTACTCTCGCCTACATACTGTTTAAAGCAGGGTAAACATTCACAGATATATATTATGTTAGATGACCCACAATTTAAATTGCTTATTATTCCATGTGTTTATTGGTAAATGTACTTGTAATATGGTGACAAGAATACAATATCTCGCATGATCTACATCTGCTAATCCCACACGGCTTTGAACCCCACTGACTATTTATGGGATTAGTTGGATTAATGAATAGTTCCTCTAGCATAATGAATGAGACAATATCTGCCATGCTTCATCAAAATCTGTAAGTTTTTAAAAAATTGTAAAAAAAACGTGAGATTTGAGATTTCTGGATTCCTTGAAATGTATGTTTAGAGTGAAAGCAATCCTTATGCAAGAGTTGATGGGTGTCTGTCGGTTTAAATAAGACCTTTATTAATAATCCATTATCATAAATATGGCTATATCCAAGAAATAAATTTTCTGCTATTTAATGTAGCTTTAAATCTAATCGTTAGTTCGTGAGTATTTAAACTATCCAAAAATCCATAAAAAGCCTTTTCTCCATGGGGCCACACCATAAATATATCATCTAAATAACAATAGTATGTATGTGGTTATAAAGGTGCTTTATATAAGGCCTCCTCAAATGTAGTCATGCATATGTTGGCATAATGAGGGGACCAATCCCGGCCCATTGAAGCGCCAGTGGCCTGAATATAACATTGACCGTTAAAGAGAAAATCGTTATTTATTAAGGATAATCCAAGGAGTTGCATTATACCGTCATATAAGGGACCTCGAAATTGAAGTGCTCCACTCACTGCATTAAGCCCTTCAGTATGGTCAATATTTGTATATATGCTCTGAACATCTGATGTTATAAGCAAGCATTCATCAGGCATGCGTGCGTGCGTGCATGCGTGCATGCATCTGTATATACGTCTTACGCCAGTCATTCTGAACAAGTGGCTTGAGATCGCGGCCCATAACCATAGTGTTACCGACTACCGCCAGATGTCGCACGAGTTGTGCATATTGTCTATTGTAAATTCTTAATTTTTTTATAATTAGTGCCCGTGGTGAAGCTATAAATTCCAATCCATATGCATCTCCCTCATTTGAGGTATCCAGCCACGTAAAATAACTGCCATTTCGGTCTTTATTATTATTATTAGTTTTATTAAGGAGAAATGGATCAGTATTGGCTAGACACCTATTAGATTTCAGTCAACAGAAAGGGGAACTGGTTTACATTAGTTATACGATGTAGAGGTTTAATGAGATGTACATTGCATGATGATGGTTTACTTATTGTTTTCAGAAAATAAGTTAATATGTATCAATTAAGTAACTGTAATACTATTGGTTAAGCAGACGGTATCTTGAACAGAATCCAACACTATAAGGTTAGTTTTGTGTCTGTAACCGCAAATATGTGGTATTTAAATGTGGAATTTCAATAAATAAATCTATAAGCAGGCTACCAAAAATAAAAGATCAAGTCAGCATTACAAACGTAAACATTATGATATAGTAGGTAAGAGAACAGTCAAATTAATAATTGTTTGTCCTATATAGTCGTCTGCTATGTATGCATCACTGTATGTGTTAGCTTCAGTGAGTGAGTTTAGTCAATCAATCAGACAGTGGAACATTCTTAGTGTCGGCAATGTTTCCATCTGGAACATATGGATGAGTATCTACTCTCTAGGAAAAATCAGTTCGAACTATTTATTGCAGTGGATGAAACATCCTGCAAATACGGCTACAACTCGGATTTGACAACACGATCTAGATATAAAGCCACGATACACTATCAACTGAGTTACAGTTACCCGCAGTTCAGCCTTCTGGATCCACTTCTGCAGGAATGAAAGTTTTACATCGATTTTAGTTTTGAATACTTTTTCGAGACAGACTCTGTTATACCCACTTTTTGAAACACTTGGATCTGTAGAGACAGGGACGACAGCGGAGAGAAATGGTATCTTTGGAGGTCGCTCGGCCCATTTAGCCTACAATGTGCACAAAAGTGGCCGTAAAACATCGATCATCATCATCAATCATCACCATAGGTAACAGATGGGAATACCAATGGGTTGGCAAAAGATATTGATCTAAAGTTTATGATCCGTCTATATTGTCGTGGAGCTATGGTATGCCAAATAGTGAGAACAAATCAACGAGATATTCGAAACGCTCGTATGCCGTTCGACAAAGTATCACGTGAATAGAGCGCGGTAACTAACTAGGTCACCATTAAAAGCTGCGAAGACGTCTCTGTGAATAAACCAAAAACTCAGTACTCTCTCTGTTGCTTTCCTCTTCAGGCTTACTCTGTGTGTGTGTGTGTGTGTGTTAGCCACATCATAAGTGTACCAGTTAAGACAGGATATACCACTTTTGAGTTTGGAAAGATATAATAATGCGGACGTAACGTTGTCATAGGCCGCACGAGTGCGTAGCCCTGCACCGGTGTTCTAAGAAGTTCACAATTTTTGTTTGCTGTCATGAACGAATGCAATCCAGCGAAACATTCACCTGCGACTGGATCAAACGGTGAACGGGAACACGAACACTCGCCACAGCAACGACTGGACATATTCGAACCTAAAGGCCTCGGTAGTCTGACCGACCACCATACGAATCGAGCTTTTATCGTATTCTCAGCGATCGACTGGAAAGGTGAATACAGAGCGCAGCCTTCGTCAAAACTGTCACTGGGTCTGCGGCGTTGTTAGGCCTCGGGTGGCCTATGCTGGTGGGCGAGGTTTATATGAGTTACACGTCAGCTATTGATGTAGACGAGTCTGTCGTTTATTGGCTGCTCAATATACATGTATACATCTCTTTCAAGTTGAGTTGTTCCGTGAGTAAAATGGTAGACAAAACGGAGATGGTCTTTGTGGCATTGGTGCTGTCCTTGGTCTCGGTACTTGTGGCTGGTGAACGGGAAGACAAAAGGTATGTGTGTGTGTGCGCGTGTGTACCATATCTATTTTATTTAGTATCAATTATATAAATCAGAACGTATCTCTTAAAACGACTCCCATCTTTAAGAAAAGCTCGAAACACCCATATTATGGTTCCGTAAAATAATATATATATATATATATATATATATATATATATGTGTGTGTGTGTGTGTGTGAGAGAGTATATATATATATATATATATATATATATATATATAAAACACAACCTATCATAGCCAATCAACTACATTCAAAGTCTGTCCGACATTATCATATTATCGTATGATAAGATTTGATGATGTACCAGTTGTTTGAATCCTTTATCTCTTCATCTACATTATCTGTGTTTTGGGTATTTGTTTTTAATTAATTACCGTTATGATTAGAGAAAATGAAAGAAAAAACTATTCTAAAATAATCCAGAAGAGGATAATCTAAATATAAACAAAAACAAGAAACTATGATTAAAACAAAACCAGGCTTTGTGCTGAAGACTACGGCCAATAAAGATTAAGCCTAAAATGGAAAAATTAAATATTAGTACACAGTATGAATAGTATATGAATAATATAAACATAAATCAGAACAAGTTCAGATCAATACTAATAGCAGCGATACAACACGACTCAACCTAAGTTAAAATATCAATAAATAGATAGATAGATAGATAGATAGATAGATAGATAGATAGATAGAGAAGGGAACGAAAGATAGAACGAAGATTAATGGGGGTTTTCTAATTACACTGAAGTTTGATTGTGGAACAGAATATCAGAACAACAGTGTTCATGCTTAAATATTTAGCGACGTCACGTGACCTGGCTAACAACTAGTTCAAACAACAATTCACCTTGATGTCTGTAATGCAGCGTGTGTAAGTCACAACATCTGGTACTAGCTGTTACCGTGTAGCTAGTAGCGTGTAGCTAGTACAGCTCATTAATAACTAGTTCTTGGTTTCCTGCTTATCCTCAAAGCATCAATTCTGGGAACTTCATAATAATTGTCTACGTTTGTTCCAATTGGTGAATGAGGGAGCGATGATGATGATGATGATGATGGCCACTTTTATGCACATGGTAGGTTTAACGACATATTCTTATCACATCGAACAGGATACGGCGATCCGAACTCGGAGCGCGAGCTGGTTCTGTAGTTGTTTAAAGAACTATCAAGAACCGACTGTTAAAATAAAATCGACAGCTTGTTCGTAATCCGGAAAGTTGTATGTCTCATCGGGATTACACCGACACCGAACATCGATCGTTTACCTACTAAGTGAATATGAGATTTCCTAAAACAACATGATGGAGTTCGGGATCGGTGAGTGTATCCTGAAAACCTCAATGAACCGTTGAAATGGTGTCCCGAATTCGATATCTAAAGAGGAAGAAACGGAAACCGGTAATTCAGACGGAATAAGATATTCCATTATAGAGTTATTTCCACCAACTATGTGAAAAAGATGATGATGATGATGATAATAATAATAATAATAATAATAATAATACACAAATCTCCTTTTAAGCCAAAGACAGCTGGAGAAAAAGCCTCGACTAAGTCAAATTTAAGAACAAATTTAAACATTTCAAAAGATCACGCACTTTTAACATCCCCTTGCAGTCTTTTTCACAAAGTGAAATATGCGACAACAAATGCCCTATTACCGATCTAACTTGAGAAGAAAAATAAGGCGCCTGTGGTATTTGAAAAATAACTTGAGATTTCTGGATAAGAGCTCAAACACATTGTTGTTTTCTGAACGATCCCGGTAATGGGATCTTATTTTCTGACATCCGTCACAGAGGCGTCGAATTCTGAAGTAAGTTTTGCTCGACGACGGGACGTGAAGTCCTTCATGTTCATGTATCTGTCAACAGAAAACTCATCGATATCTTACTGACCTACTTGACATTATGAATGATTCACTACTCTTTCTCTCTCTCTCTCTCTCTCTTTCTCTCTCTCACTCTCTCACTATGTGTGTGTGTGTGTGTGTGTGTGCTACCGCATAATCGTATTGTGCGTATATAGTAAAATTTAAGTCATATTTAACACCATTTAGCTGTCCCGTGATTACAAGAGAGATCACATTATAAAAACTAAAGCCCCCCCCAAAAAAAAAAAACCATAAAAAAACAAACAAACAAACAATTCATGAAAACCAGGTAATTGATACAGATTGTCATACAAGGCGTCAAAATGGACTCTCTGTGGCAGCAATGCTCTAAATGGGTTTGATACCATTCAAGCACTTTACCCGATAAACCCGTACACATCTATTATAAAGATATGTAGATTATGGTCAACGGTGTCAAATGCAGCAAATAAATCCAGAAAATCGAAAGCAAACGCTTACCTCGCTGGATTGACTTAAATTATGTTATCATTTCCACACGAACCCGTCTTAATCCAGTTATATATGTAGTTCAGTGCTGCTGTCCAATAACTATATTACTCAATGAATAATCCCTAAGAGAAATAATTCTCCTTCCTGTAGTTTGAGACGACCCGGTAAATATTTAGACAATTACAGTCCAAACTAGAATTTCTTGTTATTAATGGCCGCTTCCTGAAACTTAGAGAAACAGCTATTAACAACGATCCTTTAGCTTTGCTAATCAGCCGAAAACAACATATCTTTGCTAATCCTTGACACACATAATATATATATATATATATATATATATATATATATATATATATAAGATGATTAACTCTACATAAAACAGTTCAGTGCACTTCTTCAGCAGTCAATTTCGCCGACGTCTCTGCTACTGGAATAAATGTACGCAATATGGATGTGGAAGATTGTATGGATGTGGAAGATTTCTTCCGACAAAGCAGGCTGGCCATAAGTATAGGCGTGGAGATATACTTGCCCCCTGGTTATTATCAACCCAGCTCTACCATTTTATTAGTTTTCTGTGATAGAAAAATGCATACAGGTCTCTACGACAAAATCGTTTTATTATTTTAATTTGTAGATTCCTATCCCGTTGCTTCTCTTTTCTCCTCGTCCCTCTTGTGCTTATATTTATATTACATCTTTAAATTATGATTAAGGCTAGTATATGGTATACTGGTCCTCTCAATTTTCATTCTAATTATTCATTCTAATCAATATGTAAGCCTTGTGCTTAATATATATATATATATATATATATATATATATATATATATATAATTGAAATTGAAATAGATCTTACTTACTTACTTGTTACATATAGGGCGCCTCCGTGGTCTAGCGGTAGCGTGCTGGACCACAGATCACTACCACCCGTGTTCGAATCCCGACGTGGGCATATCTGAAGGTTGTTTCGTCTTTCACTTCGTCTCATTACCTTTGGAGGTCGCTCGGCCCATTTAGCCTAACTTGTGCACAAAAGTGGCCGTAAAACATCAATCATCATTACTTGTTACATATACTTCAGACGACAGCTTATTCAACAATGGGCCATACTTTTAACGAGGTTAATCATTGTTTGAAGGACGGTCCTATGTTCATGTAGAGACTTCATACAAAACACCGGAAATAGTCCTTCGATCGTACTTTGATATTATTAGTGTAATATTCTGAATTTATGAATATGCAGTGTACTAACAACACCGCCCCCCCCTCCCCTTCCCCCCCCCCCCCGGAGAAAAACACAACCTCTATGAGCTAATTGGTAGCACGGTTGGCCATACACTTTTAACACCTTGGTTCAAATTCCTGCTACGCTAAGTCTATGAGGCGGGAGCGGTTTTGCATATTTCACTTCGTCAAATTACTTTTGGTTATAATAGAATAGATTTTGACAGAACTTAGCATTTATATGCCCAAGCAAACACAACGACCAATAATTCTGTACCCCCCCTCCCCCGAGAGCGAGAGGGGGGCGGTCACCCAGTCTTTTAACGTGGTTAGTTTGTTGTACGCCACTGTTAATAATAACAACTGTTTGTCTATTGTAGAGAAATATACATCTATAAGGATTGTGCGTGTGTGTGTGTGTGTTCGTGTGTGTGTGTTATTATTTGGCATTTACCGCCGCCATTATGATCGATCTTTAGCGTGATTGGCATTCATTTGATATTAGTCATTCCCAGTTCTATTTTTTTTCCATTCAGTCCTCATTCATGACCCAAAACTCAAGGTCAGGCGATCGTAGTACGCCTCCTGGCGACATTCGAGAAGCTGGGTGTTTTATAAGGTTATTGATAGCTCAAATATCGAGTAATAATCCATTGGTCAAGTGATCGTCTGTGTTATTTTCGTTTTATCTTTGATATATATATATATATATATATATATATATATCATGAGGTATATAGGTTATGGTCAACAGATAATCGTTCAGAATTAGACATAAACATTAGTTCAAGGTTTCTCAGCAAGCAAAGGAGCGGATCTGGGTGGGTTCAAAATAATAGCTCTTGGAGCACAGACAAGGATAAAATATACCTTTAAAAGCCAGTATAATTAGCATAATATAGCATAATTAGCATAGTATTTGAATCCCCCCCTCTGGTTAAGGCGACGCTGTATCTGTTGTTCGGAACATCGTGAACTAAATATTAGGGGGGGTCGCTCTTCTGGTGTTACCTGTAGGATATGAGTGTAGATAACGTGAATGTCAGGTTAGGATGAATGTTTATCATTGTTATCAGTCTGACACAGATAGTATTGTTATCAATGGCCCAGAGTGATGTGACAAATATAGCCATAGGTACAGGATATAGACTCGGAGTATAACTGAGGTATGTAAGAGATACGAACATATCAGTAATTGTATATACCGACAAACGCACGCAGAACCAAGAACACACGCAAACATAAACATCAATACACGCAAAAATGTGTGTGTGTGGGTGTGTGTGCACAAACTGACATATATATATATATATATATATAGAGAGAGAGAGAGAGAGAGAGAGAGACTGTTAGTCATCCTACGCCCACGTGTTCATGCCCACACATACACATACACCAACGGATAAAACAACCGACCGAGCGGAACCTATAAAAACCATTATCTGTAACGTTTTTAATTCATTATATGACACGCCGCTGTAATCAGCTGTTAATCAATAGTCTGAACTACGCCAACCAGCAAGCCGCGAGCGGTTGGTAAATATTCACACACACACACACGCAGAGAGAGAGAGAGAGAGGGGGGGGTCTGTGGAGCCTTCTGGTCGATTCCATATAACAGCCACAATCCTGCTAAAGCGAAGCAGCCATTTGCAGGCGCCGTATAACCACGTGACGATTGCAGGGTATAAGCACGTGACAAACACTGGGAATAAACACGTTACAAATACTGGATAACCACGTTCACAGGACGATGTAGCCGTGTGACGAGTACTGTGTGTTCGTTCGTTCGTTCGTTCGTGTACTGGACGTGGGCGTAAATAGTACAGGCGGCCAGTATGGGTTCTTCTAAATACCTCAGTGAACTGGTCTTTAACCATGGATTATATTATTTGACAGGATGGCCGAGGTAATGCGATATGTAACAATGTTGTGTTATGGTGTCTCAGTATGGCTTGTGTTGTACATATTGGATTAGTATTTTAGTGTGTGAAAAAGCGTTTGATATTTGATAAGAGTCAAATGTCCTCTGTCATTCGCTGTCGTGGTGTTGCGTGTTTGGATATGTAGATGAGCTGAAACCCCATTTAAATTCACTTCAGAACAGCTTTGTCTTCTATAATGGTAATGACATACACACACACTGAGAGAGAGTGTGTGTGTGTGTGTTCTCAGTAATGCCATTTTGGGATATCTTAGATGTACAGATTGTATATTTGGCTATATATATATATGTGTGTGTGTGTGTGTGTTATTGCCAATCATAATGCTACACATATATTTAACAGCAGCCTAATTTGACTATTTGTTTCTATATATAAGTGCGGGGGTGTCACACACACACACAAGAGAGAGAGAGAGAGAGATACACACACACACACAAGAGAGAGAGAGAGAGAGAGAGAGACACACACATAGAAAATATTATTTTCTTGGTATTTCCTTTTATGCTAACTGACTAAGTTGGTAACACCTTGAAACACTTGGACAGAATGACTCAAGACTCACATATGGTAACATTATTAGTATTATTATTGAGCACATCTGTTGACAGGTAACATTCTTACATACTCATACATTTAGGTGTGTTTAGTTGGCGACTGATATCTTTCAGGTACCAATCTATCTGTCCATCTCTCCTTCAATATGTGTTGTAATTTATCGGGTTGATCGATTGATTAATTGGTTTGGTTTGGTTGGATTTGCTTTGATTAGATCACTGTTCATTTTCCAAAACGAACACAGACATGCATGATTCAGACGCAGATACGCACAACGTCGGCCCACGCAATGAGTGTAATGGCGGGCTGAAAGTGAGTGGCGCTTGGTAAGCGCCGATAAATGCCGAACAGGGGTATCGCTATTCGAATCGAGAACCTCTCCCGTTTCGACCAGCCACTCACTCCGCTGAAAGGCTGGTTCGGTGTGTGTGAGGTTTCCCGGAGCTATAGCTAAATAATGCAGTCATGCCTACTCGAACCAGTTAAAAGATGTTCGTGCACTCCGGTCATCAATTATACAGTCACACGATACACGTAAAACGGAGCTGTCTCGGTGTTCAGCGGTACATTAACTGGGATTAACCACATTACTGCCACTCAATACAAGATTATCATCACCCATAACATATATACAGGTTGTTCTTTACTCTGTTGTAAACAACGATGGTCGTAATAAACGGGGACCATACCGAAGTATGCTACCATTTTGGGGGTCGAGTTGGTGAATGGTGTCAAATAATGGGCACTTCTTAACGTGGCCAAGTGATATAAACTCGTATATCGGGTTTTAGAAGTTATATGATATCGTAAGCTTAAATTAGTACAATGATGAAAAGGGTTATGTCAGAAACACGATGCTTCCGTTGAAGACATTTATCCTGATAAACAAAGCATAAATACCACACGCGCGCGCGCACAGACACACACACACATAGAGAGAGAGAGAGAGAGAGAGAGAGAGAATAATAATAATAAATAAAACATGCAACAAAATGTGTATATATATATATATATATATATATATTATACATAATGTACTATAATAGCTAATGACTGTCGTGGGAGTCAGCCGTCACAGGTGGTTCGCCAAGGAAGTTACTGGGTACAGGCTGGAAAAATAGCCAGGATAGTTTTCTCGAAATTTTGCTGTGTTCACATACCAAGGCCTGTATACCAATCGGTATGTCAAAGGTTTATTCGACTGTGAATCGTTGCAATGTTCGCGATCTCAGCGAGCTGACTAGCAAATAATTGAGCGCGACTTCTGACATTGTTATTTTTAGACCAATGTGTATTCTTATTTTGTATACTACAGCAATTATCGTCCAATTTCGTAAGAGCGAATAATATGAGAACCAGCATAAAATTCTGAACCAATAAGATGAGGACCAGCATAATATTATGAACCAATAAGATGAGGACCAGCATAATATTCTGAACCAATAAGATGGGGACTAGCATAATATTCTGAACCAATAAGATGAGGACCAGCATAATATTCTGAACCAATAAGATGAGGACCAGCATAATATTCTGAACCAATAAGATGAGGACCAGCATAACATTCTGAACCAATAAGATGAGGACCAGCATACTATTTTGAACCAATAAGATGAGGACCAGCATAATATTCTGAACCAATAAGATGGGGACCAGCATAACATTCTGAACCAATAAGATGAGGACCAGCATACTATTTTGAACCAATAAGATGAGGACCAGCATAATATTCTGAACCAATAAGATGGGGACCAGCATAATATTCTGAACCAATAAGAAGGGGACCAGCATAATATTCTGAACCAATAAGATGGGGACCAGCATAATATTCTGAACCAATAAGATGGAGACCAGCATAATATTCTGAACCAATAAGATGGGGACCAGCATATATTCTGAACCAATAATATGGAGACCAGCATACTATTCTGAACCAATAAGATGGGGACCAGCATTATATTCTGAACCAATAAGATGAGGACCAGCATAATATTCTGAACCAATAAGATGAGGACCAGCATAATATTCTGAACCGATAAGATGAGGACCAGCATAATATTCTGAACCAATAAGATGAGGACCAGCATAATATTCTGAACCAATAAGATGAGGACCAGCATAATATTCTTAACCAATAAGATGAGGACCAGCATAATATTCTGAACCAATAAGCCTTCAGACAATTCTCTATTGATATCCGTTCATAGCAATTGCCAGACCTCCCCCAAAAAGCCGTGTAAGAAATGAATTGCCATTTCGAACAAACGAGTATGTGTCGGTAGTGGACATGATCAATAGACTCGAGTGCGAATCCACTCAGAGAAAACCCGGCTAACAACATTGCCATTCTAATAATATCGCAGTTGAATAATTATAATCTTTTTTCATAACTAGAAAGATGATCGTCGGAGCACTGTTCCGTTAATATAAGTTTCCTGTTAATGCCGCCAGGGGTCAGTATGAACGGTGGTATTAATTGAGATATTTTAACACACACTCACCCACACATATACACACGTTCATAACATCACTTGTTTAAATATATTCTACTATTTACGGGTGCTTTCGTGTGTGCGTGTCTATGTGCACATACGTGTGCACAATGTGCATATACAGCAAAACATTTATAGTAAGACGTTTCTCCAAACACAACACATTGCTGTAGTACAGTTGATAGTGTGCTACACGATGGTCTTGCCCTCCTGGCCATGGGATCGTATCCCAGTCGTGTCTAGCTGTACCCGTGGCCTAGATGTTTGATCTTGAAATAAAAGGCCTCGGTCTAGTCATATTATTCCCCTAGAGAGTATTTCATCGCGCCATATATATATATATATATATATATATCCCGAGACCAGCCCCAATCAATCACTCACTCACTGACTCAGCCAAAGCTCCGATTTTAATCCCATATTAAATAAAAGAGTTTATATTAAAATCCGTATATTAAAAAAATGGGTATATCGAAGTATCCTCCACACAATTATATATATATATATATATATATATATATATATCAAATTAGCTATTAAGCCACGAGGAAGTGGATTAAAGACTTCCTCTACCAAATAAAAAATCATCGGAAATACAATGTACAGTAATATCTATAAAATCCGACTAGTCAAGTAATCTACCTATCGTGGCCTAATAAAACAGGTGACCCGAACCTGACTCAGCGGGTGACCTCGTTAGAGAAAATTCGGGCTGCACTTTCACCAGCGTTGACAAATGCGGCGTACGAATTCGATTGTCCGCTATAGACTCGTGGCCGCAATGCGCGGGTATCTTATAGCGCAGCTTTTGTTGCATTTGCAGCGCAAATTAAGCAAATTGGACGCCAAAAGGATCGGCATTGTTACAGGCCGATTAACTAACTCCGACGGTGAGCTATGTTTTATAACGTTTACATGAAGCCAGACAACAACCAGACATTGGATTGGCCGACCAGGTTATTGGGTCTAGATGTCCAGTTTTATGTCACATTCTCTAGTCTGCCACAGAAACGGACTACCTAAAATTCAGTTTACAGTATTATTCTCTGAATACAGGCTTATAAATCTAGAAACGTGTCTTTTTTTGGGGGGGGGAGGTCTGCACCTTGTCTGAAGCGAGCGGTATTTTGGCAGTATCTGTATTTGTGTGTTTGCTTGTGTGTGTATATGTGAGTCTCTCTCTCTGTGTGTGTGTGTGTATCTCTCTCTCTGTGTATCTGTCTTGTCTCTCTCTCTCTCTTCTATATATATATATATATATATATATATATGTGTGTGTGTGTGTGTGTGTGGCCAGTGAAACGGGGAATTAATTGTAACGGGTCATCTCTTAAAATACAGTTTTTTTCTGTCTTCGACTTGTTGTTGTACGCCACTGTCTGGGTATATATATATATATGTATGTGTCTTTCTCTCTCTCCCACTCCACCTATCTACCTACCTATCTACCTACCTATATATATATATATATATATATATATATATATGTGTGTGTGTGTGTCAGTCTGTCTGTTCGTGTGTGTGTGCTGTGTGTATGTCTGTGTCAATCGGGTTGTCTCTATCTCTCTGTTCATCTGTGTGCCAGTCTTTATGTGAATCTATCTATCTATCTATATGTGTGTGTCTGTATATATGTCTATATGTATGCATATATGTCTACCCCATTGATAATGTCTTCAATTAATATCCAACATTTATCCACCTCACTGTTTATGGTGTTGAATTTCATTTCATGTTAATGTCCGTTCAAAGAAGAGTAACAGTAAACACAGGTGCAGTGTATAAATATTATGCAACAATATCATTTCGGTGTAAGGCAATCAGCGCAATACATAAATATTAACACGCTGTCTAGCAGTAAAACGTGTTATTTATAAAATTGAAATATAAGAAAAATCACATTTGTATTAGGTATACACCATTATACTATATCACATGCCAACTTTAAAATGGCATCAACAGAATATTTAATACGTGAGGATCGTGATTGTCGCGGCTTTATTCACGAGTTTGATGCTTTTTCTAGCAACTCCAACATAGAGGCTGTGCTGAATAAGCGACAGCCTGGGGATTCTCCCCGAATTACAAACAAGCAAGCATCCTTTTGCGCAGTCATTTGCAGATATATTTTTAGCAAATCGAGGGTTTATGTTTTCATAATGTTCTTTGGCTCTGATCCGAGCTGTGTGGCGTATAACAGTAACGTTACACTTGTTTGGATCTTTAGCACATTCTTAAACCTTTAACGTCTTATGGATTTGAAGTCTAGTATGTTGATCGTTCCAGACCTAGCCAAAACAGATATTGACTAGAAATTGTAACATACATACATACATACAAACAAACTCTGGCATTAATGAACATTTCACCACAACACTCGCATCCTCAACATAATCTTCTTGTGAATTATTATTATTATTATATTCTTATTATTATTACTCTAATGGATCCCTGTGTTCAGATAATAGTCCCTAATAATTTTCTGATAGAAATTCTTAAAGGTCACATTTCAAGGTCAGAAAAAACAATACAAATTATTCCATTAGACCGTAATCTGATTAGCGCAACTAATAGAAAGCTTTTCTTCACCATTGTTATCGTTGTTGTTGTTGTTGTTCTTGTTGTTGTCAGAGTTAGAGTGTCTAAAATGACATGATTTAGTATTTGTATTAGTAACATCATCATCATCATTTTCATCATCATCATCATCATGGACAGTAGTAAAACATATCAGCACATGACAATGATGCATCAGCAATAATAGAACAGAATCAATTACTACTGCTGCTTCTGCTCAAATTACTACTACTACTACTAATAATAATAATAATGGATAACCACGGTGTGTGTGTGTGTGTGTGTGTGTGTGTGTCACCGGTCGATAATATTTGCCACATACGTAAGTGTCTTATGCATTTGTAAGACCATGTTTGTACCCCTAACGCCTCATTATCACAATTACCGTTGGTGAATCCTGACAGATAGACCCTCATTAGTCTGGACCAGCCTTTAACGAATCCCAGATAAAATAAGGCCATGTTTATCTTTATCCGATAAAGGCTAGATAGAGCCATTATCACATCAGCTGAGATGACAGGGAATATCTCAAAGTGGAGAGAGAAATCCTTGACGTTCACCTGAACTAGTCGGATACGATGATGACTATACTGAACTAGTCGATAAAAACAAACATGACCGTCTACCGCGTGTTATAGTTGGAGATTATATTCCTGGGGGGTTTGTCTGTTGTCGGTCTGCTTGTGACTCGGTATATTGTTGTTAGGGCGATATTAGGGGGATACAGTTTCGGTTGGTTGATGTTGAACCCGCTGGTGGCATACTTAGTATCGCGGATTGGAATGATTAGAGAGAGAGAGAAAGATTGTGTGTGTCTGTTTGTGTGTGTGGGTATATGTGTGTGTGTCGGTCTGTGTGTGTCTGTGTGTGGGTCTATGTGTGCGTGGGTCTGTGTGTGTCTGTTTGTGTGTGGGTCTATGTGTGTGTGGGTCTATGTGTGTCTGTTTGTGTGTGGGTCTAGTTGTGTGTCGGTCGGTCTGTGTGTGTCTGTTTGTGTGTGGGTCTATGTGTGCGTGGGTCTGTGTGTGTCTGTGTGTAAGTCTGTGTGTGTGTGGGTCTGCGTGTGTCTGTCTGTGTGTGAGTCTATGTGTGTGTGGGTCTGCGTGTGTCTGTTTGTGTGTGGGTCTATGTGTGTGTGTGGGTCTGTGTGTGTCTGTGTGCGAGTCTATAGGTGTGCGTGTCGTATTACCTGTCCAGATCAACAGCTAGAGGTAAGCTATTTACTGATGATATCATTATAATATCTGGATATGACAAGGAATTTAGAGATGTGACAAGCAATTAAAAATACACTGAATGGACTAAATCGTGCCGATGTTTGGTTAAACAAAATTCATCCATCCATCCGTATGACAAGGAATTTACCTTGGGTTCTCGACCAGTTTGTTGACATTAGTGTAGACGAAGATTATAAGCGTCTCATCCAAATTATGTTATTATTAGTATCATCTGTGTCATCATCCTGATGTGAAATATTTTATTATTATTATTATTATTATTATTATTATTATTATTATTATAGCGGATCATTGCAATCTATTTTGATCTTTCCCAAAAACCTTCAAAAGCCATAGAATTAAACGATTTAACATCCACATCATCATCATTATCGTCATTAAACACAACAGCACACGATAAAAGATTTTAAATAATTATAATAAAAAGAACAACAACAGTTACTAATACTGCTACTATTACTAATGATATTGCACTACTAATTATAAATGAACACTTTATAAAACAACAATCAAATGGCCATATGTTAGTTCATTTTTTTGGTCAAAGTTGTTTTAATCAGTCTTGAAGATGTTGATTTTAATATTTTTATTATTTATCGGCTATATATATTACATTTACTGTTGCTGTGGTATATTGTCCTCCCGCGTAATGATGGTTATAAGGATAATAAGGCAAAATAACACTGTTAATAATACTACTGATATTATTGGTAACACTATTGCTACTATTTCTACTACTACTACTACTATTTCTACTACTACTACTATTACTACTACTACTATTTCTACTACTACTACTATTTCTACTACTACTACTATTTCTACTACTACTACTACCGTAACATACATGTTGTGGGTTTGAATCCGACTCATGGCTGGGTTTGATCCAGCTCAACGATTGATCGTTTACAAACAGCTGTTCCGTGAATAAAGCCAGTAGATAAAAAGATGACTGAGGGATTTTGTATATCGATGTATGCACATCACGTTTTGCACAATGTATATATACTTTGACACCAGTTATCGACTTCATTCGTGTAATTAAATCACATTGTTGCTGGTAATCAGTGGGCTTGCAGTAACAGCTGTATGATGAATTGACTGTGTGATAATGAAGGTATGGTCGACGTGGGATTGTAAGGTGATAATGAAGGTGTGCACGACGTGGGATTGTAATGTGGTGATGAAGGTGTGCTCCATGTGGGATTCTAATGTGGCAATAGCGGTGTACTCGACATGGGATTGGAATGTGGCAATCTCGGTGCACTCGAGATGGGCGAGTAATATGGCAATAACGGTTTGTTTGACATGGGATTGTAATATGGTAATCAGGCTGTCTTTGAGATGGGATTGTAATGTGGCAATGACGGTGTACTCGACATGGGATTGTAATTTAGCAATAATGGTGTGCGCGAGATGGGATTATAATGTGGCAATGAAGGGGTACTCGAGATGGATTTTTAATGTGGCAAGGGCTGTGTGCTCGGTATGAGATTGCAATATGGCAATGGAGGTGTGCTCGCCATGGGATTGTTGTGTGGGAATGAATGTCGGTTAAATATACGTCGTAATGTAGTAATATGTGTTTATGGTGTCCAACAGGTTCTGCAAGCAAATATTTGTTCACATATCACACATGTTAGCTCACATGTTAGCTCACCATCACTTTTAGTTTACAGCAAGCGTTTTACTAACACACCACACATATGTTACTGCATTGCAAGCATATATTATCAGTACACACCAAGCACGTTTCCCCAACAAGCCAAACACGACGCCACCGTAGAGCAGACATGGTACCACCGTACAACAAACATGTAATCATCCTGAGCTAAACATGATACCGTTCTAGTACAGATCAGACATGTTGCCACCACAATGCAAAGGGATAGCACGATGCAAGAAACATGTTCTTTTCCCTTGGGGAAACATAAACCGCCACACACATGCCCCAATCAAAGCCAAACATGTATTACCACCCATCAAACATGTTACCATCCCAATGAAACATATACCATCATTTATCCAACATGGTATTACCACATGGTAAATAGGTACCACGGCGCAAGAAATGTGTTCCCATCGCACGGGGAAATATGTACCACCACACACCAAACATGGACCAATCGCAAGCCAAACATGTACCACCACATATCAAACATGCTTCCACCTCAAATCAAACATGTACCACCACACATCAACCATGCTTCCACCCCAAGTCAAACATGTACCACCACACATCAAACATACGCCAATCATCGGTCAAACATGTACCATCGCATATCAGACATGCTCCCACCTGAAGTCAGACACACACCACCACACATCATACATGCTTACACTACAAACAAAACGTGCATCACCACGCATCAAACATGTTACCATCATATATCACAAGCCAAACATGTACCACCACACATCAAACATGCTTCCATCCCAAGTCAAACATGTACCGCCACACATCAACCATGCTTCCACCCCAGGTCAAACATGTACCACCACACATCAAACATACGCCAATCACGGGTCAAACCTGTACCATCACAGATCAGACATGCTCCCGCCCGAAGTCGAACATATACCACCACACATCAAACATGCTTACACCACAAACAAAACGTGCACCACCACGCATCAAACATGTTACCATCATATAGATAATAGGTCATCATGCATTAAACATATGAAAAGCTGTTCATGTTATCATAGAGCCATCATATTTTAGCACTCGTTATACACACGGTCACAGCACAATCAATATTGTTACGTATTAGATAGAAATGTACGACATTCCATTGCGTGTTCCATTTAAGATATTCAACATTTTGAACTATTCGTCACGTTTTATATCGATCAATGTTTCTCGAGTGTTTTTTTAGAAGAAATACACAGCTGAGAGCTGAACATTCGTACATACAGTGAAACATGAGTAATCAGCTGCCGCCCTATTCCGACCATCGGATATCTCAGTCTGTTTTTGGTGTTGTTGTTATATGCCGATGATTAATATTAACATTTATAATTCAACTATTTTCTTACCTGTTGCTGCATGGTCTCTCTCTCTCTCTCTCTCTCTATCTCTCCTATATATATATATATATATGTGTGTGTGTGTGTTTGTATATATATATATATATATATATATGATTACGTCTGATCACTGTCATAGAGCCACAAATTGTGGAACTCTGGAAGATTATTCGGGAATATTCATTCAGCAAGACGATTCTTCCTACGAGATTCTCTCTCACGCACTCTCTCTCTTTATCTGTGTGTGTATGCGTGTGTGTATGTATATATATATATGTGTGTGTGTGTGTGTGTGTGTGCGTGCGTATCACCTATTTGACCGGCTGATATAGATTTTACTGTACGGATAAAAAAATCTAACTTTAGACGTTAACCGGCCACGTATACTAAATAGATGAATATTTAATCGCATGATTGAGTTACGGACAAACAATATTATTGTTGTAACTCTTTTTGTTGGCTGTCTAAAAAAAATTCCTTCCAAACATTTAGCCATTATTTCGTTCTGGTTCGTCGACGACTAGCATCTGAAGTGCAGAAAAGATCAAACTGTAACCTGATTTATTTATTTGAACGAAGTTTTTAAAAACAAGTACGCCGAGATATGCGCGGAATTCACCCCCATTTTGTCTTTATTGTTGGTAACTTCGAGGCCGAATTGAATAGCTTTGAACGGGAATACTAAGGTGTTGCTAATTCTGACAAAACTTCTGTAAGGCGTTTGTTAACGCTGGTTTGTGGCTGGTATTTAAACGGCCAATTCTTAGCTATTTATTAGCCCCCGTTTCTTTCACTATATAAACGGCTGAAGGTTCTGTGAATTAGCCAGTCCACATAATATACAGGGTCTAGGATATTTCTCGGATCAAAACAGTTGTGATCGACTCCTTTTTGGGGGGCTAGTTTTCCATAACGGTGTATCTTCTTCAATTTCAGTATGCCTCCAATACTTGGCCCTATAGATGGCATTGTTTGGCTGGCTTCCGGCGTGGCATGCGCAGTGGTGCTGTTGGACATCGCAGGCCGTTGCTACTTCTGGCAGAGGAACAAGAGGCGCCACGAAGTGAAGCACAGGACCACGCAGACATCCAGTACGGGATATGACGTCACAGATGGCATCGTGCGGAGAGAGATTGGCTGCCATCTTGGCGCGTCACTGCCGCCAGACACAGCTGGTGGCATCGAACAGAAAGAGGTACGCTATATTTACATACAGATAAATCAACATTAAAATATCTCTAACTAATGAGTCAGTGCGTCATAATGAAGCGTTAAGTTAAAACTGACCTCTTCCAGATCAGTGAATAGTAGATCGAGGTATTAACGTTTGCATTATGATATAAATGAAACGTTATAACACACACACACACACACACACACAATATATATGTGTGTGTGTGCGTGTGTGTGTTTGTTTCTCCCTCTCTCCGTGCGTGTGTGTGTGTGTTTGCGTGCGTGTGTGTGTTAACAGTGTGTGTGATAAATCACCGGCACAGATATTCACGAATCCTGAATGTAGTATCGGCAATAAGTCGGGCTACTCTGCATCCGGAGAAGCAACTTTTCATGGTGAGACACGAGTAATGTCTCGCCGTTTTCTAAGTCACACAAAAAAAAACGAATCAGCCGCAGTCGTGGGGTCTGATCTAGGTCAGAAGATGGTCCTTAGAGCGGCACTGTCATAATACTTGTATATTATTGGACACATTTTTAGTGCATTACACATATAATTTATTGGATTTGTATGCTTATGAGGTATTTGACCCTCCAACAAATATCACAAGGCATATTATGCTGCGGTTGTTGCAGAGTTCCGTTTTATATGCGTGGAGACTATATTTCCTGGTCCCCGCATTGAAGAAAAGTTAATCTAGAGCTGTATATTCCATGTACTATTTGCATCTTTGGGGGGACGCCGTTTAGATGTACTATGGCATTCAAGATTAACCCCCTATGTGTGTGTCATAAATAGCATTTAAGAACGTTATTACTACAAAAGTTTGAATAGCGGACATTAGGTCTGGTTTGAAAATGTTAACAGTATCGAAGCTATGACGCGCTATTACAGTCGTGTTCAGCGCAGATGTCAGTCTTTTAATAGCAATTAAGCTAAAAGTTTTAATAGTAGTCGCTTCGTGACGCCTGCCCGTAGTAAAAACTGACCTTTGAAGACAGTGATAATGGGGTTATATAATTTATATAGTATTGCTTTGAAGAAAGCTAGAACAATTGATAAATAGCTATAAATAGGTCTCCTCTAAATTATTAAAAATAAAGGCGGACCTTAAGACCCACTGAGGACGTAAAACAATCTGGCAGTGACCACCCTCAGGATATTTCGGCTCCATTTTTCCGTACTGCTCCCCTGTGAGTGGTGGGGGAGGAGTTTTCTCAAACACTCCAATATAGAGACTGTGCTGAATAAGAGACATCCTAGACGTTCTCCCGAAAAACAAAGCATTAACCTAAACATTCTCACAAATGCCGTGATCTGACTTGGGTGTTCTACTCCCAAACTCCACTGCTGTAGGTGATCTGACTTGGGTGTTCTACTCCAAAACTCCACGGCTGTAGGTGATCTGACTTGGGTTTTCTACTCCAAAACTCGCCTGCTGTAGGTGATCTGACTTGGGTGTTCTACTCCCAAACTCCACGGCTGTAGGTGATTCGCTTTTTGTGCTTTGGCAGCTTAGGGACTGGTGAGACATTACACATGGCTCAACATGAAAAGTCGCCAATCTGGATGCAGTTCCCCGAAGAAAAGTCCAGAGTTTGAATTCACGCTTCCAGATTATCTGTGCCTATGCCTTATTATACACAACTTAAACGCATGCACACGGACACACACACACACAACATCGGCAATAAGTCAGGGTACTGCACCCGGAGAAGCACCTTTTCATGCTGAGACATGAGTAATGTCTCACCATTTTCTATGTCGCTGTGCAACAGAACACACACACAAAAACGAATCACCCGCAGTCGTGGGGTTATGATCTAGGTCAGACGATGGTCCTTAGATCGGCACTGTCATAATACTCTTGGACACATCTTGAGTGCATTACACGTAAAGTACTTAAGCTGGGTATCATGTTACGAGAAGCATATTCTTAAGGAGTAAAAAATTTACTTATCCTATCAAAAGATATCAAATATACATAATGGGTTCTCTTCCAGCACCTCATCACGGGATGAGCTATTGGCAGATGAGTGATAAATTTCCCCGTTCGATACATTTGAGTCAATTCTTCTAAAATCACATTGACTAGCTGTTGAACGGCGTATCGATTTCAAAACAAATTCTAAAAGCCTATAAATCTATCAAAGACATGGCACCTGAATACCTCCTGTGTGAATATATGTCCATTAGAAATTCATCCCGAAAATTCAGGTCATCCAGTCAGATAGTTTTTCAGGTACCCGTGTCTCGGCTCAAGTAATTTGGAGATTATCCATTTAGTAATGTGCCCCCCCCCCACACTTTGTTGAATAGATTTCCGGTTGGTATGAGAATTGCCTCGTCTTTTGAAAACAAATTAATGTATTCTGAAAACACACATTTTCAAAGTTGTTTTTACCGATAATTAATGACTACCATTAAAATCCCTTAATGGGTTTTAAATACATTTTATTACAGGTATCACTGTAGAGCGCCTTTGAATGGCTCATCTTAGAAATGACACTAAATTAAATATACACTATTATTATTATTATTATAAGATATTAAAAAAGATCCCACGTATTTCAGGAACCTGTCAAACACCTTGTGGGTTCTAACTAAATGAAAAACTAAAAGACTCAAATTTGGGAGAAAATTCATTAAAATCTATGTTTTGTGTCTATCATCAAATCTTTAACCTCATCGAAAATGTTCCCGATCGAGAAACGTATATTACTATTTCAGCTAACCAGTCGCTCATTATATGTTGCACTACCTTATGTATACAAACCTCTCTCTCTCTCTCTGTCCGTACATATATACATACATACACAAATATAGGAATATAAGCCATACGTGTGTATCACTACTCACAAAGCCTAGCTCATCATTCTGTATGCTCCTCGATTTATGCTATCTACGCCAATACCTGGCGCCATAATGATTGTCCTTAACCTGGGCCACGCTATCAAACAAAATCAATCAATATCAGCGTACTGTGCTAGCTGTTATTGTTACATGTTGATCTACCTGTCTCTACCTGTACTCATCAATACCTATATGAAGGCAACCGGACTCCCGAATCACCCCCTCTACACACACACACACACACTCCACCCACACATTACAGTGTAGCATATAGTCGACACGCTCTGATGCCTGAAAACCGTATACATGTGGCGGCCTCTTAGTACAATATCTGCAAAAACACGTTCATATTCGGAATTAAGGTATGTGTTTAATCAAGGGCAGATATGATGGACTAATTGCAATATATATATATATATATATATATATATATATATAAGATAAGGTACCGTACTAATTATTCTACATTTTGTATTCGCGTTTCTGTCACGCCGTGTTTATTTGATGGCGATAAGATATAATATTTAATGCAAAACAACATTACTGGAATATTTAAATCCTCCAAGTTATTCACTATTAGAAGCGTCAACAACAAGGTCATTAAACTACTACTACTACTATTACTACCGCTACTGCTATTAATATCCGTAATTTTTCATTATTCATACAAACACATAAAGCCATAATCCGCCATTTCTAACGCCCCGTGTTTGCGGGGATTACGTTTTTTTGTTTATCGGCGTTCCTACTTACCACAATCAAAGCTGAACGCTCGATTATGCCCGACCGTCGAAATAATAACCATAATCCCGCAATGTTACGAGGCGCTGAGCGATTTGTTTTCTAGCTCAGAAAACAACCGTTATTTCTTCTTCTTTCCGTATTCCGATCGCGCGGCGGGGGAGAGCGTGGTTTTGTATTTTTTTACGGTGGCCCACGGTTGGACGTCTGTAATAGGAACATAATAATTATTTCTATTACTCGATTTGTCGCATCGTCGCGATTATACAGATGTTTCAAGTTCTGGTAGTGACTGGAATGCGATGTTTCAAGGGTGTTTGGGCGTCTTAATAGTTTATTTCTTCAATCGGATGTCGTGAGTGCTACTACCAAAATTTGGAATACGTGTCTAAACCGAATTTGGTGGAAATAGCCAACTGTTGTTACTTGCGGGGCTTTTCAAATATCCGCATAGAGGCCAACTGATTGCGATCGCAGAGCGATAGTGAAATTAAGTTGAAACACTAAATTCGATCTCCTTCTTTTTGTGCCTTGGAAGACGTTGTTTTTTTCTCTCTCCAAAATGGCGTATTAGAATGCAGAGATTCGGGTGAATTGGGTGGAAATCTAATTTTGCAAGCGAATTTTGGATAAATCGTCCAAGCGAACGTCAAATTGGGAGAAGGCGTGGCTATATCTGAGTTCGGCTATATCCGAGTTCGGCTATATCTCAGTTCGGCTATATCTGCTGTTCGCAAAGGTGTTCATTATGAATATCCAAGATTTGCTATCACCTGAATCATCGGGATATACTGTACGTCGACAGGTCAGTCGTTCCAGTGCCAGCAGCCGAAGAAGCAGCGTATCAAAGCCTGACGGACTATCCGGAACAGAGAGTCTTCAGCAGGCGATCCACTTTCTCCAGACTGGCGGCATGGCAGATACCGGAAATGGACATACCGTACAAGATATACTGAATGACCTCGTCGAGGCTATGAGGACTAACGTCCAGTTGGCGGCAAATGTAAAGGTTAGTACTTGGACACCCATATATATATATATATATATATATATATATATATGGTTAGGCTTATACACACACACACACACACACGCGCGCGCATACATATATGTATAAGTGTGGTTATTTATTAACTATTTTGAGATGTTTTGTTATTCTATTTACAGTCTGATGTTTATACCAAGACATTCAAAACCAAAGTGGAAAAGATACGCTCTATCAAAGCTGATCTGGATGTAAGTCTGGTGTGTGTGTGTGTGTGTGTGTGTTAGCAGTAAATAATAAATGGACAAAACACTCTCCGGCGGGCGGTAACCAGATCGGGTAAACTGGAAATGAAACACCCTTCACACCTTCGATGGGATGTGAATTCTAATTATTGAGGTCTGTGGCGAATCACCCTACCAGCTCAGCCACGTGAACACCCCCTCATGTTCCTGCCTAAGTTTCTATATACATACTTATGTACAGTTTGATGTACAAATTGCATCAAGTAACCATATGTGACCAAATTCTTGATAAAATTCTCTCTCCCCCTTCCCACAAAGCCCGCCTCCAGAAAGTGTGAGTGAGAGAATGAGTGAGCGATTGAAAAATTGAGTCAGTAGATTTGTTCAGCGCTGGCGTTGATCACACATTGGATATAAGGCCAAGGGGCTAGTTCTTAGACAAACATCTCCCAAACACAGGTACGGAGAATCTGGAGATTTGCAGCGCAGCGCTGTAATCGCTGAGTTATCCCCCCCCCCCCAATATATCGCGAGTACCAATAATAGATAGATGCGGTATCAGACTAATCTGTCATGAACTACCTAGAAGTAGTACAGAGATGTGCCTATGATCAATGTTGTTGTTTTTACGGCAACGTTTGTGCACAAGGTAGGCTAAATGGGCCGAGCGACCTCCAAAGGAAATGAGGCGAAGTGAAAGATGAAACACCTTCCTAACATAGCCCAGCCAGCGTTTGACTCCAGGTGCTATAGATCTGTGGCCAACCGCGCTACCATGTTGGCGCCCTGTACCGATGATCCAGAAGACGGTACCACACAAGCAATGTTAGCAATGCGTTTATGCGTTTAGGATGACTTCTGGAAGTGAATGTTTTATCCTTTGATCCGATTGTCCTGGATGGTAATTTCGTTGGTATCAATCCCTTGCTTTGACACGAGCACCAGTTCAATGGCCTAATTATAATGATACGAAGTTCCATGTGAGACAGTCGGGTATCCCTTGAGATTAGCTGATCTCTAACGTTGGCCGTGAGCAACTAGCGCCCAATGAGAATGCTTCAGAGAGTCACGTGAGTGTCCCGAATACTCGGGATGACGTCACGTCTCCGAGCGCTCCGGCAAGTTAGTCCGCTTGCTTGCCTGATGAAAGGCGTGAACTGCTTTCGAACACTAGTCAACGTGGTGTAAATGGGGGGGGGGTCATTGAAATATTTTGTTCGTGTTTATTGATGGGGATAGGAGATCCGATGAAGAAAGGTGTAAATGAAAAATCCCCCCCCCCTCCCGGCTCAAATATTAACGAGAAATAAATTTGTTTCCAGAAGCTGAGCAGTGACGTCACACTCCAGGCGTTAGCCGTCCTGAATCAAGATGACTCAGAAGACGAGAAGGCAGTGGCGGAAACCGGAACCGGAAATGGGGCCCTAACGGCAGCCCTGGTAGGTGAACTAGTGTCGAAACAATAATTCTCTCTCTTGGGTGATTGACAGAACCTGTTCTAAATGAGGCTGCCATTCAGTAGTTGGTCTCTAAGGAATGCGCACATCATGGATTCAGTGTGTGTGTTTGAGAGAGAGCGCTTTATCTTAGCTATAGAACTACATATGCAGTCAGAATCCGTTAATCCGGACATCGTTTATCCGACAAATTCACCACCACACCGGATTTAGCTCCATTATAAATGACTCTTTAATCCGACAAAAGCGTGTTTCGCTTTCCGACTCCGACACTTCATTTCGCCAACAGAATGTGACATTTCAATGTAAAATTACCTCGATAATCCGACAACACGAAAATGGTGCCAAATATTTCCGCTGGTTCAGTCATGCAAGAGACACCAACATGTAACCAGTTACAATCATCCTCAATCATACACACCGACGCACGATGTTTCCATTGTCTGTGGCTATCTAATAGCCAATCATAATAATTCATGGGTAATTAAAACCACAAATGTGTGATCTTTCCAATGAGCAGATCATGAGTTAATCTGATGGACAAAGTGACACGAGTATTTCTTTATAATGTCTGTAATTAACAAACATCAAAATGATCCGTATCTTTCGCACGATTATTGAATATTGGTTTAAATACGGAGGTATATCTTTATGATTTAAAATGTGTGACACAGACTACCGCTATGTCACGGACTCGATATTTCGACATTCTCGTTTATCCGACATATTATCATCCGACAAATCTTGTCGGATTAACGGATTCTGACTGTATTACCAAATATTGTTATTATTATTCCAGCAAAGACGGGCTTTCCTCAGATCTCAGTGGTTAAGTTTGAGGCGGCTGCTGTTTTGTGTTGATCTCCAGTTACGTCATGCTGCAGTCCACCAAGTGGTGAGTGCTATCATAGCTCATCTGATCAGAATCGATTTAATCACCATGTTCTGTATGATCAAGCCGTCTTATGTGATTTCGGTTGATTTCATCACGGCGGTTGACATATAACCCAGGCTTATAACTTCATCACGGTTGATTTGATTACGACGTTTTATTTTGATCATAATGTTTTATCTAGCCATATATTGGTTTTTTTTTTTGGGGGGGGGGGAGAATCCACAGGCTGTCGCTTAATCAGGACAGCTATAGTCTATGTTGGAGTGGTTGAGCCAATTCCTCCCCCACCACTCACAGGGGAGCAGTAGAGAAAGATGGAGCTGAAATACCCTGGAGTAGTCACTGCCAGAGTGTTTTACGTCATCAGGGGGTCTTTAAGGTCCCCCTTTATTTTTAATAATTCAGTGGAGACGACAGCGCCATTTAACGTGGTCAGCCACCCACGATATTGTGAGCCGAGAAATCAATCTCTGGAAAAGTTTCGACTCTTGCTGGGATCGAACCTGTGACCCTTGGCACCAGGTGCCGGGTGCTTAACCGCTAGGCCACCGGATCTCACTAGCCATAAATTGATGTAATGTAATCACAAAATTGATGTAATCATAATGTTTCATATCGTGTTATCTGATCAGGAGTTATTCGATCATAATGTTCTCTATTCTGGCATCGCCATAGCCATCTGTATGATCTTATATTATTACATGTTAATATACAGGCGCAAGCCACACACACAGACACACACACACAGAGAGAGAGAGAGAGAGACAGACACACACAGTGCTATATACAAGCGATGCATCTTCCCATAAGCATCATATTTCTTCAGTATGACACCATTATCTAATCTAGTCTCTTTGTGTAATATTTACTTCATGACAGTCTCTTTGTGTAATATTTACTTCATGACAGTCTCTTTGTATAATATTTACTTCATGACAGTTTTTTGAAGAGAGTAAAGAGCTGAGAAGATTACTTCAGGATCTCTTTAGACAAATAAAGGTCAACGAGAAGAATGAGACTATCAAGATAACTCCTGATGAATACAAGGTTGGTATCCTGTAGAGAGATGCTAATATATATATATATATATATATATATATAACTCATTTATAACTATTATATACTCATTTATAACTACATTTATTGTAAATACACACCTTCTGGGTTCGAAACTTGAAATGAGTTATCAGTGTTCGTATTGATATTGTACAAGGCAACTAAAAAGAAGCAATATTTTTATACCGATGAAATTTTATTCAGACTTGATTAAACCTTGTTTATTGGCATTTCTTAAAGATACGTGCGCGAGCTTGCATGCGTATATATATATATATATATATGTGTGTGTGTGTGTGTGTGTGTATGTTGAGATCATATGTATCTATGATCTTTGTTATATATCCATCATTTCATTAAGCCAAAACAAGATTCCTAGCAAGCCAAAACAAGATTCCTAGCCACTCTTTTATGTTAATCAAGTCCACATTTCCTATCATATTTTGCGATTACCAAATATCATTATGACCATACCATCTCCTTCCACATCACTATACAGCTAATGTCGGAGTACATCAGCCTTCTACAGACAAACATCCAAGATCTGGTAGGCAGAAGTCTGTCCGTGGTTCCAATGCATCTGCGCAAGGAACCAGTTAAGGAACCAATTGCTGCACGAGTGATCTGCTCATTGACATCAGATCAGGTAACGAGATTCTCTCTTACAATAACACCTGTGGTACTGAGGTAAAACATGATTGTTATAAATAAACGTTGACGACTATTGTTTAGGTTGAAAATGAAGGTATTTGTTCTGTTCCATCAGATGGCATTTACGTCCGTGAAATTTCAAAATAGGTATACATACATACATACATACATACATACATACCTGCTGTACTTATGTCATCACATAATGGCATATACAGTGTTTTGCTGCTGCATATGCTGCACGATGTAAGTCAAAATACTGAACATATTACGAGAGAAGGCAAGCATATTTGAATAATGGACACAGGTCACAAATGTGTATTATTCTTATACACATATTCTAATACACTATATTCTGCATCATTTTTAATACAAGACACAGTTTCATTGAGTAACCGAGTTTTGAAGGCATATAATTTACAGATTACATAACTTAGTATTTCTTTCTTCGATTAGTAATTATTTTAATATCATTATTTAAAGTATAGCTTTTGATAAAGTCATAACTTATGACAAAGTCATAGCTTACAATAAAAAATAAATAAAGCGGTTGTGATGTTCGAACTAAACCTATCAGTGTTTGTTCTGAATCGTTCTGTACCTGATGTCAACAACACTCCGTATCGTTCAGCATTTCTACGCCCCATTAATCGGTTAATATCACCACTAATCAGAGCTGATGGTATTATTGTTTGTTGTTGTTGTTATGGGATTTGTTCTTCTTCAGATTGAAGTGCACGATGGAGATTCCATAACAATTTTAGATAACAGTGATCCCCAAACCTGGAAGGTACGTCACGCTTCTGGGGCGCAAGCACACCTTCCTGCGATTTGCTGCGTGATTCCTTCGCCAGACAAAGAGGCACTACTTTCTGCTGCCAGGTGTGTGAATTTTGTTTTTATTTTCCGTTTGGCGATTCACATTATATTACAGCACACGAGCACACAAATCTCTAACTAATTATATATGCTTCAGACTCGAGAAAGGACTTGTAGCAGTCTTACGGATCTATATCATGACAGCGGAAAACTGGCTTCTTCGTTACTGTAAGATCGTACTCAAAGGAATACTGGACAAGAAGGTAAATAGGAGATCTATAAACCCAAATATAAACACAATATTTTACCACTTTTAGCATGTTTCCGGTGTTTAACTGGGTATATTTCAGTGTGATATTCATGGTATTTCCAAATTTAACTTATACACATGACGTTCGCTTGTCGCAGAGGTGTCAACTAGCAATTTGCACAATGCAATCCTTCTCGCTAAATTTCTCGCTATCTCCATGAGATATTTTTAAATGGCGCTGAGTTTTACCGCGCTTTACTGCTGCGATATTTACCCAGTGAGCTCTGCGCGTACAGAAACCGCTCTCCTGGTCACGTGTGAATCACGTGATTATCCCAGCCCACCATTCTGAGTATATACACCATTGACCTGAAAGAAATCTAGGCCGAACACGGCCGCCGATTTGATTGCAAAAACGTCCCAACTTCTGGTCGGAGCAAAAAGAAATGTAGACTGCTAAATTCAGGTTTATAAAGCCGTGGGTGTAGAAGTAATGCAAAATGAATATCTTTTCATCGGTAAGTATAAGGAACACACTTAAAATTGTTGTTAAAGCGTTTTGGGGGAGTGGGAAATTAAGCTTAACTACTATTATTATTATATTTAGCCTGTTCGACAACCCCCGGTCCGTCTCTGGCGTTTAATCACTATAGAGCTACGGACTTGCATAAAACGACAATTACATATTTCGTGACATATAATAGGACAGGAGTAATGCGGATTCTCTGCACACATAAAATTATAATGCACACATCATAATAAAAGTCGGCATTCATAGGTTCAAAACTCGAGGTAACTCGAAGTAACTTTTTTCCCCTAACGGAAGTCAGCGCTGTTTGGTCATGGCGGCCCAATTAAACACCACTGAGTGATTTATAATGGTGTTGACAATGTTTAAGTATTTTTGCTGAACGTAAGGTTGACACCTGGCCTATCCATATATTGTCGAAAGTAGGCCCGATGTTGGCTTTGCTTGAGCATTCTGCCCTTTCATAGATCACTGCATGAGCTATTCATTTTTACGTTTGAATAAGGCCAAAGAAAATTGATTGCCTGCTTCCGGTGTTTTTTTGTTGACATTTTCAAAATGAGTAGGTAGGAAGGGATTTTTATTTTATTTTTAATAATTTCTTGTGGCATATAAAAAGTGGTCGGTCGTAGTTTAATGATATTCCTAACACATGTTCCTGACAGATACATGTAAAATGCGGATAAACCAAACTGAACAAACATGAACCTGAATCGAATATGCCACAACTCCTTTTCCTTATAACGCTCCATCTATTCTTGATATTGACATTGACAGTTCACGTTATATTGTTTTAATTTGCAACCCAATTTCCCTTCATTCTTAAGTAGTCCACGGTTATGAGAATCTAGTTCAAAACGGCCCTTCAAAAATCGCACCTTTGGCTAATATCGTAGGACATTATTTCGGACCACGACTTCCACTCTATCTGTAGTGCAACCAACCGAACCCAAAACGAAGTTGCTCTATCATTCGCCATATTGAGGAAAGTTTAGATACTTTCAAGATACACGTATAAAGTAAATTCGTTAGCTTTTTTTCTGTTTACGTTTATTTGGTTCTTATGTTCATTGGTCGGTTGCTGAAAGAATCAAGTATTTCTTGTCACAATTAAATTACTTCCAGTCTGGGAAACAACTACCATTTTCCTTCACATGTCGTAAGAAAACATACAGTCGGGGGTTACTGGAATGGGTCGCTCGGCCACCGGAAACAGACAATTTTTCTTTGGCCCAAAGCAAATATATATCTCCATATTTGGCCAAAACGGAAACATATGTCAGACGAGGTGGCGGGGATGCAATGCAGACATTAACCATTACTAATGAATCTCCTAGCATGTTATGTTGTTAACTATGTGTAGCCACAAACTCTGGAAATTGGTTTGATTTCATTAAATCAATTTAAATTGCAGTCATCAAGGAAGTTTGGGGTCGGCTGTAAAAATAATAGGAAAAGATCATTTTAAAAAACACCATTAATCACCG
The DNA here is from genome assembly GCA_025642065.1 of Paralvinella palmiformis. Taxonomy (NCBI): domain Eukaryota; kingdom Metazoa; phylum Annelida; class Polychaeta; order Terebellida; family Alvinellidae; genus Paralvinella; species Paralvinella palmiformis. The sequence continues at coordinate 634,649 of JAODUP010000241.1, forward strand.
TTTTGGAAATCATAAACATCACCTGTAGCGGATCAGACTTCAAATAGTGCACGAGAACGAATGTGGGTTGAATCAATTATTTTTAATAAGTAGGTCATTCGTGTCATCCGCCATTTTCTTCTTATTCATCAGTTCAGCTTATTTAAAATGTACAAATATGTTATGAATGATTCACACCGGAATCATACACACGAATCGTTTTTATGCCTGGATTGTTTCTGGATTAATTACGCCATAATCTCTGTAAATCGTTTTTAATTCCTGTCGTTAATCCTACTAGGATTCCTTGCTAACCCGTTTGACCTCAGCCAAGCAGCAGGAGTCAACGGATCAGCTTCAACTTCTGGCGGAGGTTATGAGGGAACTGTTCTTTACTCTGAAAGGTTATCAGGATCTGGCCGAAACGGAGCAGGATTTGGAGAGGGCAATCCAGAAAGCTGTCACCACGCTGATAGATGGTTGGTTTTAATAATAATTAGTAGTAGTGGTAGTAGTAATTGTAGCAGTAGTAGCAGCAGCAGCATCTACATTTAGCATCCTAATTAACATATGGCTATGCTACGATAATTATGACCACAAAAGGAATACTTACAAGAGTTACCTGTTTCACAAAATACGACACATTCCATAGATTGAACAATAAATGGAATGTCATTGAAAGTTTAATTGAAAAGAAAGAAAAACAGTTTTAAGAATAATACTAAGTGATTTATTCAAAAGCTTGGAAGTGGATGTTCGGAATCATTTCAGCTTGTTTTATATCTAGAGAATCAACTTCTAAACTTGCACGAAACAAATTTCTACATTAATTTTTTTTATAATACAAATTTAATTGTGCCGCAATTCTAACCATCGTTGTTCGAGGCTTAACGTAAATAGCTTAAAGAGATGGTCCGCCTTCAATTCAAATTTTCAGGATTAATATAGGTATGCTCACAAATGTCATAAATGATGTCAAACTGTGTAAACGATCACCCACACATTAAATAATCCAGTTCAAAGTGCTGATTAATCGACTTTTAATGGCCTGTGGGCGCCGCCATTTTGAAGCTAGACAGAGATCGGAAGCTCCTGAATGCTGACGTCACTTGCACGCAGTAGTTTGACCGGAAGTCTGTATAGCCCATACAAAAGGATGTAAACAAGTGTGAGCAAAGAATTATTCCAGAACCAAACGCAATGATCTCGTTAAAATTACATCAACATACAACCATATCAATTTGATCCGGAAGGAACCTTAGAAGAGGAAAATTATTCTGATTGTTTCAATGAAAGCGGAATCATCGAAGAAACATCGAAGAGAACCTGAAACACAGACTGGTGTCTGTGTGAACTCTGTGAACCAATGAATTCCGAGAAGGAGTCTCTTTGTTGTCATTCTGTACAAAATTTGAACTGTATTTTAGCTGATTCAAATGTGAAATGTATATCACAACATCCCGATTGGCTGAGATGTTAACGCTCAAGAGTAACTATAATCCGCGTCAGTCAAGAGAGTGCTCATATGACGTCAAAGCATTTGAGATTTGTCTTTCCCGCCTTCGAATCTGGCTTCCGGTAGAGCCGTAATGGTGGCCCTCCAGTAATTTGGATTATTTCCATATATATTTATATGATATCAGGTATATTTCGTGATTATTATTGTGGAATTTTTGGTTATTGTTCTAAGCATTATATATTTAAGAATGTTTTCTTATGATGAACTGTCCCTTTAAAGTGCCATTTTTTCATTAACGACAGGCTTTAGTCTTAACTTTGCTGACATAAACAACTGTTTTATGCATTGAAATTCTTCTCCCTATTGATATTAACATGGTTATTACTGTGATAAGAGAAAAGGTGCTCTTTTTATTAGTTTATTGCACGGGATGAAAGTTTTTCCAGGATAAATTTGCTTATTTTCTCCATTTTTTTCTTTTCTTTCAACGCCTTTATCTAATTTTAGTAGATTTGATTCGTAAAATACGCGATTGAGCTGCTCAGAGCGTTCAAGATAAATCAAATTTCGGCGAAGTTTATGTCATCATAAATGTCGATTGCTCTTATGACCAATTCAGAAGGAAACTACTAGTGTAGAAATATTAGCTGTCATGTGTGCTTGATTCTGGGTGTTCTTATGGTAGAAGATCACCGTGAATATTAATTCCAGCGAATATAAGTACTGATCGATGTTTACTGTCACGTGGATTTGTATTTTGGTCAATTGAAGCCGATCTTGTCGTAATGACTGATGCGTATCTAAATCCGTATACTTTCGACATATTTTTATTTGACGAGGTGATACTTACGAGCAGTGTTCCACTGACGGCATCGCTTAACATTTTGGTGAAGACAACATCATCGTGAAAAATACAAACGTCTCGTTGTCTGTATTGATACTTCGCTGCCGGATCAGTATAGTCGTAAATCAGTGAGTTGGTACGTGCCGGTTTACGATTGGAGATCTTTAATGTGTAATTGTGCAGCTTACTAAAGGATGCAAGTTTACTACATTGTGCCATCACCATCCAATAAAATAAAGAAGTGTATCGTACAGCCATTATAATACAACGATTCCGATGATATAACTATATATATATATATATATATATATATATATATACATTACACACGTGTTGGATCACAGACCGCTACCACCCATGTTCGAATCTCGGCGTGGGCATATCGGAAGGGTGTTTCATCTTTCACTTCGCTTCATTACCTTTGGAGGTCGCTAGGCCTATTTAGCCTACTATGCGCACACAAGTGGCCCTTAAAACATCGATCATCGATCATCAATCAATCCATACTCCCGGCGTATTCAATATCCTACAACACGCATGTCTCATCATAGTGGGATAATAAGTGTTGTTTTTTATTTCATTCGTCAGATATCTAATGAAGCACTGACACCGTTAGCTAAGATGCATCTTTGAAAATAACTATACTTTTTAACTATCTTAAAACACGTCTTTCCAAATATACCCGTGAATTGTCTCGTACGAAAGTCATCAACGAATAATAACACGTCTATTTAGTTTGAGCTCTATTCCGATAAGAGTGGACGATCCTGATCTAAGCTAGCCCAGTTTGATCCTGTTTATATTCCTGGCTTCACTTTATCGATTATTGTTTCAGATCCGCGTGTCCAGACCGAGTTATCAAACCCAATCCAGGAACTAATGCATTTAGTTCAATTGCTTAAGGTACGGTCTGTGTGTGTGTGTGTGTGTGATATTGGGAGACAACTCGGCAGTGTAAAATAGAACCTGTTGTCGAATTTCATATTTGTTACCAAGGATTTTATTGCAAAGTGTGTTCACCACTAGTGCGGGTATATTGCGTATAGTTAACAATTGTCATTTTGTTTACATTAAGTAGCGAGTACGCTCTGAAAAGGCATATTTGGGTGTTTACGTAACTTGTGTAGAACGGTAGTGTGTTAGCCTTAATTGCCATCGTCATGTACAAGTGGAACGAGTTTTAAAGCGCTCAGTGCATCTATCTTATTTCCTAATCAGGGTTTATGTGATAAGAAGAGACAAGCGGAGACGGTGTCCTTGAGTCATGGCCTTGAACAATATCTGGACGAAGAGTAAGATTATCATAATTCAGTATTAGTCTTAAATAGAAATATTTTTTTGTAAACCTGCTTTCAAAATTGTGTCTTAAAATGCATTCTTCAACACTGTTATTGATGTTGGTAATATGCCATTTTGAGGTACAGTTATGCAATGATAAGTGATATATATATATATATATATAATCTAGTACACTCGACTGGGTTACCCCGCTACTAGAGGGCGCTGATAATGCCGAGGGTTTGGCGATATCGATCCAACATCAGGAAACTGAGATAGCGGAGACGAGCAGCTACACGTCCTCTAGCGGCGAAGTGCGACAGACCTTCTCCATACACGGCGTCATAGATCCCCGTACAGACGAGGAGATCTCCATAGACGAGGCCATAAAACGGGGCATTCTCGATCCCGATAACGGCATGTACATCCACCCGACCGAGCACAACCGGATCCCGATTCCGGTCGCCATGAATGCTGGACTGATCGTGGTCGAGTCCAGCAAGACGAAAAAGGTCAAAGAATCCGTTTCCGCCGTTGGCCTGGTGACGGTGAACGTGATCCGAGAGACCAGGCCGTACACGATCATCCGCATTCGGGATCCGGCCTCGGACGAAGATATACCGGTCAGCGAGGCGATATCGAAGGGCATTTTCGACTCAGACCGCGGCATCTGGATCAATTCGGCCAAAAAGGAGAAGATTGGCATCAAGGAGGCCATCGATTCTGGATTGGTGATCGTCGAATACGATGAGGAGGCGGAGAAGGTCCAACCGGAAGTGACGACGCGCACCTTTGCCGTCTATAGTGCCATCGACCAGAAGTCCGGACGACGACTTCCATTTCACGAGGCTTGCCAGAGCGGGATTATTTCGAAGGAAGACGGCGAATATCTTGATACGAAGACCAACAAACGATATTCGGTTATCGAGGCGGCGAAAAATGGCTGGATCAAGGTCAGGGTCATTGAAGACGGTGCCCAAATGGAGGAGGTGCTCACACGTCATCGAACCGACAGCGTGTAGAATAGTGGCTCAGTTGGTATATACTAGAATGTCATAGGCTTGAAGAAGGCCCAAGAGTAGAATGTGATATTTGAAATACCTGATTGTTATTTATTCCTTGAAATGTGTTTTCTGTTATTGCAATTCTATGCTGTACGCACCCACACGTGCTAGCACGCACGCGCACACACACACACACACATATATATATATATATATATATATATATATGCATACATACGTACTCAAATACACGCACACTTATTATCCTCATTTCAAGATGTCTGAGTAGCCTATTAAAGATTTACTGGCGCTAATAACTCTTATTAAATAAAACCATTAATATAACAGATTGTGTTGTTTCATCGTGTGTGTGTGTCATGGGACGTCTATTGAGTACTAAACGATATTAATTTATAAACCTACACTTTTGTAACATATATATGCTTACATACATCTAAATATATGTTGTACGGTTATCTGTTATAGGGAATCTTATACCCTCCATGAGTGTCATTCTGCGTTTTCATTTAATTAATCTGCTTCTGCTGGCTGGCCGCTGATTGGTCAATTATTTTAAATTTAAACTGTGTCAGCTGACTGTTCTCGGATTGGCCAGTTTGTTTTCAGTTTCTCGTTCATATGGAATCATGCAAATCGCATGCTGCATTACGCATGCCGTGTATATGCAATCTTGGGTTTAGTTTGAACAGTTCGATTTAGTGCTTGCTGTCTTGTTGAGGGGAATTTAGTTTTAGGGGGTGTTTCCTTATTTTGGCGGCCACTTTGACCGAGTTTGTACTGCGTTACTGTTTTGAGCAATAAATCCAGGTTGAAAAGATACATATATTCCCTTTGTTGGAAGCAGGAGCCCGCAACATGGTTGTTAGAAACGCATCGCGGGGTAACACCAAGACATAAGCATCATTGAGCCTAGGAACCCCTTCTCACGGTGCACAAAATCTTAGCCATATCATGATATGCAGCTATCCAGATCTGGTAGTCAGCAAAGGGAGTTAACCCATCACCATGGTATACTGTGGGGTCTCTGAAGTAAGAAATTCTTAGTTGTGTAAAATCCAGCTCGTTTAAAGCATGTTGTAATTGCAATTTCTGACTTCGGATACACCATGTTTACAAATACTGATTAAAACATCTGCATCCTGAATAGTCGCTTTTCTACCAAGATCTGGTGTGACGGACCAGTCTCTTAACGATCCAGAATTGTATTAAATTATGATACGCATTTGGATTAGTCAATGAGAACTAAACTATTAAAATTACCAACAGGCGCATTATCGCTAAAGTTTGCAAAAATAAAATTTTGGGGAGTTAAAATAATTTTAAAATAGACGGGAAAGATGTTTATTTCGGATAAGATCTCCCATTGTATAATCTCACTGCCAAACTGGATGAAACCGATCTTTTTTGTAATTGTTGCTAACTGTAATTTATTTATCCTTAATATGTATGTTGATTTTCCAGCAGAAGTCACAGCTCTGTACATGATTGGTTGGCTTTATACCACGTAACTAATTTTTTCTTTCATTTTGTCAACGTCACGACATCGAAAAGTCGAATTCCGGCGTGTGGCCGCTCAACTCCAGAAACATACAATAACCCGAACTTAGAATCACTCTACCCTACATGCTATGTATATTCCGAATATTTGGTATCAAAGTATTATTCACAGACATGATTATCCAACATCCATATTGATGAAAATGCGCCAGTAGACATGTGTGACTTTTTCATGAAAACAGGAACGATCAATACGGTACATATCTATGCGTCTGTGTTCGTTTGTGTCTGCAAGCCCGGGTGTTTTAGCGTGTTATTGTTTGCACGACTGCGCCCACAACAACCTATATTCCGATTTCACAAACATTTTATCACGATTACTTTGGCTCCAGTTCGCAAATGTAATAATTGCTTTCGCCACCACAAGCTGCGTCTCTCCATGTATTGTTCAGAGTCCCATAGATGGCGACACAATCTGGCGGAGATTTCTGGCTGCTGGGCTTCCTGTTCGGCTCGGCAGTTAACCAGTTTGTGTAGTTGACGCTGGCGCCACCAGACGTGTAGACGAACTCTGCCAGGGCCCCACCTGGTGGGCGATAGATGCCAATCCATATGACGGGCTTACCTGTAATATTCATTAATTTTGTGTGAAACCTGTCTTAATATTTAGTACAGACGCGGTTGTTCTACTAGTAACAGTAGTAGTAGTTCGACCCATTTAGGCTTCAGTCTGCTTAAAGGTGACCGTAAATATGGAACCAACTGTAGTATAGTATAGCAGTAATAATAGTATATACTGAAGTATTAGTAAAGAGTTTTGTGTTACTAGCATATCATTAATAATAATAATAAGTAGTAGGAGTAGTAGTGGTAGTATTAATTGCAGTAGCAGTAGTAGAAGCAATAGTAATAATAATAGTAGTAGCGACCATTTACCTGTAAGCGTATTAGTAATATAATTCTGATCGACTTCTGATCTGATGTGTATCAGATGCGTTCCTACCAGAGGATACAACTCTGTACACGATTGGTTGGCTTCATACCATGTGACCTTATCGTAGCTTAATGCAGTGTTGCACTTGCCTCTGACGTCATCATACGTCATATCGGAGGGACAGCGCTGATTGGCTGAAATTCGATATGAAACTGACAACACAATTACACCAATTAACGTATAATTAAATGAAAGAGCTTATCACTTATCATTGCTTAGCCGGAGGTCTCGGGTTCGAGTCCCTTAAATTTATATGTATGCATACTGCTGCTAGAGTCGTCGAGGTGATGTAGATTTGCAAACATCATGCTTACTTTTGTGCCATACAAATTAGGAAATAAAAGTAATCTGCTTCGAACAATGTCACAGTACTTAGGGTCAAACCTCTCAAAGTACCATGTTCCATAATGCCCAAAGGAGAGTGTATCAACGTCTTTAGAACATTGTCTATCAAGGTGCTCTGAGCAGCTAGCTTTGTGCCAATGAGCTTTCTTTTGTACATTGAGATTCCAGCAACTTGGTTTCAGATGACAAGTGACACTATGCTGAGTATGTGAACATTGTGGTAATCTACTGGTATATATGTACATTATCGTACAATAATGGATTATGTGTACATTATGGTACACTACCGGTGTATGTGTACATTATGGTATACTACTGGTGTATGTTTACATTCAATCGTTTGTACGTTTGTTTGTTTTTTGTTTGAATGCTATCTTTACGTCAATCATGAATAACAATCAATCATCATTATCATAAACCATTTAGACTGCATTGATCCGTATTATCGAGGATCAATGTTACTTGTATCTATATTACCGTGAGAAGTGATCATCTTTTGGGAGAGATAAGCAGCTTTACCTGTAGAGACGTCCATAAACTTATCATTATCATCTATTAATCCCCTCAGCCCCAGCACTCTATTGCCATTGAATGAGGTACAGTGTAGTTATAGAAGACTTCGTGTGGTCGATCTGATAAACATTGTTATATTATAAGGTGGTCGAAATGATATGGTTAGTCTGACGATCTAACACTGAGTGAGTGAGTGAGTGAGTGAGTGAGTCAATCAGTCAGTCAGTCAGTCCATTATCCGCTTACTTACTAAATTAGACACAGAAATCTATAGCTACAGGCTTTATGATTGGCTGACGTTGTCCCCCTATTCGTTGTAATAAGCGGCTAATGGACCTTTTGTTTGCTCACTCACTCAGTCATTCACTCACTCACTCAATTACACACTGACTCGTCGACCTGAAGATAATTTTCAATTTATTGTCACACTGTCGGTTTTAAAATAGTATGCTATATAAAATTATTCGGAATTCGTTTAATCTAGTATCCGGAACACACACTCTCAAACTGGAAGGAAATTAAATTGACGAGGTAGAGACCTTCACGTATCTGGGTTGTATTATTGATAAACATGATGGTACAGATGCGGATGTTACGACAAGGATTGGCAAGGCTAGAGGAGCATTTATACAGATCAAGAACATATGGAGCTCCAAAGTATTGCCATTACACACAGATACGCCTGTTTAACTCCAACGTGAAGTCTGTACTACTGCATGGAGCAGAGACATGGAAGACAACTAACACCACCACCAAGAAATTACAGACCTTTATTAATAACTGTCTGAGAAGAATCCTCCAAATTCGCTGGCCAAACACAATCAGTAACAGCGACTTGTGGGAGAAAACACACCAACAGAATGCTGGAGATGAGATCAGAAGGAGACGATGGGAAACCAGCATCAACTATCACCAAACACGCCCTAAAATGGAGCCCACGAGGAAAGAGAAAAATGGGACGCCCAAGAAATACTTGGAGAAGGGATCTCCTGAGAGACATAAAGAGGACAGGTTACAGCTGGAGGGAGCTTGAAAAGAAAGGCAAGGACAGAAAACTCTGGAAGACTATTGTCAATGACCTATGTCCCAGGAGGGGCCCAAATGAAGAAGAAGTTCAGCGACTATTATCAGAACGTCGTAATAATGGCAACCTTTACCAGTAAGGGGCGGATCTCGATCGTGGGTGCCCTAGAAACAAAGGGCGCCGTTCTATGATTTTATCAAGATGGGAGAGTTACTGTGTGATGTCATAAAGTCAAAGCGAGATTAGCATTCAGTGGTATTTCCCGGCCACGAAATGTGCGCTTTGTGGTGATCGAATGATTGGCATTATTAACTTGAAGTCTCCGCCCTGTGGTATATATGATATCGAGATTTTATACACTCTATATCCAGGTATATTAATATGTCTTTGGTTAATTATATTTCCGATATTTTGATCCTATGTAAGCAAATTGAATAGTTTAAGCTCGAACAAAGTGCAGAAACTGGGTATGTCGACTGCTCAAGTCAAAACAATGTGTCAATAGCAAAATAATAAGTTGCCACACTTATCACTTAAGTTGGAAAGGATGGGTAAGCTTCCACACTCGTATTCTGTCAATCAATTATATAAAAAATTATTGATCAAGAGTAGTATTGATCTTTTTGTCAAGTTGTCCCGGTTTTTTTGTGGCTCACCTGACGCACTCGGTTGATAAATACAGCGATGACGATTTGCATTTCTGCGGTCATTTATTGGCCAATATTACCTGGGTTTTTAATCTTTATTAGCAAATGTGAAATAAAAAAGATACGAGGCGGCAGTTGTTCAATGAGACAGGTGAGGATGAACTGAACAACAGGTAATTAATTTGAACTAGTCTATGTATTTTTAACTGGAGATTTGACATCGTCATCATGCCCTTCAAAGCGTCAGTCCATGTTCAATTTGCGGTTGGCCTAAATACCGCACGGACACCGCACAGACACCCTCGGGGACATTAATAAAGTATTTTGTGATTACATTTGGATTCGGGACCTTATATATATATGCTGTCTAATGAAATTTATCAACAGATTCACTTGCATTACTATATTAATAATAATAATAATATGTGACATTTATATAGCGCCCTATTCAGCTACATAGCTGCTGTAAGGCTCTTTACAATATTACTATCCCTGACTCAGACCTGTTTCCACCCAGCACACATCTCAACTACCAAGTGAGCATACAACACATGCTGCCACTTATAGGTACAAAGCGTTACTCAAACACATAGCCATCGCGTCCTGTCACGGAGCATTGCAGCTCCCGGAGCCTCGAACCCGCGACCATTCGGCTACGAGTCCTACACTCTAACTAACTGCGCTTTCATTATCAAATAGTACCTGTTTTCTTTCAACTTTCAGTAACGCACGGAAAGTCATGAATCAGGCAATTAAAGTTCCGTTCGCTGGATGGCATTACTGTGCATAACTGTTTATCACCAGGGGACAGCACATACATTAATACTATTAAATAAAGGTTTTATGATTGCATTTGGGATCTGACCTAAAGTAAATAGTCTTCATAATGTCAAATATCTAAATTATAATAAATGCTTAATTGTAGAGAGGTGAAGCTGATTTTTACTTGTCTTGTTGAAGTTAGAGACCCCTGGTTGTCACCTATTGGGCACAGCCATTTCTTATTTTTTGAAGTTTGTAGTGACCAATGGTTGTCGCCTGGACACAGTCAGACTATGGAATTTTATGAGTTGTTGAAGTTTGGGGTAGAGACCCCTGGCTGTCGCCTATTGGGCACAGCCACCTGGTGTTCGTTTCTGTTATTCTGATGATGGCAGTTGAATGGATTTTTGTTTTGTTGTTCGGGGAGAATCCCCAGGCTGTCGCTTATTCGGCAACCGTATTTATAAGCAAAAAGACAACAGTTCCGGTCGCAATTAAAGTAGAAACACCAAACTACAACGGACAATCGAAACATTAACTCCCAATGAAGTTACTCCAAACATTTACTCTCACAAGCATAACACAAGAGTAGAAACAATGAATTTTTGATGTAAGCAGTAAATTAAACAACAACGAAAATAATAGTTTACAGTAATTCCTTTACTACGACTACCAGCTAATTACTTTTCACACCTGACATCTACTCCCACGACCATAAACACAAGAGTAAAAACAACGAATCTTTGATGTTTGGGGTGAATTAAAAGGAATATTTTATGTAAATTAAACGACAAAGAAATTATATTTTCCAATAATTCCAATCAGGCCTATAAATTTTGTGTATATAAATTTTTGTTTTCCCCTTGCCAAGTGACAAAATTTTCCATGTTTTGACAGACATTTAAAAAGATAATTCGCGCAAAATTGTATACAATATTTGTTTCTGTCTGATATTTTCGATTTTATGCACTGCAAATTATACTATTAACGATGCGAAGATCTTAGCGCTGTTTCTTTCAATCTTTTGTTCACATCCATTGCTAAAGTTTATTGTAAATTCCAACACTCAAAATTGAAATATGTATTTCACGAGTCGCGGTGCGAAGCGCGCTGCAACATGGTCATGTGGCGTTTGTCAGAAAGAGAGTGAACATGACGTGACTGAATGCGAATTATGCCTCAAATGGTACCACAAAGCATGCGAGCTATTGAATCACTCGTTTCGTGTGCGGAACCCGGTTCGTTTTCGGATCCGTTGACAATCGATCGCCCCATTGTGAACCGTTATTTATCGTGACATGACATCTATTTATCCGCCAGTTAATGGACCATCGGATGAAACTGTCGACATATTGTTCGGGAACTTTACACCAATGTCAGAAACAACCCACCATAAGGATCCATCACTAACCATAATGTAGAGTACTTCTGGATCGAACGGTTAATGCGGATAAAATATGGACACCAAATCACTTCGTGCCGTTAAAGGGTCATGGCGTTGTCAAGATCCTAGGACCCCGCGTCCGTGCCGTGTTTTATATGGTTCAGGGTTAAGATATTATTTGATTATAAAGCATGTTAATTTGTTGATAAATTGTCGCCGATGATAAACAGTTAGGCACAATAATGCCATCTAGCGAACGTAACATTAACTGCCTGATTCATGACTGTCCGTTCGGTACCAAAACCTGAAAGCTAAAAGAAAACAGATACTATTTGATACTAATGAAAGTGAATTTGTTGATAAATTTTATTAGACAGCATATTTATAAGGTCCTGAACCCAACTGCAATCACAAAATACTTTATTATTGTCCCTGATGGTGTCTGTGCGGTGTCTGTGCTGTCCGTGTGGTATTTAGACTCACCCGAAATTTGCAGAGGGAGAGACGAAATATTCTGACAGTAAATATTCTAAAGTCGGATAGGATTGAAAAAAACGTCGCAAAGGCATCAACAAGACACATATGATGATGAACACTGGGTTCAGATATTTTAAATAAATAGTGGTGTTCTGCCAAAGTGGTATTTCGTCAACACTGGTCAATGCCGTGTGATTAGTAATGAAAGAGGCAATCTTAATTAGGGTTAATAACCAAACAGACAACGGACAATAACTTTCCTAATTATGGTTACACTGACATTTGGGGGGTTCTATTTGTGGCTTTGGCATCTTGGCTGTTCTAGGGTATCACATCAAAGTACTGTGGATGCTAATATTATACAAAACAAATATTATATATATATATATATATATATATATACCACCCCATGTTGGGGGAGATGGAATATGTCCGACATTAAATAACGAGGACATAGTATGACTTCCAAACCCATGTGCAGGGTTTTAATGTGTCGTCGCAAATCAGAAACAATTTACAATGATTGGAGTAATATCAGAGTCGATAACTCTTAGAAATACAAATCTAGAACGATCATCCAAAATCGTCAGCTGAGCCCACGCATGATAACCTAACAACATATTTCAGGAATATTGACATTGTAGAGATTGATCAAAACAAGAGTCTCAATAACTTTGTTTCTAGGCCGCCCTGCGAACGAGATCCTTCCCTTACTGTTTACTGGGGCAATAATCATTTTGAAAATCACCATAAAATCATCACCAAACACCGACAATAGTGTACTGTCATACAAACTGCTGCCCAGTAGGTGATTATTGCTCAATGATGATCTGTATCATGGCAGGTGAATAGCAAAAGAGGTGTTGACCTTTCCACAGTCTACTCTACGACGACATCACTGAGACAGAGAAGTTGGTGATCGGCAAAAACATCAATACGGGGTGCTTCAAAGGAGCCAGATCGTCGCTTTAGACACTTGGCATTAGACACCTGGCAGTTAGATTTGAAAATTTATATAACAAGAAATCATTTCGTTATAATGGCATTTCAATTTGCATAATATCGAAATGCCATTATAACGAAACGATTTCCTATTCCCCTTCAATTTCGCTATAACCAACTTTTACTGTATCTATCATGTATATTGTAATATATATATATATATATATATATATATATATATATATATATTAGGTTAATTTGATAAAGCGATAGCTGCTTCGCTGTCAACTTGACATTTTATTAGATATTATAAGTGAAGGTAATTATTCAATTCTGTAGTTTCTTAACACACACACCTACTTAGTTATTTACGTACTAAATCACTGTCTGAATGACAGATGGGCGTATAGAATGAATGAAGGAATGAATGTTTATTCACTCACTCACTCACTAACGCCCGCAGCTGCTCTCTGACTCATTTACTCACTGAGAGAATAATTTGATTGTTTGCTCGCTCGCTCGCTCTATGGATCCCTCCCTCCCTTCTTTCCTCCAACCCATCCCCCCTCACTCGCTCACTAACCAACTCACTTACTCATTCATACACTCACTCGATTCCACACACCTCACATGGCCAAACCACGAAGTATCCACTTACAGTACAAGAGGTATCCAGACAGTTGTTCCATTTTGTGGAAAAGATCACCTCCCGAAATCAGACCACAAAATCCTATCTTCTGCTCATCTCCTGTCAAGTTCCTGACGAAGGCAACACATTCCAGATATCGACGACACAATGTCTGACAGCCAACATATGTCGTCTGATGCACAACCGACATGAACTGTCCGCCGTAGCCGAATCCCGGATACTCTGTAAACTGTTTCCGGAGGCAGCCCGCAAACGAACATGGATTCGGACTAAGCATAAAGATGGCTGTCAGGATCGGGATCAACCGACTGATGGCGAGTAGTCTGGACATCTGTAATCTGAGGGTTCTCTAGTAATTGATGTGTCCGTCGTATATCTGATTTGTCCGTCGTGTATCTGATGTGACCCTCGTATATCCGATGTGTCCGTCGTATATATGATGTTTCTGTCTTGTGTTTAGCTTGTCTGTTAGGTCTGATGTGTCTGCTCTATGTCTGACGTGCCTGTCTTTTGTCTGACCTGTCTGTCATACGCCTGATCTGTCTGTCGTATGCCTCATGTGTCTGATGTATGTTTGTTTATATGTTCAGTGTCTGACGTGTCAATCCTGCCTGATGTCTGTCTACCGTATCTGACCTATATCTGATATGTATGTTCTCTGTCTCATCTGATGTTTGTCTCATCTGATGTCTTGTGTCAAACTTGTGTTGTCAGACGTGTCTAATATTCCTGATGTGTCAAACCTGACTGACATACGTATCGTATCTGACGTATGGTTATTAGCACGTCGTGTCGTGTCTGACGTATTTGCTCTGTCTGTGCCAATGTATGTATCCGATCTGTCTCTCTTTCCTGGCGCGTCAGTCCTTCCAGATATTACACTCCTCCCTCACGTACTGTGTTTGCTGATATACCATGGTATACCTGAATGCAAAAACATAATTCCACCAGGTATTATCTATGTAGAGACAATATGGTATAATCCCTAAAGAGAAGAGGTTATTATCCCTAAACATAAAAAGGGATACAGCTTAAAAGTGCATGTAAGAGTAAGTAAGAATCATTACACACACTCAGTAAAGATCCATCTTCGCACTTAGTGACATCTGATGATATTTTAGAATAGGTATCATTTTAAGCCAACTCGGTGTCTTACACCCAAAGAGCGTAACCATAAACGGGAAGGATTATCACGACAATAGACCTTTCCCTGATCATGCCCGCTACCTAGCGAGAGCCAGAGGAACTATGGGTGTGGGGTGGAAACCTGCTGCAGGTAGGAGGCCTGGGCCGATACTTTAAGCTGGTAAAACGGCAGTTCATTGATGAAACACCCGTGATATTGTTTTAAGGATTAGTCTTGTTCACAAGCAAAAACAAGGGTTTGATTCCTGATATAATAATCCGTCATATGAGATAGCTTGCTAAGGAATCACATCAAAAGTCACTTGTTAACGAATGGGTAATTCGTTTAACTTTGGGGCCGGTTTTGTCTTGAAATGAGCTAATGGGTGGTTTGTGTAACCCCCGACACTTGTCAGAAATGATACATACAGCCGAGACACATGCACGCTGGTTCAATTCAAATTCTGACCTAGGCATTTCCAGCTCAGTACTCATAACCATTCGGGGCACCTCCGTGGTCTAGCGGTAGCGCGTTGGACCACAGATCACAACCACCCGAGTTCGAATCTCGGCGTCAACATATCTGAAGTTTTTTTCATCTTTGATTTCGCTTCATTACCTTTGGAGGTCGCTCGGCCCATTTAGCCTATCAAGTGCACAAAAGTGGCCATAAAACATCAATCATCATCATAACCAGTTCGCTATCAGAATGCCGCCGCTATCTACGGAGATGAGGTTGATGGCTGAAACATCCCACAGACAAGAGTAACACCTGGATTCGATCCCATGACCAGGCTGTTGATAGCGTAGTAACCAAGTACAAATTAACTGAAATAATTATAGCAATATCTGGCCTGCAACACTTACCACATGCATTGCCAGATGAAATTTCCGTAAGTTATTGTTGATATTTTAAACATGAAACACATATACAAATTTTCTGTAATCGTATCCAGTAAGGATCATTGTAACTGATGCAAGGGAAGATGTGTTCTAGATATATGTTGATGGCTTAAAAACAATAATTTAGATAAGACTATCAACTTCATTCAAAGGATTAAAAATGGTCTTCGGATGATATGGGATTACAAAATAGGGATTTTTTTTCGGAGAAAATGTGTTATAGCAGTTATGTGTGGGTGTGTGTGTATATATATATATATATATATATATATATTACATTGTTATCTACACACACACACCCATATAATCTTTCACAGCACATAAAAGTTACAACTTAACCCAAAACTAAGCAATGATATTTATTAATTGCAAAACCAGATTACAACAATCACAATAATCATGTGAAAATTACCTATAATTGCACTCAAACCATTACCAATGGCAAATCTTAATATAGACACTTTATTTTACCCATTTAAAGTCACATATTGGTTACCAGTGAAGATATACTATGATAGCACGCAATTAATTAATACTCACTTATTTGAAATTCCATATTTATCGGAGAAAATGGCACCTAATAAGACACAGGAATAGTTCATTTTCAAATTTAGTGTTTACCAAATAAATATGGTATTCATATGAAATAGATTTCATTGAAAGTTATGACTACTACCTTCCACATTACCATCACACATCATAGACACAATGCGTAATATGAAGCACATCAGAAATATATACTGTACAGCAATAAAATGCTGTGCACCTCGTAATATGGACACAAGATTACGCTTCATGGAGATGGTGCACAAAAATTGGTAAACAATACCTATAGTAATATAACAATCTAATTATAACATTATTGTGTAATATAATGGCTATATCACAATACAACCGTACATTATCAACTTGCAGACCTGTAAAATAGCTAGAACAGTGACACATCTGAAACATGATGCAGCATCAAGCAACAATGGCTTCGTATTGATGGGACGTAATAACACCAGACAGGAATTACTGATCGATATACGAGCACAAAGGTGGACGAGTTTAATAAATGGTATATTTCGGGAAAGTTGAGAATATTTCTTGCCTTCATCATTAATCCACGAAGGACGGATTATGGCATGATGTGTGAAAAATAAAAGAGATCAAAAAGAGCAGCACATTCCAAAAAGAAAAAGGTGAAGCTATCTCGTACCTTAATAGTTTGGTCCATAGATGAATGACAGCTTATAGTACAAATCCAACACTACCACATGAATATGGATTATTGATTTTACAGTCTCTTGGAGATCACATAATTATTTTGATCCGTGGATCATTCCGAAACTCATTAGTAAGTCTCATTCTAACCTTTGATGTCTTCTGTTCTAATGAATTACTCTATCCACATATCTATCATAACCTAAACAGTGCATAGCTTCCATTGGAAAAGGATCTTCTGGTACCATCTCAGGTGATCCTTGACCCAGACAGTCTTAAGGCAGTTTCTGTTGTCACGCATGTTTGCTGTATGATTTCCAGCGGAGAGAAAACAAACATCGAATCAAAAATTGTTCAGTAAAGAAAATGCGCTCAGAGTAGATATATTGACACCTGACCAACCACTATTTCAGTAACGTCCAGTGATATTTCTGACAACACATCGGCTTCCCTTCAAAACCAAGTAGTATGTTTACTGCCATTCTCATGACCAAATGGACTTTAGAATGCTCACCAGAAAACTTACCAAACAAATGCAAATTAACTCGAACCCATAAGATATACAAAACCTATCAGATATCCACACACACAAAGCATTACAGTTATGTGTTGGGTATTTGAAAATATATGGCTCTGTAAGTTTCCAATATTACAATGTTCCTAGAACTTAAGCAAAGAACTTTAATACAGACAAAAATAGCCAAATACTATACAGATTAATTGATCACACGGTTTTATTATAGATATATATATTTATAGCAGTAACTATGATGGATGTTATCGCCTAAGAAGAAGTATATATCGATGTGAGCTATCCTGTATAGAGAGACAGACACATTACACATTTGTATGGTATTTAGAAATTACGCTCAGGTCCATAACATCGGCCATTGATAGAAACCAATCAAAACACAGTGCATATTTACAGATTAATAAGGAAAGATAATTACCCATTTGACAACGTCCGGTAAGAAAATAAAATCGGCATCTGAATGATTTAGTCAAATTCTACCGTCGTCAATTTTGTACCGAATAAACTTAATTTACATCAACATGGAAAACAACATTAAAGCATAATCACGTATAGCTTTCATAGAAAAATAAATTTATACAAATGTAAAAACAAATACTGGCTTGTTCAGAAACTCTCAACTTAATGTCGAACACGCCTTTCAAAAAATATTGTTACTTTGTAGAGATACACCGCCTAAAAGGAATATACCTAGAGTGTGACATTGAAGGACTGAATAGCTAACTAATGACACTAATTAGTCTAAACTGACTAAAGCAGATTTCTTAACCACAAAGACTAAGAGTATACAAGCAATTATACAATCTTTAAATGTACAATCTTTAAACATAATTGTTCTTGTCGGTTAAGTCTTTTTCAGCCTACGAACAACTAACAGCATTCAATTAAAACTTTTTTTATAAAGTTGAATACATTGAAAAATTAAACAAACAACTTTCGTAATAAAATACGTTCGGGCAAGAACTCTTATCATCAATAAATTCATGACATAATTAGGAGCATCATAAAATCTAGATACTATTCTACCATATATTTCCAGCTGCTAAGGATCCCTACAACTGCAGATATACCAGATCTCTACATATTCAGATGTACGTGATCAATACTTGTGGTTATGTAAGGTCCCCTACCTTAAGTGATGCATGGGATCCATATATCTGCAGATGCATCACATTCCCACAGTTGGAGATGCATAACATCCATACATCCGCAGATGCATACTCATTTATGTACCATGAAAGCAAAAATATACCTTCCATTAGCCTTGTCAAAACTTAATTTCAATTTCTGTTAAATTCAGAGAAGACTTCATACGTCACATTATTGTATGACTGCCCATTTTCAATAAACCATTGAAACCTTTGGAAGCCCTGGACACAGCGCCCATTGCTGGGCATTGTGCCCACTTCTGACCACCCAGTCATGTTCCATGGGTTTGCTGTGATGTCATGGTTCTATTCCTGAATTAAATTCATCAACTGCTAACATTATACCATAGTACTGGTAAAATGCCTAAAATAATATTCATAGTAAATAATTCATAATCTCACCCAGGAACAGATATATATTGTTAAGAAAAACATAATTTTTTAAACCAAACACAATTAGCTTTATAAATATAAATCCAAGCAAGACATATACAGCTATAAATAAACTACAATAAGGCCACATGATTCACATTGTAACTTTCTCATACACATAATAAAAACCAATAACGCGTTATAAATTCTCAGTGCAATTTTTAATCAGATTATAATTGGACTGCTTTAACCAATATCACATTCAGCAACATCTTTAACAGTAATTATTTTTACAAACAGCCATAAGTTATGAAATGATGAGTGGATCTTTGCAAGACAATTACAACAACAACGTCAAACATAAAATTACACTGAAATAAAAACAAATACATGAATACAGTTATACTTGTCATATGACACCACTCATGGGACCATTTCAGTTGGTCTTATAATACAAGATGACTATTATGTGACTTTATAACATATATATATATATATATATATATAAACTTAATGAATTGCAAGGCTTAATTTTAGGCAGTTTTTCCAGACAGGTTGATTCTGAAGGTAGGTTTGCTGTACGTGGTTTTGGTGGTTAACTATTGAATCATAACAAATATCCACTTATCATATCCTCTGCTGCGTGAGGAATGGTTCGTTACAAGTGAGTATGTGTAACTTACAACTGTATATGGAACTTCAAAAGAATGAAGCTGGTACTCTTCAAATGTGATATGGTCAAATGAATTATAATACTCTATGATGATAATAATAATAATAATAATGTATATACTTATATACACATTCTTATGGGAAAGTAATCAATGTATTTCACCATAACAATTCAGTTTTAAAATGAGCTAAAACCAGACCACATTTCAATTATTCAAATTTTTGTTTTTCAAATTCAGGCCATGTAGTCATGATTCAACTGGCTAGTTATGAAAATATAATAGTCAATTTTAACTATCCATGGCCTGATTTATAATAATCAACCATAATCAGGTTTCTTCTTGGCACACCCATCATTTTTCATATCGTGCCCCAAACATACAGTTCTGGTTATTTTCTGATAGAAACCTGAAAACTAAGCCAATGGCACATGAAACAGCATAACAACAGACCATCTGGACCTTCAACAATGAACAAGAAGTTGACGATGGCTTGGCTTTATTTCATGTCTCTCGTACTTGTATTGTACTCTGTTAGCTGCCTTTTGGGATAAAGTTATTTAATCAATTATTTCTCCTAATAGTAATGTAGGTGTAACCTCCCTCTCTCTGTGTGTGTGTGGGGGTGTTGAATGCATGCATATTGAAAGGTGTAATGTCACAAACACAGACGCACACATACAAACAAACATAGGTATGCAAGAAAACACATATCTCATAGACATAATCACACACAGAAGGATAAGCTTACAGTCATAGTATAGTAAACATTTTCTACATGGTTACACTGTAATTTTGACCTGCTGTATCTTACATCAGACCAATCTCATTCACAGGCACAGTCCAAAGCATTCAGCATCTCTCAACACCAATCTCATAATACAACAATACTGTGATCTCCACACTCTCAACAAACCAATCCAAAACAGTGCTATCATATTACATCTATAAACCTATAACATCAAATGTTTGTAGGATCACAAACAAAACCAATAATTACTGACTGGTTGGATGTAGCTGTTATGTTTCTCATGTGATAACTGATTCATCATCTGAACTGTGAAGTGGAACACAAACAAACTAAAAAGTAAGCACCGTGTTTTGTTCTCTGGAGAAGATTTTCACTTCCCGATCTGTTACTTAATCATGTCAAGACTTCCATGAGAGTTTAGACTGATTTCTTCAAGGTCTTCGTTGGCCAGCGTCATGCTTCGTGCTCCGGTCAGACGATTGGTGACCTTCCACACCTTCTCTTGGAGTTCTTTATCGTAAGACTCCACTGATGATCTTTCCTCATGACCATTCTGAAAGTACTTCCCAGTCACGCCTGAAAAATATTATACATTAGACGCATTAGATCAGCAGGGAAAAAATTCTTCACATGGCTGGGCAATTAAATTTCAATATTATTCTGCCCAATGAAATTTCAACAAGCCCAGTGAAAATATAGTTGCTCAACATTCCCCGTGATACACCTTTCTCTTACTGACCTAAAATTGATCTGACACAATCTGCTAAAGACTGAATATTAAAACTGTAATCCTATTAAATGTAATCCTATTAAACTATTCCTAGATATTGAAGACATACAACTGACAAAGCCTATACATCGGATAAAACTAAAAGCTTAATTGCATTGCTGAAGGATTTTGGATAACAGACAATATCCACAACTGGTATGACATCTGGCTACAATCATACAAACTGCATTGCTGGGACTGCATGCATTAGTGCACTGAATCATAGCCGACACATATCCCCCCATAATACAGTGTCCCCGTTCACTGTGTATCCTTCATGAATATTCTATAATATAGTTATTAAACATGCGTTAGACTAAATATCAAATTAATATTTCAGAGATGGGGGGAGGGGGGGAATTTATCAAATTACACGAGGAAACTGTATTTACTGTTATCTGTCACACCCATTCCACCTCCCCCATACCTTGGTGGCAACCCTTTGATGATATTATTGATGATGATGATGATGATGATGATTGATGTTTTACGGCCACTTTTGTTTACAAGGGAGGCTAAATGGGCCAAGCGACCTCCAAAGGTAATCAGGCGAAGTCAAAGACGAAACTACCTTCTGATATGCCCACGCCAAGATTCTAACACGGGTAGTAGTGATCTGTGGTCCAACTAGCGAATCGCTAGACCACGGAGGCGCCCTTGATGATATTATTGATAGTATGTATATCAGAACATACTGTTATCTCCTTCCAGTTTGTTTAGTACATATAGGGAATATTTTAGACGGACGGACAGATGGACGGACAGACAGACAGACAGAGACAGACAAATCTTTTATATACAATCATACCATAGACAGTGTCCAGTGTATGCATTTTATGTTGCATGATGAAATCTTGTGATATCTGGTGGAGAGTATGGGTATCTGATGCGATTAAAAGCCTCTGAATTTCCACACCATACGATATTCAAACTTCAGCTGAATCTCTTAAAAGCAGCTTAATCTGCTTAACAATTGAGGTAAATTTGAGAGCTGATAAGGCCAAAAGTTATAAATTTCTGAACACAGCCATTCTGAATTACCTCTTCTACCTCTTCTAATTACCTCTTTCACATTTTACAACCACGGAAGCTTAAAGAATGTGGCATAAATGCATTATTTCAAAGAAATTCATGATAAAACTAATTTCTTCATCCATTTTTTTCACCGAGATAAAAATATCTTGTTTTTTTTGTTTGTTTTAGTTTCATGCTAACCTTCATATTTTTCACTATCTGCCAGCTGACAGATGTGTAGACTGGCCTTGATTGGTGTTGTTGTCTTCTTGGCAATACGACAACATCGATGTACACAGCACAGCCAGAGGAAACGATCCGTCTTGTTGGCATTTCTGCTTAACTCCGTCGTAGGAACGATGCCTGTAATGGAAATTCCGTCGTTGTGTTACTTAATTTACTCAATCTTTTTGTCTACTCTTTATTTTGATTTTGACAGAGTCTAAAACTCCAAGCATATAATTTATTAATAACATATTCAATAAAACGTCTTCATCACGCATTGTATGCCAGTTGCAATTTTACGCAGATAGTGTAGTAAGTGGGTTGATCAACTTCCAGATGGAGCTTAGTGAAGAATGAAATACTCTTCAGACAAAGATCAGTCAGGATCTGAACCTCAGTGTTAGAAGGCTGTAACATGTCATGATATCAGTTTAGCTAGGGAGACATCTTTAAAATGCCATCAGTGCTTTGATACAAGGCCAAAATATCAACTGTATTTTCATACATGGGACTGTCCTGTTCTACAAACCCCAAATTAAAAGAGAACTTTGCTCTATTTTCATATCAATAAATGACATTTTTATTTATACTAAATTGTCAATCATTAAAAAAAGTTATTATCAACATGTTTATGTATAAAAAACAGTTGCGTTTTAATATAGTTTTCATGCATGGAAGATGCTCAGATTTTCTGTGGCAACTGAGCTTCAAAATCAGAGCCATTTATTTTCTCGACCTTGCCTTGTGACATCACCAGTGCTTAGCTCTGTGAATCATCTTGTCAGTATACATTGGCCACAGCCAAACCTGAGCAAAGTACTTCTTTAACACTGTGTGTTAAAGGACGTTTTAATGACAGTAATCCCATAACATAATATTCATCTCATCAAGATTTACATCAAGCTGATATTAAGCAGATCACACCATACAAGTGTAAAATAAACATTCATTGAATTCATGAAAGCATTTGATGTCTACCAAAATATAGATATTAATCTGCTATTTTGCCCCAATTAAACCTGAAAAAGATGCTACGTTTATGAACAAGTGGTTTTTTTAAGAGTGATAAAGTACCAGGGTAAAATATTGTTAGGCCTCAAGGGTCTACAATGGCGCAAAGCCGAGTCTCAGAAAAGTAGCCGGGTCTCTACTTGAGAGTAGGCAGGTCAAATAACTCAGGTCCAGGTGTCTAATGAAACCACTACAAACAAAATTATTCAGAATTAATTTATTTTTACTCTTTGATCTCACACAAACATAAATTTAATCATCAGATTACGTGTGGTGATATATAGGTGAGTTGAACTGTTTCATCTTGATGCTAGTCACGCTTTAGAAAATATGGTCAAAGAATGTCTGCCTAGCGAGATAAATGCCACAAACACAAGTATGAGCTGGGTTTGAACTCGGAACCTGGAGATTTGCAGCACAATGCTCTAACTACTAAGGCAGTACTTGATTTGAGATATGCAATAACAAATGAAGTATCGCAATAACCTACCAGGGTCTATAGCATTAACAGTAACATGTGTGTTGTTAAGCTTCTCAGCCAAGTAATACGTGAGCAGCACATTGCACAATTTAGAGTTCTTATACGCCTGCAGTCCATTGAATGTTCCTTCTTTCTGCAGCTGGAAGTTATCGACCTCCAGGAAGCCACAATCTGAAAACAAAACATCCCTTTGTCAGACTGTACGTAATACAGCGATGAGAACAAATACCAATGTGAAGAAAAAAATGGAACACAGTTCATATAATGTGCAAACCCCACAATGCTATGGCATCGGGGAATGCACAAAAAAGATATAAATAAATCAAATCAATATAATGTTTAATTTGTTTTCAAGGAATAAATGTTAGTAAGTTATTTACATGATAATTTTAATAACATTTTCAGCTCTGAAAGAAAAGTATGTGTCTATGTGAGCCTCTGTGTGTGCAGGGGGTGGGGGGTGTTTGAGTATGTGCATGCATTTCTCGAGTGTGTGAAATGGCACTGGTATAAAGAATCATGATTAATATGTGTTAATAATTCATCGGGGAATTAAATCCATAGAAATGTTTTCCGACTTATGCGAGTAATATCTTGTCAGAAGGAGCACTACTGATACATCATCATACCTAATGGCCATTATATTTATTTACCTTTAGACAGCCAGGAGTGTTCATGATCATGAAGTGCGCAAGTGACATTGATGATACGAGCCTCTCCCATAATATCTGCTGTCTGTATCAGGTAATCTATTAGCAAACATGACAGCAAAAATGGACCTAGAATATACAAATACAGGTAACTATATCACACATGCACAGCATAATCTAAATTCTCCCTCTCCCTCACACAGAAATAGAGGTGTGTGTGTATGTGTGTGTGCATGCATATATATATATATGTGTGTGTGTGTGTATATATATATATATGTGTGTGTATGTGTGTGTGTATATATATATATATATATATGTGTGTGTGTGTGTGTGTGTTCGAGGCCATTTCATTTGAACTGATCATTAACATGATTTAATCAATACACAGTCATCTTTTAGATAAGCATATACCTACCTACATACAATACTCCAAAACATAATTAACACTTATAAATCAGATTCGTAATAAAGATATGGTACTTTAATAATACTCATTCACCATAAGCCCTTATTTATACCAGGTTGGTATTCCCAGTGCATGATTAACCCATCGCACAAAGCAAAATATTACATTTCAGAAAGCATCATACCAAAGTGATTAGTTGCCATGGTTACTTCAAATCCTTCTCGCATTGTTTTCCTGGTCTGATCTTTAAAGTTCAGGGCCATGCCAGCATTGTTTACGAGAAGATTCAGTCGTGTTTTCTTTCTGGTGAATTCCTTCACAAATTTACGGACACTGTCCATGGATGATAAATCCACCTGAAAGTTGAAGTCAGGACTTCAAATGCTGTACACATAGTTTTTTTTAGATTTCTAATCTGTAAGGAGGCAGTTAATTATTGATTGAAAACCAAATTAGACAAACATGAATCATATGTTGATAATTATTAGAAATTGTTTATTTCCGGTAAACAAGTGGAACGTTTAAAGCATTTATTCTCTGTTAATTTTATAACCATAATTTATTCCAAGTAATGATACAATGCTTATATAGAAAATAGACACCAAGTAAAACATAGTAAGTAACCGTTATTAATTTGTAATAATTGTAACTGATTATACATCATGGTCTTAATAAGTATCAATGTTTACTATCGTCGTAGTCAAAAGTAAACTTGTGGTTTGATCAAACAAATATCACAGCACAGCCATCATATAACTGTAAATGACGTGTTAATATGTGGAAATGTCTAAAAATAACAGCAATCCTTAAGGCTGGCTTTATGTCCCATACCGGTAAATACAGACACTTCCTTTGCCTACTCCAAGTCCAACTATTAAGACTTATCTAGCTTCACATTCTGTGACGGCATTTTGCATACACACCTTTATCATTACTTTCATGTGCAATATAACTGGATAATGTTTAGAATGACAAAGAACAAGAAAAGAAAATTGGTGAGGAGAGTGTGTCATTGACGCGTGACCCACTAAAGGTTAAATCTGTCAACCTTGAAGGGAACGGGCTGAGATCCGATACACGTTGACAGCGAGAAGAGAGTGTATTCAGTTTACGGTTCTAAGAAATTTTATCATAACGCTAAATCAAAATAACATTGTATGATCAATACGGAGAGGATACAAATTATTACAGAGTTGAGTTACCATCTTTCCACGTAGATAATCTGCACTCATGTATAATCCACACCCGTAATTTGGGTTTAAATTAGTGGGAAAAACTCATCTTCCTATGTATAATCTGCAGTGCACATATGTGATGAAAGCACTTACAAAATTTGTTAACTTTTAAAAGAATCAGTGCTATGCCAAACTATGCCCTTTTAATCACAATCAAACACAAGCTAGTAGGTAAAGGCATAATGATCTCTCCCTGATAAGAAATCTGAAGTATATAATCTCACATCAGTCATAAATAAGGGCTGTTTAGAGGAATCATCATTCAGTGATCATCTTAGCGCCGTTAGTTAGAGCATAGGACTCGTAGCCGAATGGTCATGGGTTTGAGGCTCCGTGACTGGTTCACTCATCCACAAAAAAAATGAGTACCTGGCAGGACGCGATGGCTATGTGTTTGAGTAACGCTTTGCGCCTATAATGGCAGCATGCATTGTATGCTCCCTTGGTAGTTGAGATGTGTGCTGGGTGGAAACAGGTCTGAGTCAGGGATAATAACATTGTAAAGCGCCATAGAGCAGCTATCTAGCTGAATAGGGCGCTATATAATATAAAGGTCACATATTATTATTAGTATTATATTATCATTTAGTGTTCACAATGCCTCACAGATCTTACACAACAGCATTCAAGCTACAAGTTATAGAATTTGCAGACACCTGAATGGTAATCGTGGTGCTGAATGGCACTTCACTGTTGATGAAAGCAATGTCACCTTGAGGCGAAGATCTAAGTTGCAACTTGATAAAATTTCGAAATCTAATAGAGGTCATGCTGCCTTTTATGGAGAGCTGGAAAGTAAACTTATAAAATGGATAACTGATTATCATGCCGAGGGTCTTGCCATACCTGGTCATATATTGTGTGAACAAAAATCTAGGGGGGAAAGGTCCAGCATTAATGTTTCCATATTTAATACGGATTAGAAATTCTTGGAGTTGGACCAATATGAAGTACTAAAACTGCGGATTATTTATGGGAAAAGATGTATTGCATGTATCACTGTACATAGGTGTAGATGACCTATAAAAATCTGCCTCCACCCATCGCAGATGAAGATTGGCAAACTTTTTGTACACTAGCCACCCATCCACACAGATCAGACACAATACCCCAATATCTCCCCATCTCTACACTAATAACAATAATAGCTAAAATGGCAGTTATTTTACATAGCTGGCTACTTAAAATGTGGTAAACACATATGGTCTATAATTAACAACTTTACAGACTAATTCTAAACTCCCGCACATTTACAACAGATGACATATTCAGCCGAGAGAACTTTATCAGCTAACCGGCTAGATGAAAAACTCATCTTACTATAGTAGCCATGGCCGGGTTTCCAACCTCTAACCTCCCGCACAGCATGACTATGCATAAAGAGTTCCAAGCTCTAACCCAGGAGGCCATAGAGGCAGTAGATCACGCTGATAACATAGCGCTAATTTGGCCATTTTGTGAAAGGCAGACTCCCAAAACATGCAATATACCTTTTAGTTCAGTGTGTGTGTGTATGTGTCTTGTCTAAGTGTGTGGGTGGCTGTGCATGTATCAAATATCCCAATAGCATTAATAATAAACAGCTCAGATATGAGTAACAATGGAATAATAACAATAGGGTAGTTTTAATAAAGATTTGTTATCAATAGGAGTCATTCAAAGCACAGTATAATGCCAAGACGAGGCAACCATAACACTTCATAACACACCATACAGTATTACTACTTACCTCCATAACCTGGACCAGACTGTTTGGATATTCGGCTTTTATCCTATTCATTGCCTCTTTACCCTTCTCTATGCTGCGGCATGCCATCACCACATCGTTTCCGCCTTCGGCTAGATACCGTGCCACCTGATAACCGATGCCGGTGTTGGCACCAGTCACTATGGCCACTCGTCCAGTCATTTTGTTTGAGGAAATCCCAGAGATATGGACAGCTGATTCAACGAGAGAACCCCTCTAACACTGGTCACCTCTATGTCCGGTCATCCTGAACTGTAAATGAGAAATCAGACTGTTATTGATACATCAGTGTGGGCAACTGTCTGACAGAAGATAATTTAATGAATGAATATGTTAAAATCACGCTCTGGTGTGCATGTGTGTGTGTTTTATAATTATATGTATTATGCATAACGTTTTCTTTTTCAACTTTGTACTAGTTTCTTGAAAGTGATAACAGTATGATAATGAATAAACTCAAACATGCCCAAGTATTTGCATAGGTGTGTGTGTGTGTGCTTTAACAGTGTGGAATAAGGCACTGGCGCAGAAGTCTCATTTTAATAATATTCTAATACCCCTTAAACTCAACTCATTACTTCGGAGATAAATCACTGATCACAATTGCCAAATCAACAGATGTAAAAATCAAACCTTTTAATGTTTCTTCCACGTGTAAATTTAAGGCACTTCTACACCCCAGTCAGTGGTCACTGCACTGTACTGCAAATCCCTGTATGTTAGGTGTGATGCTTAATACAATTATTCACTCAGTAGATCATCTCCTTATGATGATGATGATTGGTGTTTTATGGCCACATTTGTGAATGTGGTAGGCTAAATGGGCCGAGCGATCTCCAGAGGTAATGAAGTGAGGTCAAAGATGAAACACCCTTCAGATATGCCCATGCCGAGATTCGAACTCGGTGATAGTGATCTGTGGTCCAATTCGCTACCAACTAGACCACAGAGGCACCCTTTCTACATTTCTAAATATTTAGATATAAATTCATTATGCATATATGTTTGATGATGAAGATGATGATGTTTGATGTATTGTGCATACTATACTGTAGACTAAATGGATCGAGTGAACGCCAAATGCAACAAGAAGATGAAACACCCTTCAGACGTGCCCATGCTGAGATTTGAACTCGGGTGTTAGAGATCTGCGGGCAACCTGACGGAATTCACACAGACTGTATAATTATAATATGTATAATAAGTTATTTTATGTGGCTGCATATCTCAAATATGGGAGAAGTATATTATGTGCTATAATTTACTGCTTCATCATGAGGATTTATTTTAAATAAATGTAGAATTTACAATAAATATGGCATATTCAGCAGAGAAAATCTTGCCTTTACCTGGCTAGATTAAAAAGTCCTTCTACTGCAGTGTTATAGTGGGAATTCAATGTGGAGCAATGGAGGCAAAGAAAGGTGCTAAGATGCTATATAATATGCTGATTTGACTGTACTGAAAACACTATAAAGTATAAGGAGACTGGCAGCCCTGATTATACTGGTATTCATTGGCAAAATGATGTCTTCCGCCTCTGACTGGATAATGCAAATGTATGCTCAGAAACCCGCTCAGCTAAATAATTTATGCAAATGTAACACATTATGGTAATAACACAAGCCACATCTGAGTGAGCGAGTAGGTTTTATTAACACATCGGCATCAAATGGTCTTTATCTTTATCAGTTGTGACATGGAGGAGTGTGGACCAGGACAATTCTCCACCCCGAATGTACAAGGAGTGTCGCACTTAGTGAGGAAATAATAGACGAACCAATACTGGAAGCATGATCAAACATACTCCAACCGGGTCAATTAGGAAAATATTACAACAGGAGTGCTGGAGAGTGGTAACGAATCGGGGAGCACACTTCACCGAACAGATGATCTGATCAACTAAACAAACAAACATCGGACAATTGCCTCTCTCTTGACTCTGAAATGAGCTGAATACAGAATACACAGAATCCAAATCAGCGGATATATGTTAACATGTAAATGATCTAGCCTTACCACACACACACACAAAGAGAGAGAGAGATAAAGAGATCAAACAAACTGTTATCACACTTGAGAGGTTGCTTACTGAGCTGACTAATTACATTGTCCACAACAATGACGTTTTGTATTTCACATAAGCAGTGCTCTCTTGTTTACGAATGTAGCAATATAATATCAATTCAGCTATAACATGACTAAGTCATATTGAGCCTTACACCATAATAGTGTATCAGCAAATGTAAAAGGGAAAATTTCAACATATATACATGTACTTGTATTTATAACCAATTACTCAATTAAGTTCTCATCAGTATTGCATTCCTGGTGAGCTATATATAAGCTGCAATCAGAAGCCATAATTCAAGCAAATGGGTGTTTATATGGAATCAAATATACTGCTATACTCCATGCAACTAATGTTCTTACATTTAATGACCATTTAATTTATTGTGAATACAGGTAGTCCTGGACTGACGACTTTGATTGGTTACTACCTTGACTGGTCACAAGTGCACCATGATATTATAATCATCTTTAAATTGTACCACTGGTCGTAAAGTCAAACAATCGCAAGTTGGGTAGGTTGTAAGTCGATGACTACCTGTATTATAACTGGGTTTTTTAAAGAAACGTAATATTTTGCTTGCAATATGCCATTATTGCGTCCTCATTTTTAGCCTTGGCACCGATCACATCTGGGACATACAGCCGAATGCAACTCGATCCCTAGAGCAAAATCCCACAAATACAAGCTTGGACATTTGTAGCATGGTGCTCTGTCCACAGCACTAATCAAGCATCCATTATTGTATTATTATTATTACACGTATTATTATTGTTATTATTATAGGTGTATTATCATAAATACTCTATTAATGATATCAACAATATCCTATGATTCAAATCAAACTGATTTCAATGTTTTAAAGTGTCAGTTAACCTACACAGAATTTGGCACCCACTCTTAAGCCGGCATGTTATCATTATTGTTCCAGTTATGACTCAATCTTGTATAAACAAATTATATATACTGCACACTTGTACTAAATGGAAACTATATTATTTTTACATCTCCACTTCTACTTATCTATCCATCTATATTACTCTCATGTTTCAACATAAAACAGACAATTTCATAAACAACCAACAACAATCACGACCACTGCCATTCAAATAATGTTACAGGCTTCTCTGTAACAGTGTAAGTTTTATAGAAAACACAACCAATCATAAACTATTCAAACACAGAGAAATGTTTGACAGTCACCTAACAGAGTAGAGTATTAAAAGGGCTCAAGCTAGGCCACACTGTTCCACAATTCATGTAATATTTTACAAAATCACCCATCACAATTTACTCTATACACAAATATGTCAGTATTGCACCTAATTATGCACAGAGATCTGCCAGACAAACACTAAACAATCCCACGTTAATTGACAAAGGAATCATATAATTTTCCAGTAACAGCCTGAATGGCCCATTTAGCCTACCATGTGCACAAAAGTGGCCATAAAACACCAATCATCATCAGTAACAGCCTAAAATTAAAGGTTTCTTAATATAATAATAAAAATAATGTATATCTAATAAAAGTTTTCTTACTAGCAGGAGCCATTCAAAGGTGCTGTACAATGATGTCCAAAAATATGAAAAAATGGAATAAAATAGTTAATATTACAACACGTGGCTATAAAACAAAGTTTTTAACACCACAATGTAATTGAATAAAGTTTTTGGACAACAATATTATCCAATGTTATTGTTAAAGATAATTTTACTAAAAATTCCAAACCATATTAATTATTATAATTAGGTGGATCTGATACAACACAACGTTTCTATAATCTGTCCAATTTATGATATAGCCATTATCAGCTGATGCTTAAACTATACGATTTAGATAATGAAGATCTAGATCTATTCCAGTTGGTGAGAAGCTGTAACAGTTTGATTTTAAATTGCTTAGAGCTAAAATGCACTACAGACATTTTCTGACCCTGAGCATAATAATCCAGGTGACACGTTTTTGTTAAACTGAACCAGTGCGCCAGTGTTAGTTTCTAATTTAGGAAATATCACAAAAAGGTTTCTGAATTACACAATTAGGATGCTCGTGAACATTCCAATATTCTTTCTTGCAAATCCACGTTGTATAAGGTGGGCTTCATAGCCTAAATGCAAGGCCAGCTCAACCTCTGAGGTCATTCAGCACAACTTATTGGACAGGACGTACTCATGAAACTAGTAGTAGGCTTGATAGTGGGGTAATGTGATGCTCTGATTCTTCTGATTGACTCTCAGCACATCAACAAACAGTTAATGATGTGTGTTTAGCAAGCTGAATGAGTTGCAATATCACTAACAGTACATATATCATGTTACATCCAGGTTTTCTACTAGTACGTCGCCCACATCTGTCATGATTATAGTGCACTGAAAGCATTCAAGCAGATCTTTTGCTCACCTTGATGAATAGAAGAGATCATGGGAAAGATCTAAATTTTGGAACCCCGTACCTCTGGGCTGGAAAAGATTCAGAAACATGGAACCAAAACAAAATCTTCATGATTCACTTCTGAATCGGGCAGTCAGTCGGATAACTAATATTCTCATCCATACAGTAAATAGTGGCAACGTAGGACATCATCTAGCATCTCTGTCGGAGGCAACTCAGAGCACCATCCATAATGATAGCAAATTTTCCAAAAATACTGAAAACATACAAATAACTCAAAACGACAGACTTCGATCCCTGTCTGCTATATATCAATTACTCTGTGAAGTTTCAGCATGACCCAATAAAATAATAATTGTTCAATCATTCTCTGATGACACATCTAATAGAAAATAAAGTTCTATCAATGTATTATATGTATAATCCATCTGCTTCTATTACCTTTTTTTTATATAGAAAACCAAGGTTCATTTTAATTAATGTGAAATTAAAATGATTTCAATTCATATGAAATAAAATAATGGTTATTCAATAATGCCTTCATAACACGTGTAGTTCAATTTGATGCATTGTCTATCTCAGAGGTTCTTAACCTGGGTTCGATCAAACCCCAGGGGTTCGTTGAGTCAGTCTCAGGGGTTCGACAGAGGTCAAGAATTCTAAGACTATTTACAACAATACCATTTTTGGAGATATAGGTAAAAATTCATACACAAACATTTTCTTTCTTTAGTAACATTTACCATGGTACATCAGATTCCATACTATTTGGATAGAGTGAATACCTAAATGTGGTTATTAGTAAACAAAGTTGCATTTTCCTTTAATTTCCTATCCATTTCTTAACACATTAAAAGCTTATGTGCGTGTGTGTCCATTCCGCCAACCCGCTCGTATTATTTATGATGTCACGCTCATCTTGGCCAGAATTAATTACAGGTGATCACACCATATCGCATGACTTTGATATCTGTGCTGCAGGGAACTTGGTGCATTCAGCAGTCGACTTCTGACTGTTGTGACTGTACGTCACTTGTGAATTTCTTTTAACCTTTCAATCCCTTCATACTAACTATGTCAAGCAAAATAAGAAAGTGGTTGGACGAATATGTACAGTATGGCTTCACGTGTATAAAGGAACGTGATGGGATTCAGCATCCTCAATGCATGATTTGCAATGCCAAGTTGAGCCATTCTAGTCTAGCATCGGCAAAACTAAAGGAACACTTCCCAAAGCTGCATGGAGACGGGAAATACAAGGACATAACGCTCGCTGAATTCAAGGTGAAGAGAGTCAGATTCGATGATAGGGCTACTCTGCCTGTTCTCGGCTTTATACCCAGCAACAAACCGAAACTCACAGCATCGTACGAAGTTGCGTACTGATCGCAAAGCAGGGCAAACCACATGCCATTGGTGAAATACTCATAAAACCAGCGGCATTGAAGATGGCGAATATCATGCTGGGAAAAGGTGCTGAAGCTAAGTTTTCCAAAATTCCTCTTTCAAATGACACTATCAGCAGCAGAATAAACAACATGAGTGATGTCATCTTGGCTCAAGTAGTTGCAGCAAAATTCAGCCACCAACGTTTCCAGTCTAAGGTAGCTTGTATTCGTGCACTATATGAAAGATGACGTGATGAAGGAAGATTTTTTATTTTGTAAGCCTCTTACAACAATAACCAAGGCAGTCGATGTGAAGAAGCTTGTGGATGACTTCTTCAGAGACAATGATCTTTTGTGGAATATGGTTTCTGCAGTTTATTCAGACAGAGCTCCAGTCATGCTGGGACAACACTCTGGTTTTGGAGCGCTGGTGAAATCCAATGCACTACATGCCATTGTTACGTGCTGTGTTCCGCACAGGTATTGTTGGCAACAAAAACCTTGCCTCCAAAACTGGCAGAAGTATTAAAAATTGTAGTTGAATGTGTGAACTACGTGCGATGATGATTGATGTTTTATGGCCACTTTTGTTCACAAGGTAGGCTAAACGGGCTGAGCGACGTCCAAAGGTAATGAGGCGAAGTCAAAACGAAACAACCTTCAGATATGCCCACCCCAGATTCGAACACGGTGGTAGTGATCTAGTAGTCCAACACGCTACCGCTAGACCAGGGTTGGCAGGTTTCTCCCCACATGGTAAAAACCATGGTAATTACCCAGTTTCTGCCGATACGGCAGAAATACTTTCTCTCCAGGGGAGAAATGGCAGAAAGGGGAGAAACTAAATTTGGGTAAAATTGCCATGAAAATACACAATTAATAGATACTTAAACAGTTTAAAACCAATATACATAAGCATAAGTTATTGAATTATAAATCTTGTCTACATGCCACATACTTATTTAAAGTGTATGTCAATAATTCATCTCGTTTAAGATTGTGAGATAAAAGATTGAGATTATTTATTTCTGGTATCTGTGCAGTGATATACATTATAATGCTGAATAAATTTGATTTTATAACATCTGCTTTGTTATGCAAGGCAACATAACACTATCAAATACCCAATCAACTATGAGGAAGGTGATGGTGTGTTTAGTCATGCTTGAATGATCTTGAATACTTACAGGCAACATTAAGTCTGTAGTAATAACTACATCAAAGCTGGTGTTTTGCTACCATCTACTGAGGGGAGATGTGGAAATTGACTATTAATGATATGAATATTAACATTATCACATTACATCATGCAGTAGTAGTAGTAGTATTTATTTCCAATTTCAATATCAAATAACGTATACATAATGCAATTTTACAAGTATATTACATATAAAGAAATTGGGGGACCAATGTAGCCGAAGCTGTCTTCCCTTAATATAGTAATAATAGTCAGCTCAATGAAACGCCATTTGTGTATTTGCAAGTCTGGTCGTGTGTGTATTGGAAGTATGTGGACCAGGTACCAAGGAATCATATAATTACCTAGACATGTGTGCATTGACAACAATAAGGGTTGTTGCTTTTTACAGATGCTGAGTAAGTAGCTAAGATGAAACCCTTTCAGGGTTTTCTTAGTTTTTGATCTTGAATTACAAGTGGAAAGGATACTATTCCAATTTTCCATATAATGGGAAAATTGATTAAGGCAACTTACTGGATAGTGAGAGTTACATCGGTACATGCATATGACTAGATTGCCTTGTCACCGATTTTCCTGTCCCTCAGAATTTAGAGGAATAGGCCATCAAGGAATAGGAAGTCTCTTGTTAATAAAGTCGTCCATGAACAAACATCGGGTATTGATACATGTCACTTAATTTTAAGATTTCAAAATTTTTGAATAAGGGATCGGTTGATTGTTATAACCCCATTATTAATAATACAATAGTCTTTTCTCAAAGACACAGTTTTCTGAAGGATTGATGAATTGGCTTTCCCCCCAAATTAGTAAAAAACCATATGAGATATATGGTTTTTGTATGAGAGCCAGGTATAAAGTTTTCAGACTGTTTTTTGGTAGGAATTTCTTTACTTGTTTTATGTTTGTAAAGAATATTATTACTATTGAGGAAGCTCATTACCTTGTTATACATTATCCTTTCAAATATTTTTTTTGAAAAAAACTGGGAGAAGGGTTTTTAATTCAAAATGGGATTTTTTAATTCAGTGGGATTAGCTGATTTGTGTGGGAATTACCTTAGCTATTTTCAGTTGATTGGGAACAATACCGGTAATTATTGATCTATTTATAATGTTTTCAATGGATATTTAATGTATTCAATAGATTCCTTTTAAAGCTTGGTTTTAATTTGTTTGTGATTTGAGGACTTGATCTGGTTCTATATTTTCCCAAAAATATACTGTTTATTTGAGGTTTTTTCAAATAGTCATTAACTTTTTGTACGTTTTGGGACATTTTCAGAGGGGGTTTTTCCCCAAATTTTTTGAAAAATACTTATTGAAGCTTTTGTTATTTCATTTCACCTGAAATATATTTGTTTCTATTTTAAAGTCTGGGGCCAGTTAATTTGTCGTTTTGTTTACCTATTCTTGTTTTGATAAGTGTTTTATTTGTTTTTTTTTAAATTCTGGGAGATGGGAGTAATAGTTTCTTTTTTTTTGGTTGGCTTTATTGAATAAATTCAAGAAATTTTTTATAGCATTTAATGTTTTCGTCAGTTGGTTTACTAAGTTTCTTTTTAAAAAATTTTTTATGTCTGGCAGATGCCAATAATCGGTTGAGACCCATGGTCACGTTTCATGTATTTCTTATTGAATCGTGTTTTAAGCAAAGGAAATGTTTCGTTGAATATATTTTTATAGATTGACATGAATTTATCATAAGCGGAGTTAGGACAATCATAATTTATTTTTTTCCCCCAAAAGAAAAATTTTTTTTTTTAAAAACCTTTTAGAATTTGGGGGTTTAAATTTTTTTTTCAAAATATAGAATGTACCGAAGTGACCCGCCACATCATTAAGATAATTCCTGATAATGTGTCTTTGCAGGTCAATTAGAATAGATATGATCAATCAGGGTAGCCGATGTGGGTCACTCTGGTTGGCTTGTGAATAACTGGCAAAAAACCTCGAGATAGAATACCATCAACATAGTCCCTTGTTTTATCATTAGTTCCATATTTCAATAAGCAAATATTAACATCACCAAGAATCAGGCTTGATTTACCCTCAGTATGTTAGGTCTATAAATGACACCAGCGATTATTTTCTTATGAGATTCATTTTCTACTTCGACAAACAGGGATTCATAAACATGTGGAATGAATACGCTCAAGTCTTCCCTAATTTAAAATTAATCGAGTCTTTTATAAATAGACCCACGCCACCTCTACCATCCTCATTTCTACAGCGCGTTATAATATTGTGATATCCAGGGAGAACAATGCGGGGGTCTCTGTCAACACGAAATACCTCACCCCCCAATTACATCAAAGGAAAATTCCTTGTTATGCAAATCACATAAAGATTATAGAACCCTCCCAATTTGAGATAACTTCTACAGTTTAAATGAAAACTAGACAGAGCAATCTTTGTACCTTCGATCATCTGGGATAATTGATAAGGTTCATAATATTTACAGTCTTGGTTACCCTGTTCAGAGGCGAATCTCATTTTCATCCAAATAATCCGTCGATTCATATAGAGTTTTAAAGTTATACCTGTTATCTACCTGGACCTGGTCAAGAGAAATGTTATCTGTAACCATTTAATTTAGATGACACGACCAGACATTCAAACACTAGCAGATCTGATATAACAATTTTCACTATATTGACTATGTGATTTAAGCATTCAAAGAAGAGAACATTTATATACACTTGAAGATAATAACGGTGCATGAAGGATGCTAAATAGGTGGGAAAAATCTACCTTCCTAGTTGGGAGATAATAACTGATGCTTAATTTAATTTTGGGAAAAAAAAATTGGGACAAAAAAAATTTTGGGCCCAAAAGGGTGTCCAACCATGTGGAACGACCACTAGGGAACAATGTACAGTATAGCATAGAACATTTTAGTGCAGAACAACACTGATAGGCCCATTCAATACAACAAGGAGTGACTCATTCCTATTTGTACACTTGAAACAAAGAATATACCATTTGAATGTTTATAGAATAACGGGTGAGCCACGTGTTACATTGCAATCAGCTGTGGTCATAAACAATGAATGATACAACTGATTGTATAGTTAAATAACATGATGTGTATTATATAAATATTCAGTGGATAAAGTTTAATAAACCTGGTTACACTAAGATATAGGAAATTATCCAACAAAATTTCACATGGTAGTAGATTAGTGCTTATTTTACAGTTGATAGTGCAGAAAGAGGCTAATGTAGTTCATGAATACATCAGGGTGTAAGTTGGATTCATCTACTTTAGGAGAGTAAGTATTGTAATAAGTTAGAAATAAGTTATATTAGGACTAAGTTGTAAAAGCAATATTATATAGTCAGTTTATATTGAGAGGTGATACATATAGAAAAAGTTAGTACATATAGATAGAATTAAGTGTTTACCTCACGCCTCGATTTACAGGTTACCACACAAATTATGTAACATCTCATCAGACACAATTTGCTTGATTTTCCCCTTTTGTAGCTTCACGAATATTGCGCCTGTTTTTGTCAAGTGTCCAATAATACTTTCTCCGTTTTAAACGTCTGGCCAGGGCGAATAAGCGGCCCATGTTGCAAATCTTCATTTATATAAACTCCTGGCTTTTTCGCCTTCAGGCTCATTCTTGCTTTCATAAATTTGATTTTTTTTAAATTTAACAAATTTTACCAAAATATCTCTGTCACGGTTCCGACTCTATGCGACTGGCGATGTTTTTTTTAAAAGGGTTTTAAAATTGTGCCCAGATCAATCACCATTTGATCCTATCTTCAGGAGATGATACATCCTTGGATTCGGGAATGCCACGAACCCTGAGGGGGTTTCTCCTGTCAAACTGATCAAGCCTATCACATTTGAGTTCAAGGTCTCGGGTTCTGGCTGTCAGATCAGCTATCTTTTTCCGCAAAATAGCTGTCTTTGAGGGATTGTCCTTGGGCGCGTAATAACAGGACCATAGCTTCCAATGTAATAGGAGTTTTACCTGCCTTATTAGTGGTGATGAGCTTCTGAACAGCTACCTCAAAAGGGTCAGAGTCCTGTGGTTCAGACATGGAGGTTGAACTTCTAGTACAGGTAGTCATATTCCGTTTTTAAACGTTGGTCAATACCAAGTGACGTCACCAGTGCACACCTAACAGTATTTACGTGTTGGTAAAGGTAATCAATGGAGCATGACCAAATGAACTTTCTGTCAAATAATCAACTTTTTCCTATGTAACCACAAAATAATCCTAGGAATACATCAAATATCCATACTATGATATATCATATCCAGGAATATCCAATTATTTCATCAGTACATTTGCCAAGGAAGGTAGAAAAACGTAGTATATTACTTCATCAAACTTTGTTTAGTGGCTGCCATATTGGATCAAACGTCTATATGCACATCGTTTTGTTTCACATTTTTGTAATGTACATGTAAACTTGTTCTAATACCACAATTTTCATACACAAAATCATAGTGGTATGTGCCAAATGTGATATATTAAACCAATTAAATCTTGAATATTTGTTATTTTTTTAAAAACTATTTTGTTAAACAGATCAATAAATTAATATGACATATATATCTATACTTTGCAAATGCTGAATATTGTGGCTGGACATTATTAAACGGATGAAAACATTACTAATTTAATTGTATCCCTGTACAAATGTGATACCATAGCTTACACGTGGTTATGCTTTGCACCTTAAAATAATCACACCTGAAAGTTTCTCCCCAGTTTCTGCCATTTCTCTCCGGCAGAAAGGTATTTCTCCCTTTTCTCCCCATGGGAGGGGAGAAATACCTTTCTGCCGGGGAGAAAACCAACCCTGCACTAGACCATGGAGGCACCCCTGAACTATGTGCGAAATAGTGCTATGAAGCACTGCATCTTCAAAGAGCTGTTTAATGAAATGGGTTCTGAATTTGAGCCACTTCTGTTCCATTCTAACGTTCAGTGGTTATCCAGGGAAAAGGTGCTAAATCATGTTATTGCCATGCATGAAGAATTAGCCCTGTTTTGTGAGAGTACCAACATTGTCACGCAGATTGCTTCAATAATTCTGAGTTCATTCTCATTCTGGCGTGCATGGCTGATATTTTCGATGCTCTCAATCATCACAATTGACAGATGCAGGGCGGTGGAGTCGACATCATCAAAGCGGAAGAAAATCGGAAGGCATTTAAAAATGCTGGAAACTACGAACAGAGCATGATAACATTGCAAACTTTGCTGCAAACCTGCTGGACGACTGTGTAAGATCAAAGACGTGTCTGGAATTAGAGACATTCCTATACATGGGAAGCTGAAGCAAGCAATTGCCATGCACTTATATGACCTCGCTGTCTCTCAGCAGATACTTCCCCACCAGAGAGCCATATCCATCATGGGTGAGACAGCCATTCACGTTTAGTGTTGTGACAGCAGATGTCAACAATGAATACCTTGACGAAATCATTGAACTTCAGCAGAGCCAGCTTCAAAATCAACTCTTCAGAACAATGATGCCCTCAAGATTTTGGTGCGACCAAATTGTACCATATCCTCTTACTGCTAAGAAAACCCTTGAGATACTCACACCGTTTGTTACAACATATCTTTGTGTGCAATCCTTTTTGAGGTTGGTAGATATTAAAACTAATAAAAGGAACTTGGTGGCAACCATTTGTCCTGCAGTAAATCATGCATGAAATTAGCAACATATATCATGAAATGAAAGATAGCAATTAATCAACAGTAAGACCGGATCCAACAGTTGTTATATCTAGATATTAATATTCCGTACATATTATAATCATATGCTAAGCTTTCGGGGTGTGCTAAATTAGTTGTGTACTCTTAACCCACTTTCAACTTTGACATTATAATTCTGACAAATCTGGTGGTTAACTGCGTACTCCTAACCCACTTTGACATTATAATTCTGACAGGGTTAGGAGTACACCCTGACCGTGTGACAATGACACACGACAGAAAGTGACAAAGTCACAAACGCCCACGCCACGGACCACGTCTATGGTTAGCCCTAGCCTAGGCCACGGCGAAATGTATTCGGTCTCCAATTATGATTAAGATAATACACTTCGATGTTGAAAGTTATGAATACAGATAACACAGGCAGTGCTTCTGTATTCGTTATATTTAGAATCAAAGTATTAATACCTGTACTGTGCCAGAATCAAGTTGATTAAAACAGCTGATAACATCAACAAATCATCAGAACCGGAAGGAGATCATTTTAACACACATAAAACATGTGCACGATGAAAATCAGTTTTTATAAATAACGCAAGCTATAAAAGGCGATGCAACGGAATATGACAGCTACCTTCTTGGCTGTTTGGAAGACGTGCGACTTATCTATGTCTATGGTCAGTTCTGACTTATTTTCTAGCAAACATTTACCTAATAATCGCTTTACGAAATAATGCATTTGTTTCTGCACTTTTGTGAGCTTGATTTAGCCATTTTTAATTTTAAGTTATTTTATTTTACAATATAAAATTAAATACATGCTATGCCAGGCTATGGCCTTTGCCTATGGGCGAGTATGGCTATGCTATGGATGTAATGAACATATCGTAGAGGTCTAAAACTATATATACAATAGTGGACGTATTATCATTAGTATTATGTTCATATTCGTAATACTGTAACTTACAAATTGTAACACAAGAATTTACACTATATTTGGTATATACTAGTATAGATGCTATAGTATAAATCTATCATTATGATCTTAAAACAGCGAAGACCTTCACTGTAACTTCTGTTATGCAAAGTCTAGTGGTGTGCTTTATGTAACCAGTGACTGCGTTTTTGTGGGTTGATGA
This sequence comes from Paralvinella palmiformis, assembly GCA_025642065.1. NCBI lineage: Eukaryota > Metazoa > Annelida > Polychaeta > Terebellida > Alvinellidae > Paralvinella > Paralvinella palmiformis. The sequence goes on from JAODUP010000241.1 coordinate 676,601, forward strand.
CTTGATCAGTACTTTACCATGACAACTGCGTGATGTCTACGGTCCCGCCACCGCCATCTTTACCACCACCACAACTACACAACACACTTCAGCCATGTTCCATTAGCCACACAACCTTTATAAAGGAATTCCCAAGAAATGAAGATGGTGATAATAGTTTACATGAAGCCGCATCTCTCGGACAAACAGACAGACTGTTAGAGCTGCTGGAAAGGAATGAGTCTAGAGAGTTTATCAACAGAAGAGATCATCTTGGCTGTACACCACTGAGAATTGCTGCTTCGGGTAGGGATGCAAATGGATTTGAACATAGATGCATACACACACACACACAGAGAGAGAGAGAGAGAGAGAGAGACAAGGAGATGCTAAGAGTTTTCTTTTTGACTCTAAATTATATAATCACATTTGTGAACAGTACATGCAGTCATTATTTTAATTGTAAATTGTGGACAATTTTAAAAACAAGACATGCAAATTATAATCAGCTGTAGGAAATGTTCATTTGTTCAAATTAGGTAACATCAACAACATGTAGTATTTTTCAAATGAATTCCACTCTCATGCACCTATGTTTGCAAGATTTTTTCATAGGGAGCCTAAATAACCCAAAACAATTCAAATCCCTCAACATAATCACTGATGTATTGGCGTGGTCCATTTTAGTATAATGTTTACTGGTTTGATTTTTATACAACGTATCAGCTGCATATAAGATGTTTAATACATAACTCTGCCTCTGAATGATAAAAGATTATGGTTTAATCGGTACAGTGGTATGATGTTTATTTTGGTTAGCCGGATGTCCTGATTGTCTGCGTGTGTTACTGGCTCACGGTGCTGATGTTCATCTGACGGATATTAAAGCTCAGACTCCACTGGCTGCTGCTGTGAAAAGGAACCATTCAGACTGTGTCCGCCTCTTGCTGGAGTTGGACGCAGATCCCGATGGTGACAAGAACAACCTTTGTACTCCACTATGTTGGGCTGTATTACACAACTGCATTGATGATGTACAGGTGTTTCTATATTCTGTCTAACTGAGAAGATTTCTATTTGTTTTCATGAATCATTTCATTATTGTTTTGTCTTGTATACTATAAAATCATACATCACTCACTGTAACCATGAAGAAATAAGTGAGCAAGCAACTATATGTGTATGTCTATCTGACTGTGTGTGTGTGTGTGTGTGTGAGTACATTCAGTACTGTTCCCACTTGAGATGTTATGTGTGTGTGTGTGTCCATGTGTGTGTGTGTGTGTCTGTCTGTGTGTTTGTGAGTTAGTTTAGATTCAGTATTGGTCATGCCTGAAATTTTGTGTGTGTGTGTGTGTGTTTAGTTTCAGTACTTTTCACATTTGGGCCAAATGACTATGGTGATACTCAAAAGGGAACCGAGATAATTAATTAAAATATCCTACAAACAGAAGCAACACTGTTGTCACATCTCCGATCATGGACAGTCTACATCACAGTGATTTACCATTGCAACTACGCTACAGGAAATCCCACTTACCATAATAACTTGCAATGTATGAATACAAGACATCTACAGCTTCCCAAATCCGGGTCATATCTGTGTTTGTGCGATTTGTTTCATTTTGGAGATGCCCCCCTCAGTCATATATATCAGAGATATGTGACTAGCATCATGGTTAAAATCAACTATAAAATGTCTCAAATGGGTACTATTTAATTAATAACTACCAGTATTCTATAACGTTTTAATTACAGGTAATTCTGGTAAAGCATACATTGTAATATTTATGTGCCCCATGAAAATAATGATGTTTGCAAATTATTATTTTTAGCATTTCAAATCTTACTGAAATTAAGTTTTATGATGCACCAGTAATACAGATTTTTATTATTTACCAAAGTGGATGTGCTTCATTTATGCCAGTGTTGTAATCCTCATGGTATTTATAATTAACATTTTGGAGTTTGCTATGAGAGTGGATATATAAACTTTTCAGATAAAAAATATTATTTCTTTGAAGCACCATCTCTTTGGATTTTCCCATATATGTGTAATATAGAAATTGTATATTTGTTGAATAAATTTATTCTTCTCTAACATACAAGTGCCATAATTTGATTATAATGAATAAATGGGGACCTGACACAGCATGGCATCGAATGCGATTTCTCGTGGTTAAGATGTAAAACACTGTGTCATGTTATTTTTAGTCCTTTCTGTGTAATCCAGTTGACTTCAGGGATCCATTTCTTTTTAATGTCCTGCTGTAATCCAGTAAGCCAGCGACGTTATTTAACATAGTGATCCACCCAAATGTGCCAAGCCAAGAAGTTAATCTTTAATATTGCTTGTAAGATTTTGAGTCTCAGTATATTTATCAAGCATATGGTAGTTAACCTAAGTATCATGTCCCTTACCCATAAAAACCTTTCCGTGCATCAAAACACATCTTTAGGAGTCAATTCCATATGTTTCATAGGACGGTTATGGGGCCATAGTTATGAAATAATAATTTGTTTTAGTAGATGTCACAGTTAGCCAGCTTGTGGATTTGTACTATCTAAGCACACACAGAGAGACATATATATATATATATATATATATATATATATAATTAAATACACTTTGAAACCTTATTTTTCACTGCCATGGGTTGAGTTTTGGTTGGAGATTCAAATGATATTGTCATCTCTGCATGAAAGGTGTCTAATTAACCTAATTAAACCTATATTACCTGAATATGTCAGGTAATATACATATTACCTAATTATATAGATTAACTGTAACATATACACGAAGCACAATATTATATTGAATATATATATTTCATTGTTATGGTTGCTTGCCAAACTTCCAATGAATATTAGACATGAAATTAAGTAGAATTTCTACTTTCAATATAAATTTAAAAGATAATGTGTTATTAATTTATATTAATAGTTTTTAAATTTGCAACAAACAATAAAAACTATTAATAATTCTGTGCTGCAGTAAATGTATTTTCTTTTTAGTTAATTGTTTATGGAATTGTTATGGTTTTTAAATTTATTCACAGATGCTGTTAGACTATGGCTGTGATGTAAATGGTGTCCACCCTTTGACACCTCACTCACCGATATTTACCCCCCTCCACACTGCCATTATATATGGACACAAAGGGATCTTTAGAGCTCTGCTACTTGCTGGAGCAAGAACAGCCTGTTGCCATGGAGATGTAAAATCATTGTACCAAGTTGCCATGGAGAAGCATAGCACTGATCCTACTTGGATACAGGAGTTGTATGATCATGGTGTACCACTAATGAAGAATGAGGGCAATCATTTGACCTCAAATGAGGACAGTCAGAGCCCAGTCCTGGAACTTTTTAATCATCTGTTGGGTGAGTGTAGTCTTGTGATGTGCAATTAATGAATTAAATACACCATTCTAGCCTTGTTGGGCATGGCAATAATTATTTAATTAACTTATGAAGAATCACTTATAGTGTGTGCCTATATCAGCAATACAATATTATATGCCATTTATCTAAACTTTTATTCTCAGTTTTCCGAATGAAAAATATATTTATAAAGCCATAAAATTACAACTGACCAAGTTACTCAATCATTATGACACAAATCATGCACTATCATATTTTTGATGATGATGATGATTGATGTTTTACTGCCACTTTTGTGCACATGGTAGGCTAAATGCGACCGTCAAAGATGAAACACCCTTCAGATATGCCCACACTGAGATTTGAACTCGGATGGATGATACTTAGGTTAACTACCATATGCTTGATAAATATACTGAGACTCAAAATCTTACAATGTGCTTCCAGTTCGACCACAGAGACGCCCGTACTATCATCTTTTCAGTACCAAGTGTTTCATAATCATGACTATCATTACAATATCATTGTTTAGCCTCTTTTTCTGACAACCTGTACTTTCATCAATGTTTATCATCATTTTTTTCTTCAGATGAACCAAGGTGTTTGATGTCTACATGTCGCATTTACTTAAGACACTATCTGGCACGACACAAACGACTGAAGAAAGTAAACAATTTACCCATACCGCAGACACTCATAAATTATCTATTGTTTCACTGACAAATGGCTATGTAAGTATCGAACCACCTACGGATGTTTACATTGGAGAAGCCAATCATCTGTGACATGCATTGTGCAGATTGCATATAGATGGTACAACGATCTCAAAGTTATGTTCATCTTTGGATACCTGCAGGTGGGGAGCCTCAAGGAGCCCAGCCTTGTTAATATAATTATATCTATATGTGTGGGAAAGGACTGGGGCCTCAGGCTGGCTGAGTTACCTCAGGCGCTACACTCTTCTGAGGAGAGATCTCTTCAAAGCTAATGTCAAATATAATTGTAGTTGTGATAATCTATGTGATGTAATAAATTAAACTCACCATTTAGTTAATATATTTATTAATAATTTATTATGATACGTGTATTATCCAAGAAAGATATTTCATTCAGCTGATATAATCTAACTTTTTTTCTTTACACCATGGATTCAAATTCACTATGTTTCCCAATGCTAACTTGTTCCACCCCAAATAGTATTGGCTGTGCCAAGGTGTAAATAAATAATTACATATACAAATTCACCACTGATCTCCAATGTATGTCCTATTCTGATTTATTTACCATGTGACCTTGATTGGCTACAACCGACTGGTCATAAGTAGATGTGGTCTGGTCATAAGTCGGCCTATCTTATAATTACCTTACGTATATTATTCTGTGTAATGATATTATAATCTTTAAGTTGTACCACTGGTCATGAAGTTGAACAATTGTAAGTTGTGTAAGTCATAAGTAGATGACTATATATATATATATATATATATATATGTGTGTGTGTGTGTGTGTGTGTGTATGTGGGGGGGATCAGTACTTCACCCGATGTAAGTCTATGGTATTGATTTTACAGGATTAAATATCAGTAAGAAAAAGTTTGCAGGTACCCAGTACTTAGATTACTGTATCAATTATTGGAGAAAAATACTGATAGAAGTACCCCCATTTAGAAGTACTGCCTCCATATTAAACTTATGCATTGATATTAATCATAAATTTTTTAACTTACTTTCTTCCATAATGTAGGAACTGGTGTTATAATCATTATAAGAAATAAAAATATTTGGTTAAGAGTCTGGTGCTATACTGGTTCATTTGAAACTGTCTAGTCATCTATAGAAATTTAACGAAGCGTTTTAAAAGAACATACTCTTGCTGAAGTCTTCCCTGTACATGTTATTTTTTAGGTCTTCGGTGCTACCCATTCTATGTATTGTCCTGTCTGTTCAATGGAGATGTTTATTTTAATTTTAATTGTTGTTTTTACCACAGGTTTACATATGTTTTGTTACAATATTATGTATTTCCCATTAACATTGGACTGAAATAAATAAATAAAACAAACTATTCTTCAAATACGCATGAATATTAGTTAAATTAGTTCTCAGTGAATCCTGCCTGAGCAAGCACAATACACAACTAATCAGACAATATTATTATTGATTACAGGATTTTCAGAGCACATACCTCATTGAATTGTGATACCATTCTTGAACTAAAGATCTTCCAACACATTGAACAAAATACTGATAGTGTCTGTTATAAGTGGTGTCTGTTATAAGTGTGTGTCAGGGGTTAGTTAGTGGCAGCCACCTTATCTTCCAGGTCCTTTATGGATTATGATATTGTTCTTGCACAATAATGACCTAACTGAGGCGAAGAAGTGACGCATGTCCAGTGTATGTGGAAACGATCAATGTACAGCATACATGCCTTACTGGGCATCATCCAAATGAGCTCCTTTCTGTGAAAGTGTGGAAGTAGGTTTTACACCAGGGTGGAATTGGGGATATACTTCTCCATACACCAAGGACAGCATCCCTGTCTTTGCCTTGGGGCCAGATCCTGAGAGTATAACACTAAAGCCACATAGTGCTAAACCTGCTCCCTGGGTTAGTTACTCGATCATTCAGCCTACCATGAGCTCATTTTCTTCCACGAGTCCGACGTTTCTGGATGTGTTCTGGAGTCCATCCATGAAGTGAAATGGTTTGTTTAGACTGTGCAGTCCATCGACACACATACCTTGCACATGTGGCTGCTCAGTCACTTCTAAGATGATGATGATGATTGATGTTTTACGGCCACTTCTGTGCACAAGGTAGGCTAAATGGGCCGAGCGACTTCCAAAGGTAATGAGACGAAGTGAAAGACGAAACAACCTTCAGATAGGCCCACCCTGGGATTCGAACACGGGTGGTAGTGATCTGTGGTCCAGTACGCTACCGCTAGACCACGGAGGCGCCCCAGTCACTTCTAAGACAAACACCCCTTAAACAATGGCAAAATCCCCAGATGCTCTTTAGGATGGCTCTGTCCGTATTTATGTGTCTGTATTATAAACCCCTTTTCTGAGTGGCTGAAATGATCTTCCCCTAGCCAATAAGATGATTGATGTTTTACGGCGACTTTTGGGCACATGTTTCGGCTAAATTAATGGGCCGAGCGACCTACAAAGGCAATGAAGCGAAGTAAAAATATGAAACAGCTTTCAGATATGCCCACGCCGAGGTTTGAACTCAGATACCCAGATAGCACGTCGCTGTCGGACCGCCGACGGTCCGACGTCTACCACTCCGTCGGTCCACCGGCGATATCAGCCGTCGGTCCGACCTAATGTTGTCTGTCGGTCCACGGCGACAAAACCATACATCGGTCCACTGGCGACCAACCTAGCGGTCGGTCCAATGGCGACAAACCAATTGGTCTGTTCAACGGTGACAAACCAATCGGTCAGTCCAACATTGGCTCAATGGCGACAAACCAATAATGGCACTTAAACTATACATACTCACAAATACGTAAAAACAACATATTCACTTTTTAAGGTTTATTTTTCCTTTAAAATATAATTTCATGTAGGAGAATCCTAGTCGGAAGCTAGTATCCCATCTCTGAGAGATCTCGTCGCTGTTGCAGCACGTTTTTTTTTATTTTTTCTGAAAATATGATTTAAAATATTTGAACCAGAAAGGCTCAACTTTTCCAGCAGAAGAGTAGGTTTTTCTTGTTACATTATATTAGTTTAGAGTTATTGTATACTCTACAGGTAAATAGACGTGACAGATTATCTTTTAAAACGAGTATCGTAAGGTACAAAATGAGATTTTAATGACTTTTCAGGAGCTTCAGCAATTGCGTTACTTATTTCTGCAATTAAATTATATTAGGTTAAAACTGGCTTAATATAGGTACATGGACTACAAATGATCTGTGGTTCAACGCGCTACCAACTAGATCACAGAGGCACCCATCCATTTGGCAGGACAAGGGTTATTAATACTGTTCAATCACGAGCATATTCGCATTCAGTGCGATCAATTTGAATTCTATAGTGATTATGGCGAATGTGAATGTGGAGAGCAAAGTAGAAATTTTTTCGATTCTTGTTGAGGAAGGTTCATTAAGCGGTGTCTAACTGCAATGCAAGGAGGCAGCACCAGATGACCAGGCATCAGATCATTCGGATGAAGATGACGACTTTTTTAAAGCGCAATAATTCAACAGCACTAACGCTGCTTGATGAGTATCTGCTGAGTCCATCTTCAGAGACGATGACATGCGAGAGCCTGTTCAGTGCAGCTGAGCATACCCAATGAGGGCTTGCATTGGCCACACCAACTTTGAAAATCAGCTTTTACTGAAGTTGAACAAGAGCTTTCTTTGTTCAGTGAACCCAAGGTGGCAGTACGTCTGTGAATTTTCTTTTCTCTTCTATATATTTGATTATTAGTTATTGTGTTACAATAAATTTTATCTTCTACTTTTACTTCAATTACGTTTAGAAAATAGTTTTACTTTTTACTTACGTAGCTTTTTACAAGTTTACTTTTACTTCTACTCAAGTAGTTTTGAATACGCTTACTTCTACTTCTACTCAAGTACAAAATAAAAGTAGGTCAGTCAACTAGGACTAGGACAAAAGGTTTAGTCTTTTGTGACTGCCCTTTATTTTCTAAAAAGGTAGTCCACATTTAGATATATGCAGGCTATATACTTCATCTGAAATAGAGTTTATTAGACATAAAATTTAATATGCAATTTGCTAGGCTGGCTAAATTTTAATAAAATAGAAAATTACCAATAAAATGGTGTCAAAACCATTCCTCTGTCTTTATTAACAACAAAGTTATAAACATTTTAATATGACTAAGTAACAGGTTTCCTGGTATAAAACAATGGCACTGTTTGTGACTCAAATAAGTGAACCTGCCTACTTAATTTAATTAATAAGAAGATATAATACAATTTTCAGGGCATATAAACTATATAAAGTGCCTTTCACAGTGATATAGAGAGTATTTATATTTTTAAGAGTAGATGAGCTATTTAATTAATTATATAATTATCCCTAACTAAATTCGAACAATTATATATGTTGTAGTCAGAGAAAATATTACAAAATCCACCAAAAAGTAATTGGATAAAATTAAACAGAACAAATTATAAAGTTTTCTACTAGAATGTGTAGTATATATAGTTACTCCAGGCACAATGTCACATCAATCTTATTTATTTTGCACATAATATGGTATGTTATCAATTTACAATACTGATGGATTCTAAGAACTAGAATTATTTTATTAAACTGTTTCAAGTTAATGCTGCAGTTTTTAATATCAGATTATTAACTACAGTTTGATATTATCTACATTTAAAAAGAAACCGAACAGTCAGTTTAATTATTATGTTATCTTATGGCATAGTGTTACTGACTAACATAAAACAAGATCATCACAGATCATAGACTATCCACTGCGAGTTCATGCATCAACACAGAATAGTCTCAGTCTGTGACCAATAACCAAATGTGTACATTCCAGATTTTGCCACTTTCATTATACACTTGTTGAGTTTCTTTTCATCGTATATGATCATGAATTAGGGATAGCACCCGAAAGTGCGAACACTTATTTCCTGGGTGGTCCCTTTTTATTGAGTGGTTGTTTATAACTCCTAGTGAGGAAAGGTGCAGCCGAAATACTCCAGAGTGTATTATGTCATCAAGGGATCTTACAGCCTCCCGCCTTTTTAATTAATTCAGCGGAGACGGCAGCGCCATTTAACGTGGTCAGCCACCCACTTCTATATCTAATCCATCCTCTGACCACACATGACATGGCTTCCATCCGATTATATTACTTTGCAAAATGTCAGCGAGGGTGTCTTGCTTTGATTTATCAAGGTTGTATAATGATTTGATATGCATCCACTAGACTCATGTCCTTTAATGCAAGGTTGGCATGTTCAAAAATAGTACAAAATCATCATCCAAATTTAGATTTGCCATTTTAAAATTTTATAAATATTAATATTTTCACGCTATTCATACATATCTGTTGGTTAGCAACAAATCTCTCGGGACAAATGAAAGAAACAAAAAATATTAACTTGGAACAACATTGTAGTTATTATTCAGGAACCATTATGAAACACGTCAAGGAAGTCTTCTATCAGCTCACAAGGATAGCTAGCTGCAAGCCACAACTCGATCCGCGGCGACATACGATGGAAGTCAGAGCTATATTGTACTTAAATGCATTCATCAAGAACCACAGTTTCTAAGTACAGATCTCCCAGGATCATGAAGAAGAATTAGACAAATCCATCATTCAGAAGATACAAGATTACCATCTACGTCCCATAGATCTGTATCAATCAGACAAGAAGAATATTGCTGATAGATGTGATGTCTGATTATCTTTGTTGGATAACCCAGTTATATATATATATATATATATATATATAATCAAATATTAAATAGAGCTTATATATAGTGTTGGTTGATTTAAATCATTGAAAGTGACCCTTCCCAAGTTTAGTTAATACATCAGAGGGGGATATAATACTCAAACAATAGCGCTACCATTTAAATCACAAGAAGTCAAACCTATCTTCTCAGTTAATTGTTTTTATACAGTGGAAGGAAGGTTGTGAAAATCCTGTCAGTTTGCGTTGTTAAGTTACTGTATCCCTTGGGAGTTTCTTCCCAATTTCTTCCCGGAAGAAAGATTTTCTACCCGGTAAAATACCATTTCTTCCCATGGGAAGGGAACAAACCCAACCCTGCTTTCTCTACCCAACTGCCTCCTATCCTTAGTTTCCCTTTCCTGTTTTGTTGTTGTTGCAACAATACCTTGGACTCGACCTGAATCTTTCTTTTTTCAGTTGTTGCTGTGCCGTATGTACTCACGTTAATTACCTTTCCGAACAGCGAAATATCTAGCGTCCATGACCATCCAGGATATGATGTCACGGTGTGTATTGACCATACCCCTGTATCACCCCTGATGTAATATTGTTTTGCGTTCCTTAGTACGCCTGGCCCATTCCATGCGGGTACTTGATGTACACCAGGAAGCATTTTCATTGTTTAAAAGTTCTGTTGTTCACAGATCTATATTTGTGTAACCTTTTTAAGGGAAGTCTTTTTGAGCATCAGTTAACCTTATTAGATCACAGGAAAATTCTTACTATATGTTGTGAATAAAATTTTACCATAATAAAGTATGTGAAATGAAAATAGTTTGTTCTGTACTGTTGTTCAAATGTTGTGTTATATGTTGCTAAAATCAGGCACATGTGAATTTCCATGTGTTACATGTCTACCGCATATTTACTCGGTGAAATATCAAAATGAGGAATCCACCAGAATAAATGGGGGGGGGGGGAATGGCTTCTAACATTTTATTATGAAACAAAAACCAAAACTAATATTGAAAGAAAATTATATAAAACTAATATTGAAAAAATCCACAGCAAATCAAATCTAAGTAATCTATACCGAATTCCAAACAACACTCACCAAATAGCTAGCTGTTAATAATGATTAAATAAAAATCATAGCAAAATACACAACTATAGAAAAATAAGTAGTGCAACAAAACAAAATAGATAACCCCCCGAAATTAACCATTTATAATCATGAAAACTATAACAACCAAACTTACAGACTAAATACGTTACAGCAATGATATGAAACAAATATAAAAATACAACACAGCACAAACCAACTAAACAATATGACAACAAAATAGCAAAAAAAATACAACTGTAACACAGCATAATCCAACCGAACAATATTAAGAAACAAAATAACAGCCATAAAATCAAATGAAAATAAACTACCTATTTTTGGTTAAATGTAGACATCACTTCTACTTTTATCCCTCTTCGCATACAAAACTCACATAGTCGACATTCAACCCCCTCCCACCCAGGTCAATCGCACTCAACATCTTCTCTTTCATAATTTCAGGTACATATTCCTGATGCATCCACCATTTACAGGTGTCACATAGCAAACATATGTATACACACAGATTAGCCTTCCCTTTTCTCCCTGTTCCTTCTCCTTAGCTTTTGTGGCATCCATGTCCTCTTTCCTTTTCAGCTCCTCTTTTTTGTTAAAGAAATACTTGTCACTTGTCAGCACCCTGTCTACATGGATAGGTTGACTAGTGTTCCTTCGATGGGTTATTAGGGTGGCCTTCCCAACCTGAAACACCTGATCAATTCAGGCTGCTGGCTCGTCTGGAGCCGACTCCTGCAGACGACATGGACAATCCGACATTCGCTGGTGGTGGAATGCGGATACTCTGCACGCTCTTCATTCATGCAAAATCAAGACAAGTCAGACAGCGATCTGCTGAAATCGGCAAAGTCTACACCATGGAACTATATATGAATGACAACCAGTGACAGCTAGTGATATGTAGACCTCTGCTTGTGTGACTTTTTGCTAAATGTGTTATACTAGTATCTGAAATGAGGTATACGTAAAGATAACAGTCTGTCTTTACAAGTGTTTAACATGTTTTTTTTTTTAATATTATTTTTTGGTGTATCTGCATTAACACATTTTTTAGTCAGTGCGTTAGTTTTTTTTATAAAGTACAGTAATTTAAGATTGTGTGTTTAACATGTTTTTTATGTCATATTTTGGTAGATCTGCTTTGACATATACTTTATTATCATATGTTTTAGTCAATGCATTAGTTTTGATAAATTGTTATAATTTGAGATTGTGTGTTTAACATGTTTTTATGTTATATTTTGGTAGATCTGCATTGACATATACTTTATTATCATATGTTTTAGTCAATGCAATAGTTTTTATAAATTGCAATAATTTGAGATTGTGTGCTTTAAAATTGAGATTATGTGCTTTTAAAAAAGTTAGTTGTGCTAGATCTGCATTACCACATATTTAATTATCTTATAGTTTACTAATTTTAGTCAGTGCATTAGTTTTTATAAAGTGCAATAATTTGATATCGTGTGCTTAATTAACATGTTTTTTAATATAATGTTTTGCTAGATTTGCATTGACACATACTTTATTATCACATGTTTTAGCCGGTGCATTAGTTTTTATAAAGTGCAATAATTTGAGATGTTGGTAATAATAAAACTTGACTGTTATGGTTTAAGTATATTTCGTGGTGGTCTTGGCATTATTTGGTCGTTTTATTTGCATTGGCTTTAGGCTAATTCCCTACATTATAGGTATAACTGAAGTTCGATTGGACGAGGTGATTTTTTAAAAGCTGTTTAGTGGTTTGCTGCATAATTTTGTTTTAAAATTTATCTTGTTTTGTCGTTTCTGAACAGACAATTACCAACCGCCCTGGGTAGCCCCGGGACGTAACCAGATATGCCGGATTTCTTAAGAATATACTCTTAAGGCAACAGTTGGAAAAACAAATGGAATAGGACGTGTGATTATCGGAAACGAGTCTTGAGGCATGCCATAGCTATTATTCGTAATAGATGAATGTGGCTTGCCTTTTCGATCAGCGCAGAAGATTTGGATCATTGCATTGCATTTGAGGCATAATTCACATCCAATCGTGTCCTTTTCACTCACTGACAAACGCCACATGGCCATTTCACTGCGCGTATTTGAAGTATTTGTAATTTTGCTATTGTTATTGCATCTATATCATTGTTAATTACCACATATGTCATCAAATAAATGATTATATGTTTATGATTTGCTTTATATGTGCATTATGAGATGATACACAATACCCATGCATAGATAATTTATTAATTAATAAATATAATTATGAAGTTTGAAACATACTGCCATATGCCGATATGGTTATCAAATGTTATCAAATGATATCTGTGCGGTGGATATGCACATATAGCGTCTAACATTCATGACTGTCACTCACAGTGGTGACAATTAAATCGGGTATTTTCCTATGGCCGTATATCAATATACAATTACAACAACCTTTTATAATGTACACAAACATGTATATTCAATTATATTGAATAAATAAATCTGTGTCTGTGCTGTCCGTGCTGTCTTTAGGCCAACCGTTTCCTCCGTCTCCACACACAGACATACAGGGAGCCCCTATTCCCCACGCGATAGCAATCATAATGGATATACGCGTCTTTCGGTTGCCTAGTTTTCCGGCTTATAGCAAACCATCAATTTGATTAAGCTGACATTGAAAAAATAAGTTTTTAGTAAGAGGTACAATATGTCTTGTGACGAATATTTTGGGTACATTATGACAGATTAACAAAGTGTACCACTTAGACTTCCGGTTGTCGGCGGTAATTTTAAATTTGGTGGAGAGTTCGTTTTTACTTATGCAGTTATGGTATCTGGATAATATAGCTTTGATCAATTGACAGATGCAAATGTAGAACATGGCAGAGTCGGCACACTCTGGTTTGGATGAGAATGAGTGGGAATTGAGCAAAGAGAATATTTTACCCTTAAGAAGAGGCAGGATAATATCAGACTTAGCGCCTGGGCTCCGACCCTCCGCAGATCATATGATCACAATTAGGCAACAAAGACAGTGAGTCAATAAATGATATTAAAATTTTATAATTTCTATGTAGATCAGAGTTGTTTGATTGTTTTATGTCTTATTCAGTGTTATTGATTTTGTGTGACTAATTTGATTAGATAATCCTAGTCTATTCACTAGTGCATCTGACTAAATAGTAAATAGAATTGTGGAATGTCATTTTAAATCAGTTGTTACTTAATCATGCTAGATAATTATAGATAATATGTTATATTAAATTGTAATTAGATTTCAACACCATGTGGATCTAGTCTAACAACATACTAATGAGTGGTTGGGATGATATTGGGAGATCAACACAATCGAAGGTGTCAAGTGAAACGACTGCTTCATTGTCACATTGTGATTGTGGTAAATACAAAATTGGGTGAATCTGGGGATGAAGTCACATATTTTCTATGCATTTAGGGGGTCATTGGGTTAATGTAAGTGTACCAACCTTGCCTGTTTTAAAACGGGACCTTCCAGTTTCGTAACTGCACCGCAAGCTTTGTGGCTGTAAGATGTCATAAGTAACTAGTAAGTGGATTAGTCTTCCTTGGTATTTCCAGTCATGGGAAACTGAAGCAAAGGGGTTGTGCAGCTTTAGAACAGTACCTGGTAACTACCATCGATACAAATCAAGATGACTGAAGGAGGGATATTCCAAGCTACATGCAGAATACCAGGAGCCAAACTATCAGTTGCTTAAACAGAAGTAGTGAATGAATTTCTGATGTCAAAAAATCCAACCTTCATTGCTGAACTGATCACATTCCAGGCCATATGAGCACCATATCCCAAGGCATTTTTACAGAAACGGCGCTCAGCATTGACTCTATTACTTGGTGGAATGCATTAATCAAATGAATCTTCTCAAATTTTAGTCAAATTCATAGAAAAGTCAGGAACAAACTTGGCAACAACACAGCATCAAAGCTGGTGTTTTGTTACCCTCTACAGCGGGAAGATGTGGAAATTGACTATTAATGATATGGATATGAACATTATCACAATACATCATGTATATACATCATTTTGTTTCACATCTGTGTAATGTGCATGTGAACATGTTCTAGTACCACAATTTTCATACAAAAAATCATACAGTGCTGTGTGCCAAATGTGATATAATAAACCAATTAAATCTTGAATATTTGTTGGAGAAAGCCAACCCTGAGATATACTGATAAAACACATAATACTGGAATCTGGAAGTTGCAGAGTCAGGTTTTGTTTTTGGTGTGTATTCAGCATCATAATATAACTACCAATGGTGAATATTTATGTGAACGCTCACCTTTATAACCATCTTAAACATCAAGTGCTTAACATTAACTTAATAATCCCACAAATGCATAGAAAATATGTGTCAGATCATCCCCAAATTCATTCACTTTACCACATAGAAGCAATTTGGTTTCACTTGACACCTTGTACTAGTTGTAGTCTATTGTAGTATTATGTTATGGTTTGTTAGGCTACATGCTTTTGAAAGCTTATTGTAATTTAATTATCAATATATGTAAAAACTAAAAATATTAGTAACAATTGATTTTGAATAACATAAAAAACATTTAATCAATAAAAATAAGTGCAATAATCATAAAAAATTATTTAGTCTCCTAAAACAAAATAAAAATTAATGATCTTTTGCAGTGATTTAAATCAAAAGTACCAGGAGTGGCAATTCGGCTTAAGTGAATTAAAGTAAAATTGTTCACCTAATTAGCAGAAATAGATAGATAGAAGAATGTTGTTTAACGGCACAATTTAGGCCATTCAATTAGCAGAAATAAAAGGCAATCTATTTTCCATGCTTTCTTTATTACCCAAGCCCAGAGAGCTCCGTTCCTCTGGTTTTCACCTGCTATTTGTTCCCAGAGTTAAAACTCATGTTGTGACTCATGCTTTTTTAGTTGTTGTCCCTACTCTATGGAATTCATTCTCTGAAAATATTAATTCATCAAATAGCATGGTTTCATACTTCTTAAATTTCCGAATCCTGTTTTCCAAAAGTATAGCCTTGGAAAAAATAACTGAAAATTTTAGAAATTACATTCTGCCAGTATTTCTAGGTACAAGCCAATTCACAGTTCAGTATAATGATCAAATTGTGGCAAAACAAATAATAAGCGTTGCTATTTTCCTAATTAAAGTGTGCTATAGCTGGACATTGAAAGTATCTTGGTGCAGTAAGTTCCTACATAAACATACACACATATACAGCTAGATGAGTCCTTGGTGGCAAGTGAACAATTGTATAAATACAGTAATAATACTGTGCACTTTGGAATTACTCTCATCAAAGTTTTGTGGGCGACTCTGTGGTCTAACAGTAGCATGTTGGACCACAGATCACATAACACCCATGTTTGAATCTCGGCGTGGGCATATCTGAAGGTTGTTTCATCCTTGACTTTGCTTCATTACCTTTGGAGGCCGGGCCGATTTAGCATAGTACCATGTGCACAAAAGTGGCTGTAAAAACCAACTTATCATTATCAAAGTTTTGCAGTGTACTCCGATACTGTACTTGATTAGAGCACTACACTGCAAATCTTGAGGTCTCGGTTTAGAATCTGGCTCAAATCTGTGTTTGTGGGATGTTTCTCTAGGGTGTAACTCCTTGGCCATACCAGTATGTCCAAGGTGTGAACATCAGAATCATGTGTTTAAAATTTTAACCTCTTTCTTTGCAGAGAGTTTGAGACAGAGTTGAGGACATATAAAGGAGATGACCCACTGGATGTTTGGACAAGGTTATTTTATTAAACATTTTTAATAATCCCGGGAATGATGAATAAACATTTCTTATGGTGATTTCATGCTCACTGTATGTTCAAGTTTAGAATTGGTCCACTGTATCCTACTATCTGTACTAAACGGCAATAGTAAATACACCTTTGTTTCTATCATGCCAGTAATCTACCCATCAACATTTGTGATTAGTAGTAGTAGCTGCAAGTACTAATTTCTCAATATACAATATACAATAATCCTTATTTGATCTGTAAAAATTCTTATCAGTAATACAGAATGTTTTATCTAATAATTAAATTGTTTGCTTACTGCAATATATACAAACACTTTTAGTCCCCCAAAATTGAGTTTAAAGTTTCCAACTTATATTTTTTTAATCAATCCAGTTTTATATTTGATGTCAGGATCATACATTTGTTACATGATAGGTACATCAGCTGGATCGAACAGACGTTCCCAAAAGGTGGGAAAGAGAGTCATATTGATGAGATACTTCACAAATGTGTAACAGCCTTTAGAGGAGATGAACGTTACAACAGTGATACAAGATTCCTAGATATATGGATTAAATTTGTATGTGTTGACGTTGTGTACATTACACTTTTCCTGATTGCAGCCCACCTTGTTAGCTTAAAATTTCTGGGAAATTTCTTTGTTTCATTTGAAATGTTAATTGAATAAATTTGTATGGTAATGATAGGTGTTGTGCAATAGTATAATCACCTGTTCTTATTTTAAAGTAGCTCAGCACAGTCTGCATATTGGATGATAATGTAGGAAGAGATAGCTGAGCTTAATCAGAGTTTGTTAGAATTTTACAGGGTGGCAAATAGTGCTAGAATAAATGATCATTATTTTCCACTATAGGGCTCTATTGCAAAGTAACTCATGTGATAGTTGATGCTAGTTTTTGTCAGTAATGGATGAAATGTGCAATAGTATAATCACCTGTTCTTATTTTAAAGTTGCTCAGCACAGTCTGCATATTGGATGATAATGTAGGAAGAGATAGCTGAGCTTAATCGGGGTTTGTTAGAATTTTACGGGGTGGCAAATAGTGCTAGAATACTTGAAAATATTGATAAAACAATACTGTCTCGTTCAGTAGCCTTCACATCCATACAACCTAGTGATATAGATATCCTGAGAGTAGGTTAAACATTGTAGAAACCTTATTTCAGTATAGGCAGCAGGTGGGTGTTCGATTGGCCTAGTTGTTACAGCATTGCTCTAGAGACCTTAGTTGCGGGTTTGAATCAGACTTATACCTGTGTTTGTGGAAATTATTCCCTGGATTGATGCCCTTCGGTCATATGCCCCAAGTGTGACCAGCACCAATGCTAACTGAACTTGTAAACCATTTTATAATATCATGTGATAAATCCTATACTGAACTTGTAAACCATTTTATAATATCACGTGATAAATCCTATTATAAAGTGTAGCAATCTATAGTTGTATTATAGAAATCTGTTTATTCATCGTTTTAGGCCAGTATTTGCACTGAGCCGCTGGAAATCTACAAATATATGTTTGACAACAAGATTGGTCACAAGCTTGCATCATTCTATGAAGCTTGGGCTTCGGAGTTGGAGTCTCTTGGCAACACCAAAAAGGCAGACACAGTATATATACAGGGTCTTGAAAATGGTGCTGAGCCGCAAGATCTGCTTCGACGTAGACAGGGGTAAGTTTTTGTCTAGTGTGACAAATTCCACTAATGACAGACGCTTCGTCTAATTTTCATCAATTCTTAGGCTAAACACAGCTTTGTGGTTCTTAGGATTTTGTGTTTTCTCAGAGATTCCCTTTCTGCTTTGTGCTTATCCTGTGGAAATGGTATTGATAAATTTTGAATTGGAATTGAAATTTCCTACAAAAAAATTAAATCCACAAATTAATTTACCATTTAATTTTGTAATTCAGAAATATTTCTTCAATGACAATCCTACTTGAAATATAAACTAATCGGAATAGGTATTCCAAGTAGGTATTCAGAGTATCTACTCATGCTAAAAAAGAGTAGGTAAAAAATTGAATTGGAATTGATAAATTTGATTTGGAATTGACAAAATGGAACTGCCCCCATATTTGATTATTGTTCACTTTTGGTAGTGTCAAAAAGCCATACAGCAGTGTATATAGAGAAATATTTCCTAGCATCAATTCAGGACACTGAATGGCCTAAATTGTGCTGATGTGTAGTTAAACAACATCCATCCTAGCATCAGTTCCAAGGTTATGGACTAAGCTGTCTAATTGTGTTAAACTTGCAGCAAGTAAAGCAATAATTACTTAAATTAGCCTATTTATAATATCTATAAATTAGTGTATTTATGTATAAAATGTGTTTGTGCTATATGAGCCAAAATATGTTTTAATTCAGGTTTCAGCGTAAAGTACCTCGGAGCAACTCAAGCTGATTATGGCGATATATAAAATATTATTATGATAATATTTTAAAGCAATATAATCTCCCATGTGATAAAAATTACTATAATCAGAATTGATATAGGGTAAGCATAAAGGAGTAAGGAATTTACTGAGAATCTTTAAGAAAAATACGAAATCCTTAGATTTCTCTCTCTAGTCACATATTAAAATTTTGTTAGCTCTAATCTCTAAAGTTGATGATCAAGTAAACTGTTCCGTAGAAGAAGCAATGACTGAGACAATATAAGTGTTTCATGTATGTGTGGCTAGAGATAGAATTGTTTTAGCTAATTTTGTAGGAAAAATGTTGTTGTAATGCTTCTATATTCATGTGTGTTTCTTTTAGATAATGATCCTTTTTTTCGAAACCATATGATATGAAGTTTGAGTTTGGTGTTTAGCTAAATTTGAAACACCTTTGAAGCAAGTGCCTTGAAGTGGATAATATGTGTGCGTTTGTATATATATATATATAATATATACACAGGCCATTACATTAATGGCTGCCTGCTTGGCTGGAGGAAGTATAAAGTTTGCTCGGGCAAGTGAAAATAACCCCCGGCCGGCAAGTGGCAGATTTCCTATCATTTAGCAATGAAATTACCTTTCATCCGGCAGGTGACTGCCAGGCTTCTAAGGCATGATCTTTGTTTACTTTTTAAACCCTCTGTGGCCTGTCAGCTTGTGCATCGCCATAGGCCCACCCTTACTTATTCCAGTCTATCAGTACATTTAGCATTTTAGAAACACGAGCACTGCTACCTAACTACTATACTAGTGTTATATTTAACAGCCAATCATGGAACAAGATTAGGTCAACATTGTGGTACTGTCGTCTCGGGGACGTAGCTTAAAAAAAGCACTACATGCCACCGAACTTCTCACTTTGTATAGTGGCTCAGTGACAGTAAGATGGCGTATAGGAAATTAGGCTTGGAACTGTTTGGCTTTTCACTTACAGCCACTAATAATAGAGTGTAATCTAAAGCCATCAGGCGAGAATGCAAGCGTAGCAAAATAAGAAAGATTACAAAAGCTCTAAGCGAGTTTGATCAATTATTCCATCTTGGGAAATAGAATTAATGTAAATATATTGATTGTCTTTGTTTTGTAAGATGGATATACTTGTAGATAGGCAACAATCAATGGTTGAACTTCCTAAATTTAGATTACAACATATATAATCACATTTTGTTAATATTATACCTGCACTACGTAGGTCATAATATATGATCAAGCTTCAAAAAAAACCAAATTTGTCTTATATGGTATAAAACAATTTGCAAAATACCAGGGCAAGTGAACTTTGGGTCAGGGCAAGTGGATTTCAGGGCCCAAGTGCCAAAAAAGGTTAATGTCATTGTCTCACACATACACACAAACATATATATATATATATATATATATATATATATATATATATATATATTTTTATCTATTTATAATTTTGCTTTTTTTGTGTATATATATATATATATATATATATATATATATATATATATATATTATATATATATATGTGTGTGTGTGTGTTTAGATGAATGATAACATTATTTTATGTAGGTTTTCTTTAGGTGGACAGAGTTGATCATTTGCTGTCTTAAATGCATTGATGCTTGATGAAAGAATATTATTGAATCGTGGTTCTGGAGTGCTGTTTCTATTGTTTCAGTGAGCTCCATGCACGTGTTGCCAGACGCGTGGCAGGTGAGCTCGTGGCACCGCCTGAGCCAGTAACAGTGTTTGAAGAGCCTTGTCGTCATGCATTAGGAGCACTAAGAGGTCGTCAGTCGGGGAAGAAAGTCCCTGTAGAACGAGCATCTACTACAGGTTGTATCTTAATATTTTTTGTGTTGACAAACTGCATTCACTGAAGCTGCACCATCCGTTTACTTTTTAGGCAGAAACCAAACTGTGGACATCCAGCTCGCAGTTTTGTAAAGTAAAACCACAGGTGCACTTTTGGTTCGTGTAACAAAATCTCAACACAAATTGTAAATGGGGGAATGAAGCATGCCTACAGTTTTGGATGAGGTCTGTTCTCCTGCTAAACTTTTAGGAAATATATGGCTTTTAGGTGGCATATGCAGCCATTTCTATTGACTTGAGCACAAACCGGATTTAAACAAATTCTTTTGTAAAGCAAATGCACCATCCATCCAGATGTCCATTTTCAGGGTATACACATTTTTCACAGGCCATTCGTTTAGGTGGCGGGCAGGCTAAAACATGCCTATCCCCAATTCACATGGGGTTCACAGGTCATCATGATATCTTGGTATATTTGTTGACATTCTGAATTGATATTTATAATAATATGATAATAATAAGTTTTAATTTTAGTTATTGAAGTGAACTAAAAGTAGATAAGAACCAGACACTTTAGTACCATATATTTATGATAAGTATAAATAAACAGTCTTTCACAAATTTTATATTTAATAAATAACTAGATTTTGTGTACAATTTTGGAGATGTGACCAAATACACATGCTTATCATGTCTTGATATGACTGATTTGTAATCAGTATGAACATTAGCCGGAACCTTTTTATAGATGGACCATTCTTCTGGACAATAACCATAAAAAAATTATATGCAATTCAGGAATCTCCAATTCATCGTGAGTTCTATTAAATATCCAACTGTTACATAGAAATAGTAAACAGAATTCACTAAAACGGAAGTACTGTAGGTTGATACAGCATTTGGTTTTTACTCTTGCCTTTAAAACACGGAAAGTGTTTTAGGTCCGAAATTTGTGCAGAAAATAAATCCAGTATTGATAAGATTGTCTTTGAAGGAACATAATATCCCTACAACCTACATTTATCCATATTTCACTATCTGATTTCATTTTGGCCATGCATTCGAGTGGATGAACAGCACTCTGGCTGAAACGATGTTGGTTTGCTGACTCGTGTTTTGTTCCTACAGTTCAGGGTAGTACTCGGATGCCTCAGAACTCTGATGCTCCAAACACCAATCGTCCTGGATTCCAGATCCTGAGCGATGAAAATGCTGATCCTGCCAACTTGATGCAGTCTACTGGAGAGTGGCTTAATATTCCCACAAAGGGCACTCACAAAGAGAACACACAGAAAGCTGGTGTCTGGACAAAGGGAAAGGTATGTTTTATAGCCATATTATGGTCAGCTCTCAGTTAACTGGTATTTTGATCAACCACAAAGAAAAGATGTTCCCCAAGTATTTCCTTAATTAGGTTGAATAAAGCCAGTGATTTTGCATATATTCAATTTATTTATACGTTTGTTTATTAATATATAAGAAATTAGAGATATTGTCCTCAGAGTTGTTTGATTTAAATCACTGCAAAAAGATCATGTATTTTGCTTTTTATTATGTTTCATTTGCTTTTTATGACTATTGTATTTATTGTTATTATAACAAGTCATACTAATTGTGTGATAGGAAATATTTGAATGCTGTTTTTTTTTAATTTAAAAATGCTATTTTTTTTAATTCGATTTAAAAAAATTTAATTATATTTTTTTGCAAACCTGATTGTCCTGCTTATTACAGGAAAACTACAGACAAATCTTGTTCTTAGGTGATGTAAGCGTTTACCACATTTACTAAATTATATTGAGCAAAACATTCTAAATTTAATATATATTCAGAACAAAGTGAATTAAATCTAAATTAAATTACTCATATCTAGCCACTGGTGTGTATCATTGAGGTTATGTGATGCAGGAGAACTTTTTGTTAATTTCCATACTGCCTCTATGGCCTAGTGTGTAAGAGCATTGGACTTTTTACTCATGGTCATGCTGTGTGGTAGGTCAGAGGTTCCAATCCCGGCTGTGGCACTATATGGGAGATTTTCATCAAACCAGGCAACTGGCATGTTTTTCTCTGCCGAAAGTGTCATCTGTTGTAAATTTAAAAAAAAAATTAGAATTAGTCCCCGTGATGAAGCAGTAAATTATAGACCATATGTGTCTCCCTCATTTGAGGTCGCTTAGCCATGTTGTATAACTGTCATTTCAGCCATTATTATTATTATATTGAATAGCTCTTTTTCTGAATTGTTGTGTGTTGTATAAAGTGGTAACCCAAGATCATCCCCCTCGTAAGACTAAGACAGGAATACTACCATTGAATGAATTGTTGTGTTGTGTGTATATATTGAATAGCTCTTGTTCTATTACAGATGAAACAAAGGAATACTCCTGTGGTGAAGCTGAGTGAGATTTCGTCTGTGTCAAAACCAGAGTTTTCTGTTTACACCGATGTAGATGACCTAATCACGGCGTAGGTTGAACTTTCTGTATACTTAAAAAAAATTTAACTAAATTTTTATCAGTGCACAAATGTTCTTATTAACAGAAGATTGACAGATAGTTATAAATCTGACTATCTCAGATTCAATTCCAACAACTGACTACTGATATTTTACAACTGACTCTTGAATTTTTAAGGATTTTACATTGATAGCATTGAGGCATGTGGATTCAGAGTGCCAACAAATGAGTCATTATGTTCTGACTGATAGTGATATAAATGTGTAATGTTAATATATTATTTTTGAGCAGAATTGTTTTATTCTTTCAGCAGAAAAGCTGAATTTGAATGACACAATCAATTTGAACATTATATTTAAACTCAGGGGTGTTAGTCATTTCCACTTTATTGACCTGTACAATCCAGCACAAATGTAAGCTCATTGGCGGGGGGGGTTCAGGTGGCACAGAACTAGAAGCCTCTATGTTGTAATGTTCAATCTGACACATACCTGTGTTTGTGGGATGTTTCATCTCAGCTTTATGTCCGAAGTGTTACCAGCACCAAGTCTAAACAACTCATTTTGACTTAAATTGACCCCAAAACTGAGTGAAACAGTGAATTTATTTCATGTGTTGAACATGACAAAGGAACCAGCCTTTTCAATATAGAGTGAAAGACCCCTTACACAAAGTTGGCAGCAGCTCACCTGTCATGGCCTGTACAAACACTGCAATCCCATTGCTACAGTCTTGCTGGGGAGAGAGGTATGGATGTGGGAGAAGGGGTAGTGAGGGGCTGTCTGTGGGGTAATGGTAGTTACACAGTAGTGGGCCCTCTTCATTGGAATGGGGGTTAGGGTCTCTCTCCTGAAAAAGTTGGAGAAATGGAGTATTTGATGCATTCTAGGCCACTTGTGTCATATTAATAGAATTTATAATGGCATAGTTAGAGCATATGACTCATAGCTGAAAGGTCATGGGTTTGAGGCTCCAGTCTGTGTGTGTATGTATGTATGTATGTATGTATGTATATATATATATATATATAAATATATATATATATATATATATATATATATATATATAAAACACATATATATATATACAAAGATTACAAATCGTAGTAATGGAAAAAAACACGTAACACATACATAATGCTACAGTAGATTGATCTTGTGGTGTGTGTGTGTGTGTGTGTGTGTGTGTGTGTGTGTGTGTGATAGCAAGAGAGAGAGAGAGAGAGATAATCTCAGTTTGCCTACTAGATTAGAACTTTTCTAATTAATCATTGTATTCTATCCTATTATAACATCTCATCTGTTCATTCCTCTAAACCAAACTTATATTTCCTTTATTTTGCTGTCTTAAGCAACTGATAATCCAATGAAAATCTAATAAGCGACATCAACATGGAAATAACTCTAATAGGAAAAGACTTCATTTTGTGTCAGATATCTAATTTTGGGAGAAACTAATTTTACATTTAAAGATCATAGCTTTTAAAGGCCATTGAATTTTTTTTTAAATGGTCACTCTAATTAGCATATCATATATTGGGTCTCTAAAATGGGTCATTGTATGACTAGTTCATGTGTGGTTGATTCTTTGGGCTTAAATATAATGGTGTAATTTCAATATAAAAACAGCTTCAGAAATGACGCCATAGTTTGTAGGAGGCTAGCAATTTTTTTCTGTATTCTTTATTTGTTAAGAGTTATTATTGTTAAGGCTATTTGTTTTTTTAGGACGCCTCAAGGAAAGCATTTTCATTACAGCTCAATACTGAGGTAAGTAATATTTTTAAATGCTATTTGTATCTAGATGACATTAACAGAATATTGACCATTTGAAAGTTATATCTTTGATTATTGATTGGATACAAAAACGTTCAGTGACATATGCATGCTAGTTATGTTGATTTTGTTTTTTTGATGCAGTACAAAAATTTTATCTAGATTTTCAAATAACACCCAATTCAAAATTGAATAAAATTATAATTAAGTGCATTATATTTGATGATGTTTTGAAGTATTTTGGATTTTAAATGTTTCTAGCATAATTGTCAGTTGTCGCTACTTGTATCTCTACCAATGTACCAGTCAAGTCACCATCTGAGATAATGTACCTATTGTCATTTTTTAAGCTGATTACTCTTTAGATATTAACCTATTTATTTGGTTTATAGCACTTTATAGACAACTTTGTATAATATCAGATTTCTGTTTTTATCTAACATGCCCAAGTGCGAGGTATTTCACAAACTATATTTTATTGGCATGTGACTAAATGAAAATTGTAATTTATTAAAAAAAATTATGTCTGTAATTTTGAATGTTGTGATGAAGCTGATTTGAAAAGTAAATATACAATACCTATTTATCAAATTTCTAAATTGTCTTTTTTTAAATATACATCAAATTAAAGTTTGGCTTTATACGTTTAGAGTTTATTATTGAATTATAGATTATATTGTATCAGATTTTAACACAAATAGTAATTTGTCTTTTGTTTCCAGTGCAAAGAAACCAGAGAAATATCAAGATCCATTTGATCGTTTCCAACAAGATGTGGGGAGCGAGCCTGGTGTAAGACTTATGTATCCCAAGGAAAAGGTTTACTGTGGGGGGTTGGAGTTCCAACTGGAAGAGATACGAGCCTTCAAATGGATAGAGAACCAGCGCCAGGTGGAGAAGAGCTGATTAGCTTAAGTGAGATTATTTGTAATGAAATTACGTTGTCAGATGGAAAACTTCCTATGGGTTTCATCCGCTGGCTCTTTCACATAAAAGGTTTTAAGTCTCCTGTCGGAGCTGGAAGATAATTGCCATTCATGGTTGCTTCTGGGCCACACCTTTGCAGATTTCCGTGATTCTAAAGAAATTAGGAAAAATTGAATCTGATGCAGGTGATGGGCTCCTTATGATAATAACACCATCCCACATGTTCAACATCATGCATATGGAAGTTAATTTTTCTTTGGTGCCTTGTTAGCTTTGATTCGGGTTTTGTAATTGGTTAAAATGGAGAAATTATGGTTTGCTATCAGTGAGAAGACACATTAAAGAAACCTTATATCTGGACATGGACAGAAGGGGAACTACAGTAGTTAAGATGACATCTGTGTAGGCCTGTTTGTTGTGCAACATTTGGAAACTCATGTCTTCGTATAAAATTGTGCTGTTTCATGAATTATGCATTCATACAATCCATCATTTTAATTATCTTAATTTTTTTTAAATGTACTGAATGAATTACATGGAAGATGTCTCCAGGGTGTACATATTTTGAATAAGCTGTGTCTGTTAGAAAAATCATGAAAAAATATGGCTTGTTAACAGACAGAAAATGACAACCTTTATCTGTCAATTTATACTTAATAATAATCTACAGCTAGGGTGCAAATATAACTTGGGATCAAATGGTCATTTACATATAGCTGGATAACATTGCAATGAAAATGATCTTTGTAAGCCATTCAGGTCGATGTTATAGACATTTAATTTTGGCTGTTATTGCTACATGATATGTATTCAGTGTAAAACCAAATTCTTTTTTGTAGGTAATCAGAAAGAAAACATTCTGTTAAAACAAATGCTAGGAGAAGGAAGCACAACTAACCAGGGAAGATGGACGATGGAGATAATTGAATATTAATGAAGAAAAATTGTTAAACTTGTTGCAGCACTCCTCTGCATCGTTTACAGTTACCTAGCCCAATTTAGTCAGATGTCACAGGAAAGTTCTGTATTAGGAAGCACTTCAAGTGTATAATGTATTTTCCAATATTTGTTGTACATAAAAATTACAAGGTGATTCTGGATGTGAACTTCAGAGTTCTGAATCCCTGATGTCAATAAAGAAAATTATGTTTTGTCAACAAC
This sequence comes from Paralvinella palmiformis, assembly GCA_025642065.1. Taxonomy (NCBI): domain Eukaryota; kingdom Metazoa; phylum Annelida; class Polychaeta; order Terebellida; family Alvinellidae; genus Paralvinella; species Paralvinella palmiformis. Next base: position 703,826 of record JAODUP010000241.1, read on the forward strand.
TGTCATGGTTTTCTTAAATCTATGCTGCTCATACAGATCAACATTTCATTGTCACAATCTAATAATTTGTTTTTACCAAACTGCTGCTCTTCTGGATAGCAACCGTTAGAGTAATTTAGTGATTTAAATGGTACTTTTAAGCATTTGTTGAAATATTTATATATTGGAAGGATAATGTCCTTGTAGCATTCCCAAATATATTGGCTAAAACAGTCTCAGACCTCCAGATCGGGAGTCCATATCAAATTGGGTCAACCAAAAGTCACAGATATGACCGGCATTGGGGCTAAATATATCACTCGCCCATTAATACCATTATAAACTTCATCCATAGCCTCTGTTTTCTTATTGTATACTTGTATTCATTGAAATTTCAAGTAAAATTGGCTCACTTCAGTTCATCTGCCTTTGGTACCATGCTCTGATTGTGCATGATTAGGATCATCATGAATTTATGATGACCACATCTGTTTCTATCAAGTCCAGTACCAACTTCTGTTGATGCAGCCTATGTAAGCCTATGGGTTGGAATTTGACTCTTTCCCTTATTTGTGGGATGCTATCCCAGGAAGTCACCCTGGGTCATAATGTCCCATGCGTGGCAGGTGCTGTGGCTAAATAACTCCACTCGCCAGCAAGCCATTCTATTTTTATCAGGCATCCCAGCATCTCGTGGGCACTAGATTAAGTTGAAAAATAACACGCACCACATACAAATGGAAAATTAACCGCCTGCACATCGTCTTATGGCATATTGCATGTTATTTATCCACAAGCCATCACGGAATAATTCCATATTCTGCTCTTGGCCGAAGTTCATATAGTTTTAATACAAGAAACATTTGATCTGGCCTCTGGCGAAGATACTGGCTGCATAATATATGCTGATAACGGATTGGTTCAAATAGAGGCAAACCTCTACAGCTTTTCACCGAGAGAACCAATCACAGATGGTTGAAATAGGCCGGTGGTGTTAATGTATATATGACGAGAAATCGAGGTTTTACTGCATCGATCTGGTTATTTTGTTTATCTTCATTTAAATCATGCGTGCTGCCAATAATATGTTGTATATTGTTATTAGCATTTAGAACTTTTTGTATACCGAACTGCTAATGATGTTTTTACGATTGTTTACTATATTAAATATTAGTCTTATATCTTTTGTTGTTGTATAACAGACGTCTCTGAGGGAGAGATAATTATTTAGTAACACATCATTCCGTTCAGAGACTATAATTATTTCATTTTCTAATTACAAAATTGATGCGAGTGTATTATTTACAAATGTATATAATGGCCAGATAATTAATGATGTTGCATGAATAAAAGGAATACCTGTTTAAGAAATAGTATTAGTGTGTGTGTCAGAGATTCATATTTAGAAGGTGAAAACCGTTGCGCACTTGCATAGTACTGTCTTGAATAAGATTGAACAGTTTGTTTGACGCAAAAAGATCATATTTACAAACTTGGGAATGATAACATCGCCGTGCTTTGAGCAGTTCGCTGTTTAAGCCATACAAGATCAATGAAGATCACCTAACAATAACAGCTGGAATACGAACAGCTGTTTTTGCGGCTTGCCGCCAGTTATTCTTTGATTGGGCTTCTTGGTCGTTGTTCGTTGTTTTTCCACGCTGTATAAAGACCTTAAGAAGGTCTTTGTTTCACAAGCCACGGACCTGTGGTCGATCGTGTTTTGTTCGCGACTTTAGTCCGTTCAATCAAGCATGATCCTATACAGTCGAAGCGGACACGGGGGACGTTATACGTGATTATGCTCATCGGGAATTATTTGTAAATGTTATCCGAGCGAGGGGAGGGGGTGGACGGAGCGTGAAACATGCTTCATCAAAATATAAGCATTAATTTAACGCTTTGTTGAATAATATTATCACTCGTACGCACAAACTGGTGCATACACAACGCCACACACACACGCATATATATATATATATGTGTGTGTGTGTGTGTATGTATGTATTTTGAAAAGTTGCACCCTCCCTTGCTATACAGACGGCTAGTGCCCATTGTAGGAGCACATTAAATACAATGACATTATTGAAGCCGGTTAAACGTGACCGTGGCAGTAAGTCACGTGGATTAAGCGTATTAACGTCCCCGTCGAGTGGACTGAGAGGCGATTAGCTCCGAGATGGCAACTGATTTAGTGACCCCAGCCGGTACCAGTGACCAGCACGGACGTACAGCGTTGCCCGAAGAGAGCGACGTCCAGCGGAGGTAGGTTAAAAATGGATTAAGAAGCTACGGCAATCGTCGGCCAGGTGTTTGCGATTATTGTTTCTAGACGGGCGTTTTGATGTTTGTTTACGATTCCTACCCCGACTGGAGAATTATTAGGCGTAGACAGCCACCCAGGTCGACGCCCGGGGAGTATTGTTTCGCTTTGGGGCCGGACGAGGAGATATGTTTGGAGTGTTTGGCTGTAAGTGTCTGTGCCTGAAAATAGAAGGGATGGTGATGATAATGATGTCACTGATGTAAAAACAATGGCGCGGTACCTATCAGCGGCGAATGGTCGTTATGGCGTCATGTTCTATACAAACAGATTTTTTTCTAGTCAGACGGACACTGACTGACAGACAGGTATATATCATGACAGAGACAAAACAGAGACGTGTAGACAGGAAGACGAACAAAAATTATTGGCCCAAAAAATCAAACAAATAGTAACATGATCCAATATTGATACGGTGGTGCAATTAAGCGGTATTATATTGACAAAGTATCATTAAACTATTCATGTTCTACTCTTGAAAACAAAATAGCCAACCAATAACTCTTCATAATCTGCAGTTAATATTACAGTTTTATTATAGTGGCTGCAATAAAACTATTACGTGTGTGTGTGTGTGTGTGAGTTATTCATCAGAACATACTCATTCTTAGCTCAACTGAAGCAGACCTAGTCTCTAGCAACGAGCAAGTGGCGCCCTCGACGGCAACTCCGGAAGAACAAATGATGACGAAAAAAGAGAACTCGGCAGCTGACGAGGCACAGAATGCCGCCGAAGTCGACATCCAACAGCTGCTCCAGAAGTACGGCCAAGTACAGAATCAGTTCATGCTGATGGAAGACACCAAGAAGAGATACAATAAGGAAGGATTTCGAATTCGGTTGGTATCAGTCATCGTTTTTTTTTTGTGTTATCTGTAGGACTGCCACCAGTACTAATAACCATAGCTCACCTTGTGGATGTAAGGAGTATCCATTCGCGGACTTTGGGGAGAAAAATAAAACAGCTTTTACTCCGGTAAAAACGACATTATACACAAATAATTATTTTGATATGAAACGTTCGACTAAATTGATCGTGCTTATACCCGGTGCCGCAGTTTCTCTAAAATAGCTTTTGTCTACAGCGAATCTAGGGGGGGGGGTGTCTGGGAGGGTTTCACCGACTTCACATTTCCATGACTTCATATTTTATAATGTTTGCCAGTTCTACACAATACTACACGACGAATTTAGCGTTGACGTGTCTGCTGAGTGAGACGTTCCAGCAGACCCACTACACATGGCTCATTTTATCCGATAGATTAATAATTCCTGAATGTGATTAATTACCGGTGCATTGAAACTATTTCGAATTGTGGAGACGGTTAGCGATAATTTAATCGAGTTTCTCTGGCAATCTGAAGTATTCTTTCTATTTAATTCCCTACATATAGAGAATCAAACCGCATCCGTCTTTAAAAATGGCATAAGAAAGGAATAATAGGGATTTTCCACTCCTCGCTTTCCCACAAAATATACCGACGATTTTAGTTTAAATCGATATTCGAAAATGATTGTCTCAATTATCGTTGAATCAGCTAAGGAATGATTTGGCGCGAAACCAATCGTCTTATCTATAATTGAACGATTGGGCTTTCTTTGAAGGTTCCGACTTAGCCGCGCCTATCGTGGCCTGGAGAAGCAAGAAATATTGGCCTCCCGACCGGAGGTATCGTCACTGAATGGCCCGAAACGGAAGAAGGCGCTCCAAAAGCTAATGCAGCAGCTGGAGCAGAATTTGATGCTCTTCGATCCGGACGAGGATGCCAAGCGAAAGGCACAGGAGCGCGAGCTCGAGCGGCAGAAGCTCCTGAAGGAGTGCCGGGAGAATGCCAGGAAGAAGTGGACGCGCGACGGCGAGCCGAAAGGCGTCCAAGAAAACGCGAACAAGGGCACTGGCTGGAGCAAGGGCCCGAGCAGGTACGACCAGCACATGAGCGAATATTGGGGCAAGCCCGTGCAGAAGAAGGGGAAGGAGGTCAAGGGCGACTGGCGTATAAAACAGAAGCAGAACAATGCTGAAAAGCCCTGGTGGCACAAGTTCACGAAGAAGAAAAAACCGAAAATTACCAACAAGGGGGCGCATGATGGCGCCAAGCTGTTTGATGGGACGAGGCCAAAGGAGTCAGATGGCAAGGATGTGGACGAGGAGGGACCAAAATTGGCGACCGATAAGTTTTTCATAACAAATCCGGAAAGCCAGAGCGACACCTACTCGGCTGTCGAAGAATGGCAGAGAAGGAACGAGGAGAGGAAAGGTCGGAAAGCGGAACGCATGAATAAGCTGAGGATGGCATCCAGAAGTAACAAAAATAACAAGTCAAAGGAAAAACTGACTGCCGGCGTTGAGAAGAAAGACGATCAGGGCAAAAAGGATACTGAAAGTAAATCGAAATTGGATAATTCGAACGAGGTGACAAATGGATTAAACGATGAACGGACTGAGATGAGTGTGGAGCCGAACAAAGTTCCGACTGATGATCCCGATGCCAAAGAAAAGACCGAAGAAAACGATAGTCCCGACGTCAAAAAACCGGAAGAGATCGAAGAAGAGCAGCTCATCGAGAAATCAAAATATTCGTTCATGGCCTTTGGCGGGTTCAGCAGCTTCTCGCAGAAGTCGTGCAAGTCTTCCGCATCATCGGCGACGTCGGCATCGTCAGCACGCTCAGAAGAGGAGTTCGACGCTGACGGCGTCGACAAGAACAGACTAGACATGCTGCTGCGCGCGCAAAACAATATCGCTCCCGGCTCTCGCGTCGGCTCCCGCGACGGTTCCAAGGCTGGATCGTCGGTTTCGAAACACGGCCACGAGCCGTTGCAGGCCTCCCACAGACAAACCCATAGACAGACGAAACAGGCGCCCCACAAGGCGACAATTGCTCACCCGAAGTCGGTCACATTCAAGACTGATCCGCAGGAAGGTGAATCTCCGCAGATAGAAATACATGATCCGGATGGCCAGGAAATAGATGCCGCTGCTCCGCTGCTACCGGGACAAGTGACGGCCGTCAAACCAAAAGACACTACAGTGCCGAGCAGAAAGCCCGCTCCCGGAATATTGAAAGACTCACCCAGCAACCACAAGTTACATCGTACCAAATCGGCCCCGCCGAGCCATGGACACCGGCCGAGAGTGGCGACTTCTAGTCTGAGGGATGACTCCAGCAGCCAGGAAGCGAAAGAAGAGGACAAGCCGTTGAAGATCTGCCGTTACATGTATACGATGTGCAACTGTCAACGGGTGGGCAAACCCAGCACCCTGGCCAAGTTACAACAGAGACGTAAGAAGGTATGTGTTATTGTTATCAACGCAAGAAAAATAGGGTTATGGCAATAAGTTCAGGTTTTGGCCCCTGAAAATTTCTGCCAAAGTTTTATTTATGAAACAATGATTTCACCTGGAAATCTTTTACATAAAGACAGCAGCGCCCGTTGAGAAGAATTGGTGGTTAAAATGATTGTAGTATGTCCACCATACCACCACTCTGGAACGAAATTAGTTCATGGTCTTCCAGTAACTGCTGGGCAACCTTTCCTTTCGAAACAAAAGACCACATTTATCATGGTTTGGTCGTACAGCAAATTCTTGCCGAGCTCAAACTGACTCGTATAAAAGAGATTACGAAGACCAACGCAAACACGTTGGAACACTTTCAGCTAACAACATAAAGCATGTGACATTATATGTTCACTACGATGCGTTGATTACAATAAGTTTTTCGGTGATATTTTCTATGACGGTTAATTCAGTTTGCAAACAATATGCTGTTACGCGGAACTAAGCGTAGTTCTATTAGAACCAATCAATATGTGCACAGGTAAGACTACTAATACTGTGGATCAGCGAGTGTTTCTGGGTTACGTTGGGATTAGTGATGACTTAAATACATCAACATCGTTAATGTTTCTCGGTGGCTTAACCGGTATCGGCAGCAAACATTTAAGACTAAGCGGATTTTCGTTAATATTCCGACTTCGTATTTAGTTGGCACCTCCGAGTGTACGCTGGCTTTGTTGGCGGATTTCGAAGGCACCAATCATTAGCGGCTGGGTTCGAGTCTCGCTGTAACCGTCAGAGATTTGGGTATTTGATGCAGACTTTACATGTAGTTGTTCCTTAGAGACGACCACTGTTTTTTTGACCATGATGCTGGTCAAGCCTAAGATATGTGTTACCTAAGGGGAAAGGTAATTGGATGAAATATCGCCAAGATAAAATAATACACAGGCAGAACTTTTTTTTATTCTTTTCACTTGAGTAGAAGTGAAAGCAATCCCCCTCGAACCTAATTGAATACGAGTGAAAGCAAATTCAATAAAAAAATTAATTAATATTAGTTAATAATCTTTCTAAAAGCAACCTAGGTAGAAGTAGAATAGATTCAAAACATTCGAGCTTATATATATATATTATGTTTGTGTGTGTGTGTATACATGCATATATACCGGTATATATATATATATATATATATATTATGAATATTTATTTTGTTGATGCACAAGCATGCTTATTAAACTATGAATATTAGCATATGTACTGGAAATTTAGATAATTCGTGAAAACGTCTAAATTTATCTAACCAACTTCTTATGCATATTTTAGCCTAAGATATAAATATATTAAATCAATAGATTGAAGTCATTCGGAATGCTACCTGTACGATTATTGTTTGTAAAGAAGTACACGGGGCACCTTTGAACTCGGAATGGTGATGTTACACATTGATCTCCCAATAACAGTTTTGTCATTTTCTCAATTCCCGACTGCCATAAAACCCCAGAAATATGAAAAGCCACGATCAACAAGCTGAAAGCATTCACAGTAAAGCATCAAGCCTCGGCGTTTGCCTGATATTTACTTTCCAGATTTCGACGTCTTGAAAACTGTGAAATGTCATGATTTCGAGGTTAAAACTTTCTGGTGTTACAAAATGATATCAATCTTCCACCTTCAGCAGTGGTAATTAATGATTAACAAACACGGAGTGGAGTGACTGTGAGTGGCTGCAACTCTGAAGTATCCGAATATTTTGTCGGACTACATTTAACTGTTTAAGATATCAGTTCGAAGGATCTCAGATAGCGTTAGTAGATTGTAACTGAAAAATACTTGGATAGATCTATATGTTTGAAGAGGTTTGTGTAGGCTACCTGGACAGTGTTTCAAATTCCATGAAATAGATTCACTATTTGTGACTGTACAATGCTGGTTCGTCTTAATTGCTCGCCAAGGCTGCTCGAGCCTACACAACTACGCAAATGCTGAGCAAGTGTTGAGTCACAACTAGCAACCGATCAGGCGTGACGCTAAGGCAGACAAGATATTCTATATGTCCCATGTCAAGTAAATAGGACGTGTTTGGTGGGCGAGGACGTTTGTAATCACAAACAATTAAATGTGGTGCTGACAACTATAATATTGGTAGTTAAAGATCTACTGAACTGGGATTTTTATCAATATTTGTCCTGTGAAATTTATAACACTGCTACATGAGTGAAATTATATGTAATCTACTGATCACTACATCTAGTAAGGGCCCTTTATAAAATATACATTATTATTATTATTATAATATGAAGTTACGGACATAAAAATTAGCATATTCCATACTCTTTGTACTTAGGGAGATTCCGAGCACTGTTATAGTGTAGTGGTTAAAGAAGGGCGTTGCAAAGCTCAAATCGAACCTAACCAAAACATCTGTATAATATAATATCTTTGTTCGTACCGATAAAAGTGTATGAAATATACAATCCCGTACCAAGGTTGCAAAAAAATATTATTTAAAAAACGTTGAATCCGATTTGTATATTTAAATCCGATTTAATTTAGTTTAAATCAGATTTAAAAAATTTAAATAGATTTTTTTTTTTTTTAAAAAAAACCATTGTCAAATATTTTTTGTTATGTATTCAGCATGAGATAACTATTAATAGTGAACCTATATGAATGTTCACCTTATGTATCCATCCTGGTTAAACACCAAGTACTTAAATATTTACTCAATAATCCCCTAAATGCATAGAAAAGATGTGACGTCACGTGTCAGATCATCTCAAATTCACCCATTTTACCACATTGAACCAAAGTGGCTTCGCTTGACACCTTCTATTGTGCTGATCTCCTAAGATCATTCCAACCCTAGAGTTGGGGGGAAATAGACCGATTCAATTAAACCTGTGGCCATCTTGTGGCTGAATTTCACACTACGGTCTCTGGTTAGAAGCATAAGAATCACTGCGTTGCATGGCGATTTAAGCATGTAGTTGTCGATAAATGTCTTACTGAAAAGCTGTATATAGGCTATTTACCATTTATATTTGGATTTTATTTATAATCCATTAAGGGTATGTGATCTCAGATCATAATATTGCATTTAATAGGAATGGCATAAACTTCATTCAGTAAGCTAAGTAACGTTCAGCGCGATTTGCATAGCTGTCATGGTCCGGCCTGTCTAGTTCAACCTAATTTTTTATAATCTTTGCCATCTGAAATGTCAATGATCACATAGATTCTAATTCAATGGGTGATTCCTATTAATGTAACATTCGTATTAATGCATGATATCGTGTATTGAAAGTGAACTGTTTTTTCTTCTTTTTCTGAATCAGCAGTTCGTGCAATGTTTACTTATAGTTAAATGCCAAGGGTGATATTTAAACAATCTTCACTAAAATAAATTTACATTCAACTAAAAGTTTAATTTTAAAATCATTTATTTAATCCATTGAAACCCATGCTAAAAATTTCCTACAAGTCAGCATGAATAACTAAGACTTAGCTGTGTCATTCATCTGAAAGAGCGGTCAGTTCAATCATTGGGTTATATCTTGATAAATATTGTGTTAAATCCTTTGGAAAGACGCAATCGTTCAGCTGAAATACTAGTTTCAGTTTCCGTGTATTATGAAATAAGTTTCTGAAAGATTTCCAGTATTTATCGTTAGTGAAAAGGTGCCACCCCCTGTTAACAGTGGGTGCCATAGCTGTTTCTAACCGGAGACCCGAGTTGGTAACCGATGCAACGCAATTCGCCTGGATCGGTCTATTGTCACTCAACTGTATGACTTGTTAAGACTACATTACATGGTGTTGTAATCTAATTGCAATTCAGTTATAAAATATGTAAAAATAATTATCCAGCATAAGGAACAATTCATTTTTAAAAACATTTCGTTTTTTTGTACTGAAAGTTAATTGATAAATCATATGTTTACAAAATAATTAATACAAATTAGTACAGCCAAACCACTCATTGTCAGATATATACAAGTTACATGTCTTGACAAAATTTAACAACTCGTTTTCAAAAAATACTACCAACCTTTGCATTGAAATCACCTACCAGAACTATGGATGGTGTAGCATTCTCTTCAACCACGGAGATTAATTTTCTGGTGTAGTGTACATAATCATAAAAAAGGTAAATAAACATTGACAAATAAGTATGTATTGTTATTAATACATAGTTTACAGCCAATCATACGCTTATCATCATATTGCACCACAGTAATATATTTGGATATAGATTTCCGCCATAAATTGCCCACGCCGCCGTATGAACGGCCAGATAAAATACTATATTTTGTATCAATGGCACTAACACCAAATTCCCTAAGAATAAGAATACGGGAGACTAGTTGTGTTTGAACTGTCATCCTTGGATCTAGTGTTGATAACTGTATGAGTCATAGGATAATCTTTCTGGGGAGGGAATGATTATACTTTGCATTAATAAAGCATGCTAATATTAACGGTTTACAACTTTATATGGATGAACCGGTAACGTGGCCACACATATTTCATGTTCAGATTATGGCTGGATGAAAGGTGTTTCATTTTTCAGTTCTTTCGTCGTCTTCAAAGTTTTTTCTTCTTTTCATTTAGATTAACCTCTGTACAAAAGTAGCCGGAAATGATAACATTTTAAATTACATGAGTTGAAGAGCCACCTCATAAACTTGTAAATATATATGCTTCTGCCTTTGATAGATAAGCACATCGTTTAATGATGTTGTTGTTGTTTCGAATGTGATTGAGCACATGCACACTGGGCCTTTCATTCTATACATTTTCTTGCTCAAGGTGAAACATTTACTAAGTGGATCCTTTGCCTTTTAACTGGCAATTTTCAGGACTAAATTAAATCTAACAATATGTCTTGTGAACTTGAAACAGTACCAATTTTTTTTTGTATTTCGCATAAGGAGTAGAATTAACAAGGAACAATTCGCCTCAGATATTATGACTTAAATATGTAATAATTATATGTAACCCAAAATTCACCAAATATAATCTCACAGATCTCTACCACCTGATTTCGATACTCGGCATGGGTATATCTGAAGGGTGTATTATCTTTGAGTTCGCGCCCTTACCTTTGGAGGTCGGTCGGTCCATTTAGCCTACCAGGTGCACAAAAGTGGCCGTAAAACGTGGATCATCATCACCAAATATAATCACGAACTATAATCCAAATTACTGGAGGGTCATCGTTACGGCTTCACCGGCTGTTGCATTCGAAGGCGGAAAGAGAAGTCAAGTGCTCTGACGTCACCTAATAGAAGAATCCTGTAACCTTCTTCAGACTGACTGACATTATAGTTCCTCTTAAGTGTACATATTAGTATCTCAGCCATTTTGTGTACTACTGAACGATTTCCACGCACGACTACCAATAACGAAACGAGATTTTATTTAAGGCTATTTGTCCATTCCAAATGGTATCTAATTGTGTGGTGCCGCAAATCTGCCATTCGTCCCATTACTACAGATACCATTGGTAAAACGCCATTGTTTAAGTACACAGTAGAAAAATCGGATACACATTTCACATCTGATTCAGCTAAAATACAATTAAAATTATGTTCAAAATTGCAACAAAGAGTTCGCAAGACATCAATCAGTGGTCCCGGTTCTCTTTGGGCATTCTTCGGTGATTTAACCTTTTCGGCGCAATCAGAATCATCTTCATCTTTTAATATTTCTTCTGACTCAAACTGATATGACTGTATGTCGTTTATGGTGTAACTTGACCAAGATTACTACGTTTTTGTTCCGGAATTATTCTTCGTTGACACTTGTTTACATGCTTTCAAACGGGTTATGCCGACTTCCAGTCAAACTGCTTGTTTTGTGTCAGCAGCATTCAGGTGTTTCCGGTCTGTATGTAGTTTCAAAATGGCGGCGCGCAAAGACGAGTTCTAATCGATTTATCAGCACTTTGAACTGGAATATTTAATATGTCGTTGCTCGTGTTCGCATTTTGACATCATTTATGACATTTCTGAAGATAGCAGTTTTAGTTCTGATAATTTCAAATGAAGGTGAATGGTTCGTTTAACTAATTCCATCCAACATGAATGCATTGTACGAACCTCACCATCTTTTATGGACAGATTATTATCATGGCAGCACATTAGTCCTTCTCGACGAGTGTTTAGGGTGCCTCCGTGGTTAGCGGTAGCGTGTTGGACCACAGATCACTACTACCCGTGTTCGAATCTCGGCGTGGGAATATCTGATGGTTGTTTCATCTTTGACTTCGCTTCATTACTTTTGGAGGTCGTTCGGCCCATTTAGCCTACCATACACACAAAAGTGGCCATAAATCATCATCATCATCATCGACGAGTGTTTAGAACGTATGAACTGTTTTTGATACAACTGATTGTATAATTTTATTGTGACGATTTAAGTTCAAAGTATTATAATATGACATATTTCAAATCGTAATATTTAAGATGATGCACAGTTGCATGATATTTGAGGTGTATGTGTGTGTGTGTCTATACATTACTGTAAATTGCGCTCATGTTATTTCTTTCTAACTTTTTCGCTATTTTAGTTATACTATCCATCGTCTGTATATTTTAAGAAAACATTTTAGCTGATCTGGTCAATTTAGAGCATCCTCCTAATTTTATTTATAAAAAATGATATGCAACATCTCACTGAAGACTACTTCACCTATAGTGAGACTTTCTTCTTAAGTGTTGTGATTGAATAGTTGTTAATGTTGTCTGATCTTTTTTTGTTTTGTTTACAGACTGTTGGTGTGATTACGGTATTCGGGTGTCCGGACGAGGAAGAGCGGAAACGAAGCACATCGCCGACGGTGTGTCCTTTCTGCTCGGTCTTTCCTCGCTACAGGATTAACGCTTGGCTTAAGGATGTTCCCGTAGTAACCGTAGATTAAACTTGAATAGCGCGGATCAAAGTAGGCCATATCCTTCGACATCAATTTCGAAAATTAACGGAAGAAAGTTGCATCCGAAAGAAGTGGGCTTAAAAAGTGCCATATTTATCACCCACCGAATGTTTATTGCTTACTTCTGCTCTGATGACTCGTCTTCTCATTGATTGGCTGCTGAAGAATGCAACACTAGTTTCTTATGGATCCGGAAACTGTATATTTCTTCATTTTCTGTGAACCTAAATGATTATCTCTGCTTAAAGTTGGTACGTCGTATGTCAGACACCCGAGAGTTTATTCAATAGCCGTGCGCGCAAGACGATAGTGCTTGTTTACATGTTAGACAATTAATGACTGTTTATAATTAAAATTATTCAAGAATCTTAAACAAGATATAGTTATTGAGAATGATATTTTCTGTCCACATCCACAGTGGCCTTATGTCCCAATGGGGACGAAGAAGATAAGTGAAGTGACATCCACAGTCGGTTGTACATTTCAGTATACACTAGCATGATAAAACTGTGTTCTATGTACAAGACGGCATATCGCTGTGAGGTTATATGTTGTCGTTTTCGTATCGTGGCTCCAAGTACCTTTTGTGGTGGTCTGTCACGTTTTCCTCCTAAGTGAGATATGGTTTGTTGTATTTTATCACCACTGATTTTTCCTGACGTAAGAGAAAATCCATGGTCTCTTATATATTAGCAATCACTAAATTTCGACTGACTTCATATGTTGCCTTCTTTAAATTAAGCGCCGTGAGCATTTAAATGGGCTAAATGTAGAAAATGTATTCGGCTCACAGATTGTACTTAAATTAAAACTGTTTCTGTGTCATTTATAAATATGTGGGTATCTCCATGCAGGTGATTTTGTGGCAGCGTATGAAAAGCCACTGGCACAGAGAATCCCATATTCTGTCAGTGTGCGTGCGTGTGTGCCATACTACAAAACTATGACTTGGTAATGAATTAGGCAATTTTACACTAGTCGCTGTGTGGCAAATAATTGTGTTGTAGAGGTTTACATTGTTATATTTGTTTTTATCTTGTTATCGTTTTTTTGCTAGCTTCTTATCATTAAAGCTGCTTATTAAGTAAAGATGCAAATTATATTTTTATTCTTATAATTATATCTATCCATTGGCACCATGTATGTGTATGTGCATCACCTCCTTGTTCTCCTCGTGCACCAATGGGTGAATGCGTGTAGAAGCCAAAATGAGGCAGACAACTGAAAGATGAAGATCAAATATTAGCCCCAACAATTCTTCCGACAAGAAAATCTTTTTAAATGGAGCTATGTCGTTGTTCGCATAATGAATTAGCTTGATCGCTTCTCTTGAACGTTCCCTAGCAGCTTAACCCTATAATCCGCTACCATTTTATTTGTGTCACTGTCTGATACCAACACATCGCTGAGACACGCGTCATAAAATTCAAAGGGCGATATAAGAGAAAAGTTAATTAAATGTTTGTACCAAATTTCCAAATTGGTGAAAAATTCACATTTTTGAATTACTTGTTTATTAGAAAAAATACTGAAAGATCTCAGGCTGTATTGGTATTTGTGAAAATGCCTGTGGATGTTTCATTGTCTAAGATTTTAATAGATGTATCGGCATATCTGATAAATGAATGACTTTAATACCAGGATCTTCCTGTTCCTGTGGCTCTTCCTATGACTGTGCTTCTATGCCATACACCAGCCCGAACAGATATATAGAAGTCCTTGGACGTTGAGATATTTTATGATATATAGGTGGCGTCTTTTGACCTTCTGTTTAATATTTAATAGACGTTGATATACATTACGATAAGGAAGAGACCCCCAGCACTTATGTCAACGTTTCTATGTTAGTGGTTGCTGTCAGTTTGTGGGTTTATGTGTGTGTGTGTGTGTGTGGCTGGCTGTTATGTCTGTTCTCAATAACATCAACAATAACAATAATATTAACATGCGCAGTATCAAAACAATGTACCGGCATATTTAATAGCGTGAATTTAGTAGAAGCTCTTGTATTATACAGGGTGGCTCATTAGTCGCTTTACCAACTGGCATTTATTTGGTAAAGCGACTTACGGGCTGCTGTGCGTGTGCGCTCGCGAGTGTGTAAAAATCAAACACATTCAAAACACTGTAACATCAATTAATACACTCGTAGTTTACAGATTGTGATTATTATCAAATGACACACTTAATTTGGTCTTTATCCTAACTAGACATGTTAGATGTATAAAAGTAGTTTAATTCAAGATCATTTGATGGGACAATATCTATTCATTATTATGAATCATCTCTAATATTTGTGAAATCTTCTGAATGGGCATACGCAAGAAATGGTACATCATCAACCATTCTTATATATAATGTTATGAATAACTCCCCACACCCGAAATGTTCTGCCTCCACTTTTCGATCTAAGATCAGAAACAGTGAGTACATCCGCAATATTTTCAAATGCATATAAACAATTGTTTTTAAGTATGCAAATTAACATGAATAACACAACTCAATTTGAATTAACCTGTTATCTTTATTGATTTCTGAGATATAAATAATCTAAACTTTGAATCCGGTTCAGTAGGTCCATTAAAAATATATGCTAAAAGTCCAGAAATAGATAGGCATTTTCAATGAAAATATAAATAGTTTGCTTCCTTTGTGGCAAACATTATTCAGACTGTTCTGTGCATTTTTTTAAATTGATATTTTAAGTAAAAACGCTGAAAGGGAAAAGTAAAATATTACAATTTTATAACAATGGTTCACCATTAAACAATTATGTAAAATTTATTAGATGTTTTTTTTCGATGCCATGAATAAAATAATAATTTAGCCCATATGTAATTATATGGATAAAAATAGGTCCATGCAGATTGAGATCTTTAATTCAAATAAAAAGTTTATATAAATGCCAAAAATACCCTCAAGTATGCTTTATTTTGGTATTAATCTTTTCGTTGGCAAAATTAGCTCCGAACAGGTCAGATTCATTTCTTAAGTTAACCGCCAATTAAGCACGGAAGATCGTCAATTGACCAAACTTGTCGTTAATCATAATGTAAATAAATTCACCTTATTAAACGGATGTTATTTCTTGTTAAATATACAATGTCACAAAGCTGGCTGTTATGGCGAGCGTGCCATTTTGAAAAGCCGCATAAAATGGCACAGCTCTGGTGCCTCTTTTAACGATATTCAACGAATTTGGATGTAGTGTCAGGTGTATGTTAAGCCGTTAAATGTGTTCAGGTGATATCAGAGCATCCCATTTCTCTCAACATTTACAAGCCTGCTGTGTGGTTCCATTGTAAGAGAGCTCTGAAGGCCCATTAGAGCATCGGAACATATAGTAGATCTCGATCATATTTCCTAACTATGGCTATTTACACTTAAAGTGGGTACTGTTTCAATTTGAACATAACAGAACATGAAGCTGCCCCCGAGGAAATAATTTCTAATCACCAGTTTTAACTTTGGAAACGACCCCTCAGACTAAATTGCGCCGTTGAAGGACGCGTGTCTGACTTGGATCTATAAATAGTCGATTTTGACATCTGGCACTTGTTAAATGTTTCCTAAAATAAATTACTTTTGTCTACTAATATATATATATATATATATATATATTACTAGATGGCTACTGGCCTATTTGTTACTGCGGTGCATCTAGATGCCGTTTTGTTTGATACCTGTTTACACGAGCTCTCCCGGCTATAGCCCATATAGGCTATACATTCATTAGCATGCATTTTAGGTGGAAGTGTGTAATATGTATCTACTAAATATAGCAGATTATGGAAATTTGTTTCTCTTTTGGGTGCTCATATTGAGCATCAGCGAAACTCGGTACACTGCATGGGATATAGATGATTTCATACTCTCGGATTTTCATACTTGTAGAAGTTGTACAGAATTTCACAATTTAAACAAACTATTTGGTTGCAGCGTTGACTGAATTTTGATTTGACTTTGAATAGCGGCAGGGTTGTATAAAATCAAGATTCACCTCAATGTTCTTGTCATGACTGATCTGGCTTAAAATAATTTAAATAGATGTACTTCAGTGCGTTAAAGTAATCATTCAACAAAATTCCAACATATTCACGTTTTAAAATATTTTTGTTTTAATATTGCTTTTTACTTCACAGTCACATTAGAGTCTAGAATTATATACGAACAATATTTAACCCAACATAGAGGCTGTGCTGATTAAGCGACAGCCTGGGGATTCTCCCCGAAAAACAAAATTACGAGTATTCGATGTCGTGCGGTCTACATTTTGTGACAAATATTAATAAATAATTTCGAATGCAATTTTGATGATGCTAAAGATGCTATTACTTATTCCTAATATATACCAACATTGTATAAATTATTAAACCCAAAATAATAATTGAATAAAGTCACGTAATTAATTACTGAATTTGAGTCATTTACCCTGGCATAAATAGACAAGTGTCAACGGCAGTTTTTACCAAGATCTTGGCTCAACGGTCTCGACCGAAAACGGCCGCCCGCTATCTTGTGTGTGTGTATATATATATATATATATATATATATATATATATTGAGAGAGAGAGAGCAAATCACAAATTTAGTCTTTTTCTTTTTGAGCCTCTGTCTACATCGAGCTGACTATAGGCCCTGCTTTAGTATCATGCTGCTGAGGAAGTTCTTCTCACGTCCTGGCTTTCGCCCATCTCTCTTTTTCTCTACAGTTCCTGATTCTGGAGCAAGAGAGGTCTAGGAGCGATCGATGCGTAAAATTGTAAACCATAGTTCTAGGAGCAATCCATTAGGCTACAATAACACATACTATCTAAGTACAATAACGCATGTATGGCTAGGAAACCATGTACATACACCTATATATAATAACCCTACATACATACACAATCTACACAGAATGAATGACATGATAAAAGGATGAATGAACGTGACAGTTAAAATTGCCAGGACCTATCCCATCAAAACTCATCTACAGTTATCTCCAAAAGAGCCAGAAGAAATAACAACACCACAAGATACTACCGAAGAAAAAGCAACGCCATCGAAAGAGGACTATCTCGACGGAGCCATAATCTATGGATTCGCCGGGGTCTTCACCACTCGATAAGCACCAACCAGAGTCGAGATTACCCCACTACTCCTCCACAGGGAAGATTGGTGAGGTCTTCAACCGACCAAAGGTACATCGTTCAACTCTACCAACAGCAGCCGACTGCAAAACGACAAAACCTGGAGTTTAAAAGATCGAAGCGCTCAACTCCAACAAAGACTCCAACAGATGGACAATCTACGAAATATTAAACCTGGCCGAAAGGGATGAATGACGAATGACTGATGAATGAATGCTGCACAACACTAATTACTTATCCGATTCCTCTGGTTTAAAGAATTATATCAAGGTTGTACAGGTTCTTAGAAATATCATTGTTTGCATTAAGCACAGTTATTTTATATCGGATTATTATTTAAATATAATTTTTATGTGTATTGTTTATATTTCCTAGAACTTTGTGTACATAGATATTTTAATAAACAAATATAAAAAAAAAAAAAATTTTTTTAT
This sequence comes from Paralvinella palmiformis, assembly GCA_025642065.1. Classification (NCBI taxonomy): domain Eukaryota; kingdom Metazoa; phylum Annelida; class Polychaeta; order Terebellida; family Alvinellidae; genus Paralvinella; species Paralvinella palmiformis. Next base: position 721,911 of record JAODUP010000241.1, read on the forward strand.
ATATATATTCTTTAAAAATTGCCTGTTTTGTTACTGCGGTGCATCTAGATGCCATTTTGTTTGATACCTGTCTACGCGAGCTCTCCCTGCTATAGCCCATATAGGCTATACATTCATTAGCATGCATTTTAGGTGGAAGTGTGTAATATTTATGTACTAAATATAGCAGGTTAGGGAAATTTTGTTGCTCTTTTGGGTGCTCATATTGAGCATCAGCGAAACTCGGTACACTGCATGGGATATAGATGATTTCATACTCTCGGATTTTCATATTTGTAGAAGTTGTACAAAATTTCATAATTTAAACAAACTATTTGGTTGCAGCGTTGACTGAATTTTGATTTGACTTTGAATAGCGGCAGGGTTGTATAAAAATTAAAATCAAGATTCACCTCAATGTTCTTGTCATGACTATGATCTGGCTTAAAATAATTTAAATAGATGTACTTCAGTGCGTTAAAGTAATCATTCAACAAAATTCCAACATATTCACGTTTTAAAATATTTTTGTTTTAATATTGCTTTTTACTTCACAGTCACATTAGAGTCTAGAATTATATACGAACAATATTTAACCCAACATAGAGGCTGTGCTGATTAAGCGACAGCCTGGGGATTCTCCCCGAAAAACAAAATTACGAGTATTCGATGTCGTGCGGTCTACATTTTGTGACAAATATTAATAAATAATTTCGAATGCAATTTTGATGATGCTAAAGATGCTATTACTTATTCCTAATATATACCAACATTGTATAAATTATTAAACCCAAAATAATAATTGAATAAAGTCACGTAATTAATTACTGAATTTGAGTCATTTACCCTGGCATAAATAGACAAGTGTCAACGGAAGTTTTTACCAAGATCTTGGCTCAACGGTCCCGACCGAAAACGGCCGCCCGCTATCTTGTGTGTATATATATATATATATTGAGAGAGAGAGAGAGAGAGAGCAAATCACAAATTTTCGTCTCTTCTGTATTTTCGTCCTAATAAGGCACCATAAAATGAATATCTTGTTTCCCATAGTTGTTTTTTTCTGAAAAATGGGTGTGGTAGTAGGCTTTTATTTTTATTACCAAAATTTAGGGAAAATATGTATATTTTTAAAGCGGATTGGCACCAGAGATTAAGTGTGAATTACAACAGTTGAAATGCTTTTTGGCCATAAATATACTTTGTAGGATAATTTGATATATAAAACGATCACTTCACACACCCATGGTAACACTGAAGTTATTCATTCGACAACATAATAACGGAATATGTCGAATCGACATATTTCGTTATGTTGTTTTTACTAAATGAACCTATGGCGTCTTTCGCACATTTAGTGTGTTTTTAAGCCTGCTGATTCTGTGCCAAAGAATCTGTTTAGTTTTCATGTGCCAAGTGATTTATTTACTTCAGAAGAGTTGCGAAGAGTTGGGAAAAATCCGTTGATTGGCAGCAAGACGCCTTAACACTCGATCTATCGTATTTCTATGTGGGTGACCCATTAACCGCAGTCAATAAAAAATATTGGATAAGAGTCATACGAGATATTATAAAAAACCGAAAGAACTGTGTGAAATGATATAGTTTAGAGAAAGTTATAAGTGGCATAAGGGGGTATTTCGTGATCCGTGAGTGGGCTTTTATTTTTTCTGTGAACCGTAAATTAACTTATTTTCTTCGTGATTAGTGAATTAAAATGTGCTTACTTTCCTTGTGAATTGTGTCTTATTTTCTCTGTGAATTGTGACACTAGTGTTATTTTTCCCGTACCCTTGGAGATGGGAAATTCAAATAAGAAGAAAAGGGAAAAGAAGATTTGTGCAAGTGACATCATTCGAACTTTGTTTTTAATTCACACAGTATGGTAGATGTAAACATCATACGCACGTGGAGTCATGGACGTCAGAGCATTTCAGTTTTCTCCTTCCCGCCCTCCAGTAATTTGGATTATTTCCCTATATCTGTGATATCAGGTATATTTCGTGATTAATATTGTGGAATATTTGGTTGCTGTTCTAAGCATTACATATTTAAAACATATTTTCTGAGGGTGGACTGTCCCTTTAAGGTTAATTTCCATCACGAAAACGCTTTAACATCTACATTAAATGTTTTCCTTATATTTACCGATGAAAAGATATTCCTTTTGTATTACTTCCACGCCCACGGCTTATGCAACGAACGACACATCAAGAATTTACCATGTATGTAAACCTGATTTTAGCAATCTGCTTTCCATGTTGCCCCCACCGGAAGTTGGGACCTGTTTGTCATCAAATCGGTGGTCGCGCACGGTCTAGTTTTCTTTCAGGTCAATGTTTAAAATGCTTTGTCAAAAACTGCGAACCCTGCATGGAGTCCAGTCCACACACCTGCACCAGTAATTTACAGATAAAAGCCATCCTCTAAACAGGCTCTTTTTCATCCATAGACCTTAATATTCATATTGAGAGTGGCAATGAGGCTGTAGGGAGGATTGAAAATGTTCGTGCATTTGCGTCATTTAATGTGAAGACCTCCAAAAACAGCTAATATTCATCACAAACAAAATAAACGCAAGAGCTCCCATATTTTGCTTCAAAATGCATGGCTGTAGCCTAGTCAGGTTAGCATGCATCTGTCAGCTAAAAGATGCTGAAGTGTTTTGCGACATGCTCAATTTTAGACATGGATAATTGTTATATATAAGACTAATAATATTATTATTTTGTATGGCACTTTGAAGGTTTAATCTAACTCTAAGTCACTTAACATGTAACCTAAAATTAAAACATATTCTGGCTCATATAAATCCAAACACATTTTATTCATAAATATAACATCAAATTGGGTATTCAGCTTTCTTAGTAATAACCCCGGAGTAAAAGGACCCCCCCCACACTTTTCGATTACAACACATACTTCAAGATTCCTTCATATTCCCCTGAAGAAGATGATGATTGATGTTTTACGGCCACTTTTGTGCACAAGGTTGGCTAAATGGCCTGAGCGACCTCCAAAGGTAATGAGGCGAAGAGAAAGACGAAACAACCGTCAGATATGCCAACGCCGGGATTTGAACACGGGTGGTAGTGATCTGTGGTCCAGCACGCTACCGCTAGACCACGGAGGCGCCCCTCATATTCTCCTGAAACAGTTATGAGTAATTTATTTTTATGGTTGTCAGAACAATACCTTTATTACATTTTGACTGTATTTACAAACCTACTTTCAGGCGCGGATAGTTCTGTTGCATCGGGATCACAATCAGGGGGTAAAAAATGTGCCACCCCGTGACGTTCATTTGTTTGCCCGAACTCACTGTCCTGTATTATTGTACTATAACTCAAAAACCATAGTCCAAACTCAAAACCCCATTTTGGAATAGTGGTTTGGTCCAAATCCACCTTGAGCCGTCAAACTGACATGATACCAGCACTGGCCGCAACTGTCAGTTGGTTATTATGCCGTGGTATAACTGGATATAGAGTCTACTTTCCTTTTTAGTCGTGAAGTCCTCTTCTGAGACACATTAAGTTTCTTTTTGTACTTCTCAACTACAGCCAAAGCATCATCTAGCTCTCTTTTTAACTTTGAAGGGCTTTTCTTGATATAATAAGGATGGTCATGGGTTATGGTGATCAATGGGTGATCCTCACTAGATGATCCACACGCTAGACCGGGAATACTGCTAGATGTCGCAGTGACAGGAACTGTTCGCTGCAAAGGCGGCTTTCGGTTTGTTTTGGTCTTCTGGAGGTGAGGAGGAAAATTAAATTTTGTTGGGGCTGCATCTGCACGAAGGCGTCTATTGTTACCGGTCAAATCGAAACAATTATCCTCAAAATACACTAAACAAAGTCTGGTAAATTTTGTTGGTGTGAAACCTTTACGTCGCAAATTTACCAACCAATCTCGATGTTGTTTGGGTAATTTGGTCACATCTGGAAACCTGAAACATAATTGTAAACTAATATTATTTACATTATCGGCACGGCCATCTTACCACTGAACAGAAATGACATATTGTTGTGGTATCCATATTTGGGCTATATATCGGCATCTTTTAGTTGAAAATGCTGTTCCATAAAAAAGTCAACAACCGATGACGCAGGTTTGTCATTGTCCGAAAAAACTAAATTGTATAATTTTTAATAGAACCTTTGAAGAAAATTATATAAATTAATTGCATTGCATCATTAGAATTCATTATGGTGGTAAACTATCCAGTTCTGATTAGATTGCCATATAAACAAACTTTCACAAATGGTACGCAACTTTTCGCAACCATGTCAAAATGGTAAAACCACGAGAATTTGTGATCGTATAAGATAATAATAATGTAATACACTGTAAATTGTCTTGTTTTGTCAGTGGTAGCTTTATTAACATAAATAAACATAGTTTATTCATGACATATATAGTGTACCATAATCATTTGCACTGTAATTGGTTCTGTGTGGTCCATGACATAGTCATAGACTATGTCCGTGTTAATTTTTATAATATACATGTAGATTAACCGTTTATTGGTAACGGCAGTTTAATATTTTGTAAGCAACTCGTTTGCATTTGCCAATTAAGATATCCTTGCTGATAAAATATTGTCAATAGTGGTTATGAGAATATGTATACATATTGGCTCAGTGATGACTTTGCCAGCGGTGACCTCCAATTGGTGATAGAATAACTCATATATATATATTTATATATACATATATATATAGGGGCACAGATTGGGACAAATAAACTTTTAAAAGCTAGTGGCCCTTATCCAATGTTAGTGGCCCAAAAAGGGGAGCGGAGGGGACCAGCGAGCCAAATGCTGCAGGGGGTGCTATAAGTCCATCGAGAAACTTTTGGATTGGACCTTTTAAATAACATTATACATGGGAAAGTGAACATTGTAGAAGATGAGAGATTAATATTTTGACGTTTCACAACACATGATAGAAGAATCAGCATTTAACAATATGAAGCATCAACATCAGTTACTCAGTGCTACATTAAATTTCCATGTCATACGAGACTCATCAGGTTCATATTAGAAAAAAATCATTATGGTTTATTTAATACCGGTAGGTTTATTAGCAAATATAGATGAGAGCTTGATATGAAATACATACATATTAAAATAAAACAAATAAAGACATCCCCAAAAGGAAATGAAAGCTAGTGTAAAACTTTGATATCATCTGGCTTTTTTAAAATAAAGGATTTTAAAAAAAATAGGCATAACAATTTGAAGTAGACATGACCCAAGCAGTAGGCCCAAGCAGGATCTATCTAGATCTATATTTGTTTCAGACAAAATCTTATTAAATTTTATTGAACAATATCAACCTATTAATCACAAAATGTGTATGTAAGATATACATAAGCTTACAGTTACATGTACTAGAGCCACTGAAGATGTTATGAGTGGGAGGTATATTTTACTTTGTTATTGTTAATAATATAATTGGACTTCTAAAATTACTATAATAATAATCAGATAATTTTTCCCTAATTACAATAATTATAAGTAGCTGAGTATTTACATTATCACCTGCATCCATATTTATTTTTAAACGTAAGCAATTGGTACTTATTGATAGATATATGGACTTCTATTTATAATTTAAATGTTATGAAATTAATTATTAAATACCTCAACTAGTGGTAGAAACATTCATTTTGTTATTTTTTCTATTGACAGAAGTAAAAGATGGGTTATTAATTGTTGTCGTTCAGATATATGATGAGGAAATATTTAAATTACTTGAATACTAATTGTAGAATGTGTGATATGCATTTCACTGAAACGGAATTCATGAACCATCTAGAATGCTATTCCAACTATTTTTGACATACCAAATCCACCGCATGCATCCACTGAAATCAAAGAGGAAGGTATTAACAGATAGGAGACCTATACAGGAGACAGGGCCAGCTGTGATGGTAATTAATATTTATAATATTTAATGGTGAAAATTGGTATTATAAAATTAATTAAATAAGAAACAGTTAAGGCATCAAACCAATTAAATTTTGTCAGCCCATTTCATATCTTACTACAAAAAAGGATTACCAGCACCTGAATTAGTACTTGAATGTTCAGCTCATGTGCTTTAATTGGTATACTTCTCTTCATAACTTGAATGCATATCAAATCAAATTCTTTAACCAACATGTATTTACACATTGTGTATGCACTTAATAGTTAAAGTCATTATTTTACAAGGTATTGTTCTGTTTCAGTCCTTGAAGTTCTATGATGAGAATACCATGTAAACAGGCCAATCCCTTGGTTACAGATTTACTGGTGTTATCTGTTACAGTGGTCAATGCATCTGTCTATTACATCTCTGGGTATATTCTGTCTAACTTTAAACAGTTCACTGATCTGGACTAAATGTCATACTTTTGTAGTAGTGGTTGTTTAGAGCTGGAAGCATTTGGGTTATTCTGTCCATTTGATAACAAATGACTGATTGTAACTATAGATGAACCAGTGGCACAAGAGATTTGATGCCGCTTATTGTGTGAAAGTACTAATTTCTCTATCTCTAACATGTTAATGCAAACATAAACATTGTTAATATTCTCATGTATATTCTTTGTTCTCAGCTGGACAGGCCTATATTGCATGGTCTATATTATTGAGGTGTAGACTTTAAATGAACTTATAATTTTTTTAGTTAATATATGATAAACGGACATGATGAATATATGGTGAATTGTGTTATGGTTGCGTTATAGAAGTCTAATAGCTGTATATATCATTATATGTCTATATCCAAATAAATAAAAATTGATGGACTATGATAAACTGACATGATGAAAGTATGTTTGTATGCATTTACCTCATATATACCTAACTGTTTTCATTTTTTTAAACTACGCCTTCCACACACAAAGCTGTGAAGTAACCTAAACCACGTTTCTGATCAGCTGTCAAGTGATCGCAAATTGTAGGCTATGAATTAAGTGACTGGACTGTGAAATCAGTTAATTCTTTATTTACAGTTTCGGAGCTTTTTTTTTCGATATCATGGGTGCACAATTAAAGTGTTAATGAATAAAATAGTATGTGATCATGTAACATATAGTACTAGTATTGGCAATTCATTTCAACCATGCGCACACATGTACACGATCACATGTGGACAACAAGAGAGCTTTTGTTTATCTGAGAAATACCTCCGGTCGCTGGAGGCGCCCTGGTTCAAAATTCACCATGGCGCGGAAAGAGTAACGCCTCTTTATATTTAAGCTCTCTGGCTCTACCATGACGAAAAGGCCATTAAACTAGTAAATTTTAGGTGGCAAGAAAGCCTCGGTGGCGAGCGTTCCCGTTCCCAATTCTTAAATGTACGAATACTACAAGTCGCAAAATTCTAACCTCTTAAACCTGTGGAACGATATCCCACGCTCTGTACGTAGTTTAGCAGATTGTCGATTTGAGCACCCAAAAGGTGAAAAGCGCAGCAGCAAACCATTATCAGCGATTATAGATTTTATTCACTTATCGAATTCAAACACACATGACTGAATAGGTCTGCTCATAACAGTTGGCATACATCAACATGGCAGCTGTGGCGTCAAGTGCTGGCACAATCAGGCATGGGGCACAAGCAGTCCAGTTATAAATAAATATATATATATATATATATAGGTCAGTGGCGCCAGTAGATATATGCCATGGCTGCTCGGTGCCGTCAAAATAACACTGGCGTAGTTCGGGGAGTATCCCCAGGCTGTCGTTTGTTTGGCACAGTCTAAGATAACACAGCCTACAATAACACTGGCGCTCGCTAATCCAGATATAGACTAGATCGAGGGTCTAGATCTATAGGTCAGTGCCCAAACTTCAAAATGGCAGCAGAACCGTGTTTTTGTGTATTCCGCCTTAATGCGGCCTTATAAATCACAATTATGACATTTGAAAGCAAAGTTTTTCAGTAGTGTTACAATAAAATATCAATATGCCGAACAAGCTCGAGCACACACAAAAAGTGTGCCCCAACACAAATAGCACTTTCTAGACATTTCGTAATCAAAGACGTTCGTACATTCCAGTTCGTAACTGGATGACTAATTACTGGACCGACAACGCAAAGCATATTTGGGTATAAACTTATTAGGTCTACTGTTTTAAATGGCAGCGACAGATTCGCATACAAATGACGGACCAAAGCTCTCGGAAATATTTAATAATGTGTGGAAGGTTCTCGAATATGTAGAAAGTACTGATGATACCACGGTTTCGGAAAAATATCAGGTTTGTATATGGACGATAATAGGGATAGATCTAGACCTATTGTAGGTCGGGCTATAGTCACAGTGTTATACTTTTAACTTTATCGAAACCCATCCAACACAACCATATCTTTAGTAGTCTAGACCTAATTATGATGATGGCTGTTAGACTATATTATATATAAATTATGGTATACGTAGACATCGACCCTGTGTAATAAAGGAGATTTCGGCCCCCGTCAGTCGACGAGTCATCAAATAGATCTGAGCTCTGCCGTGACAGAGGCCCTATCACTAGTATCAGGGCCTATCAAAGTATCATTATCATATTCTATGGGCCTATAGTCTAGACCTAAATCACCTATATATTGTGATATATTGAACAGACAACAAGTGAAATAAGTGTGTTTAAAATAAATTCATAGATAAATGTGTACGTTCTGGCATGGTTAGCAATCTTTGGGCAATGAAGTATACCCCAAATGGACGAACGTTAATGATGAAAATTTACGTAAAAAGAGATTTAGTATTAAACGCATTAAAATAAGGCTGTTGTTACATATCCGAGCATCGGAATCATGTTAGTTAATGATAAAGGTCCGAGCACTCTACGCGCCAAGCTTGGGTGTTTCCGGTGCTCGGACACGGAACAGCAAGCCGAGCATCAGAATCGTGTTTGTTGGTGATAAAGATCCGAGCATTCAGCATCTGAACCATACATCATCAATATTATTATAAATCTGAGCAATTTCATGATCGTTTTTAATTTTTCATCTGTTCGCATCAATGTCAGAGATGGGAGCTTGGTTGTAATTACTGCTACTAGTGTAAGATATTAGATTAAGTCTATTAATATATTAATAGACAGTATAATCAGATTAAAAAGAAAATCTGACATTTATAAGAAATGCATTATTTTATGGTTCTTGCAACCAAGGAAATATTATTTTCTACAGGTATTCTAAGTGTTTTTTTCCAAAAGCAGTATTTTTTCCCTGAGATTTCAGATTTTGTCAAATTCAAAGACATTTCAAGGATGAGGCAAATGAATTTGTTATATTCCAGGTTTTCTAGGACACCTGGGAACCCTGATTATTTGTAAAGCTGCACGGCTGTTCTATCGATCATCTATTTCTTTGATTTTCATTTGTACCTCTTCAAAACTATCACACGCATCTTCTACTTTCAACCCAAATATAACTACTACATGCTCGGCCACCATATTTGAGTGGAAGTAATAGCAAACGAGAAATAATTGGTGCATGCACATTGAGTGCTCGGACCTATAACGCTAAGGTACAGGGTTCCGATGTTCGGTTACGTAACCACTTCGTTAAAATAATGTAATGTTGACTAGGACCACACACCATACACACACATAACACATGCATACACCACACATTCATTTACATATGTAAAAATACTTTCATATAATTATTTGTGCCATTACTTGTGAATACATTACAAACAAGTTTACTCAGTCTTAGGTGGTGATTATTGGTCCTTACAACAGTCAATGGTTATTTGGCATTGTGTGACAGAGTGTCAATATTAGGAAGTGCTATGCACAGACCTTCAACAGGGCATTTTCTCTGATTAGTTCATTCACTTTGGTGCCAGGAGATTTAAATGGATTTTCTGGCGCCACCATCTTGGCCACTTGGACAATGAAAGCAGCAATTTCAGCATCAGAACTGTTTATACAGAATTTGAGGAATAATTTACAGTTTTTGTTTCTTTGATCTATTTGGTTTACATCAATATGAAGCCATTAAAAGAAAAATTTGGATCTACTTATAAAATCTAAGAAACGACTTGGACCGAGGTCTACATGGGCCAGGGTCTACAGTATTCTAAATTATAATGTAACCATATACTACAAGCTCTAACCTACTGTTCATTAATACTTAAGTTACACATGTGATTATGGGGAAATACTTACTTGTAAGTCTCAATTATATCTACATACTTTGATGCTATTACAAAAGAAGGCCATCCATAATATTGCTAAAGCTAGTTATAATTTATATAGATCATAGATCAAACCCATCCATTATTTGTTCAATATAAGATATTTTAGATATTGTAAAATTATAAATCTTGATTATAATCTATAAAGCCAGAAATAACATATATGATGTTACCTATCAATCTATCAATTATTTTTCATAACAATAGTCTTCATTAGAAGAAATACATTCATATGGTATCAAGTCTATTTGATATCAATTTAGGAAAAATGGTGTTTTTTATTCTACATGTACGTATCAGTGTCTGGATAGATCTGGGAGGTGGAGCGCCAGTGATTGACCGCCAATGAAGTCGGAACAGCGTCCCCAGCGAAAGATCTGAGCCATTCTGATAGACTTGCTGCTAAAATTGAGAAAAGTGATCTAGCCTCTAGTTGTACGGCTTGTCATGCTTGGGACTTGTCTAAGTTCTCGAAGTAAAATTATAAAGACCGAATGTAATAAAATAAAATTTAATAAATTTTATTTCTTCTACTCTTGAGTTTATAATGAGTTTGTATTATAATACGGAAGGCCTTTTTATACTTCTGCTCTAGGGGTCTCTAGATAAGTACTACAAACTACCATATTTGTATCGGCTTCAATATTATGCCTATTAGGCTTTATGAAATGACTGTATCAAGTCGAGTACTATATATGCACTATTTATATATTGCTGTCAAAGTTTTTTTAATAAAGTGGTTCCGATGCTCAGAATTGGAACCCAGTACCTCAGCATCATATGTCCGAGCACTCAATGCACAAGCACCAATTATTCCTCATTGGTTCTTCCTTGCACTCAAATATGGGGGCTGAGCATATAGTAGTTACATTTTGGTTGAAAATGTAGGACATGCTTTTGATAGCTTTGAATAGGTACAAATGAAAATTAAAAAAATAGAAAATAGATAGAACAGCAGTACAGCTTTACAAATAATGCATTTCTTGTAAATGTCAGACTTTCTTTTTAATCTCATTATAATACCATTAGTGGACTTAATATAATATCCTTGTTAAACACTATTAGCAATAATGACAACTATGCTCCCATACCGACACTGATGCGAGCTGATGGGAAACTAAGTACGATGACGAAATTGCTAGGATCTATAACACTCGTGATGCATGCACACAGTTCTGATACTGAATGCTCAGATTTTTATCACCAACAAACATAATTCTGATGCTCAGCTTGCTGTTCTACGTCCGAGTACAGGAAACAGCCAAACTTGGTGCACACAGATTGAGTGCTCGGACCTTCATCATCAACGAACATGGTTCTGATGCTCGTATACGTAACAGCAGACTTTTTAAAAATTACGATAGCTTTATATGAACAGCCATCTTTTGGACAGAGATGTTTAAATTTAATATAACATTTCTGATAAGGCTACAATCTTATCTACCACTGTAGCCCTTTTGCCTAGGTCTGGGCCAGTTTGCCAGCATTCACCCAATACCCTGAGCCCATTTTCCACTGATGGTTGGCCCTATTTGTCACACATAATCACTGTAACATACACCGAAATAATGTTATCTTAAAGGCATCCCACTGGCATTTGAGAAGTGATTTCTGTGAATGATATATTAGGAATTATTGTTAATTACCAGTGATATCAACAAACAGTACTCAAACATTCCAGTAGGAAGCACAGGTTGCAGCCAATGTACTGTATAATATATGAAGTGGCTATAGCTCTGGATCTGCACTTTATGAACCATTGGTGTGCCACTTTATGATATGCGTGTGCAGTAAGTGTATGACCTAGCTATGTTCCTGGTATATTAATGGCAGCTGGTATGTGGCTGTACCTTATTCTATCAAGTTATAAATAAAGCTGCATCTGATAAAAATTATTTTGAACCAGCAGGTCCTGACCAATAGCAACAAGTTGTCAAGAATCCCTCGAGGTAGCCATCTGTCAAAAGTTATGAACAATGTCATATGCTGTGATTTTTTTCAAGCAGTGTGGCCCATTCAGTTCATACATGGGGTCAATTCAATTGGAATTGCTTATTTAAAAAAAATTGTTTGGAATTGATAAATTGGAATTGAAGTTTGCTAAAAAAAATTTAAATCCACAAACTAATTTACCATTTAATTTTTTTAATTCAGAAATATTCCTTCCATGGCAATCTTACTTGGAATATAAACTATTCAGAAGTAGGTATTCCAAGTAGGTATCTTACCTGAAATTTTCAGGTAATCTGTATTAAATCTCAGTTAGCAATAGACGTATTACCTAAAAATTTCAGGTAATATACATATTACAGATTAACTGTTTTATATATATATATATATATATATATATATATATATATATATATATATAAATGTATCAAGCAACATCCGGATAGATGGCTATAATTTTATAACTAAATGTGTTACTTTTTCTTGTTCCAAATCAATTTGAATAAGCCAAGTCTTTGTTGTCATCTGTTTTCAACAATTCTCTGTTGATTTAATCAATATTGGGAATTAATTCAAGATCTGTTACTGGGCAATAGTCCTATTCAGGATTTCTTTGAAGTGTTATTTCCATCTTGAACTTCATTTAGTAGTTTTCCAAATTTGGCTTTTACAGCATTCCCCATAATAATAATAGTAATGTATATTTAATAAAGCACTCGTACTAGCAGCAGCCATTCAAAGGTGCTGTACAAATAATATGTTAACATAATAATCCCCATCTTTACATTCCTGGCTGCTTCTGTGGTCAGGTTGTCTACTCATTTTATTTAGACAGTAACAAGACACAGAGTGTTTCTACTCTGTCCTTCCATACTACACTTTTATTAGATGTGAAAGATGATGCCACGTCAATGTCACATAATGTAGAGACTATATGGGAAACAGGCATTTATGTTTTTACATCTTATCCCCTATTCAGGATCATATTGTGTGTATAAAGCAAATCAACCAAACATTTTAGTAGTACAATAATTGTCATTTTGTTACTTGTCAAAAGGTTTTATACCTGATCCAGAATTACTATTTATTTTTAAATCTGCTATATTTCACCTACCTATGCATGAACATGTATTCGCATAAAGTTTACTACTTTGACATTGCACATGGTCACCTTCTTGTGACCCTGGACCAGATACAAGCCAATGATCCATCACTAATCCTGGTTTGAAACCTTTGGGATTGAGTTATTTCTTGTGAGGAGGATAAGGTCACATAGGCTGTCTTGATCCAATGAATTAAGTAGCTGTGTCTTCAAATTTTTTATTGATGAAAAGCGCCTCTCACATCCTGCTGTCCTTGGGCTGAGAGTCGGTATGATTTTGACTAATGCTCTCATGCCGTACAAATTTTCATCATAGCCAATCACAGCTAGGTTCACATAGCTGTTTATAGGTAGGCAGAAGGGAAAAAAGCAATTTTATCATAGGCTTACTCATCAAAGATGCACCCACATACAAGACTGAAAATTGGCTTTGGAGGTAATTTTATATGGAAACAAATGGTATTTGGTGAAATTTCATCTAAAAAGAAAATCTACTTGCCTCAGACATCCAGGTAATTAGTTTTTCCAGTCCTGCTCTATATGGTCAAATTATTGCCCAATTGGCCACAGACTTGTAACACTGGCATTCAAATCATGGCCAAGCTATTCCTGAAAGGTATTTCATATTTCACTTCACCTCATTACTGTTCCCTAGGAAGTCTGCTTCAAAAGGTTGTTTCATCTTTCCATTGCCTCATTACTTTTGGAGGTTGCTCAGTCCAATTAGCTTACAGGTTTCCCACACGTCCTGGAAAACCTGGAAAATAACAAATTAATTTTCCAGTTCCTAGAAATGTCCTTGAATTTTCCAAAATCAGTAAATGTCCTGGAAAAAATACTGCCGGTGAAAAAATACACTTAGAACAGAAAAGCCTGTAAATAAATATTGTGCCTGAAGAAGAAAACTCTGATTATAAAAGAAAAAGAGTACCAGTACATAGTCCTGATATCTCATGTCAGTTAAAATTTAAATAAAAGTGGATGGATCAGACAGCTTTAAGGATTGAGGAGGAGGATGTACCATAAAAATGTCAATAATCGATCATACATTGGTTAAATATATGCTTTTTCACACATATCTTGATTTATTGCCTTTAAGTCTTGTACATTGTTTTGTCCTGGAAAATGGAAATGTCCTGGAAAATAATATTTCTTTGGCTGTGGGAACCTTGAGCCTACCTTGCACCCAAAAGTGCTCATGAAACATCAATATTTGTATTCACAACCTCATTACTAATACAGGTCACTTTGTTCATTTAGTGCACCTGGTGCCCCAAAGTGGCCATAAAATAACAACATTTCTTAACTGTCAGTATATTTATGTTGGCTACTAATGTCATTTAAACAGGAACTCCATTTTTGTTTGAAATTTTATGGGACTAATACAAATATACTTACAGAAATTCTAAATATAAATCAGAATATAAACTGAATCAACTATGTTATAAATGATCCAGTTGAAACTGCTCGAGACTCTACTATAACTTATCTGTGGGTACCATTATTTTGATGCCAATCACAGAAAGACTGGACACTTTTGAAGTTGTGTACAAGTTGTATAATAGGCTGTCTGAATGTCTCAGTGATAGGAATGTAAACAAGCATCACCAAAGTATAAGTTTGAAACAAAAACTTTTCAGAATGTCACAGACTTCTTGATTGAAACAACTTTTGAAAATCGTTGAAATAAATTATACAGTGAAATTCCCTATGAAGGTATTTTTGTGTTCTTGTGGCTTAAAGTTTCTACCAAATTTATTGAAAATGAACCGATGATTGCATCAGTCCACAGTGGGTAGTACGTTGAGCCTGGGGGATAATTGAATCACGAGGATGGCTAAGCCAGAGGATCTGTGAATTGATTTGATCTGGTTAGGGCTACATAATCCTTATGCAGGATGACATCAGAGTATGTGGCTTTTCTCATCCCTATCATACGATCTGGTATTTGAGGAAGCCATAATGGCTACCATCTAGTAATTTGGAATGTCTCATTATATCTATGATGTTGTGTATTAAGTTGAAGAATTTTATTGGCAAATTTTGGGCTACTTTCGTGAGCATAACACATTTTATTCCTACCAGATAATGAGATGGTGAACTGTTCCTTTAATAGAATCCTATTTTTAATAGATTAAACTAATGTTGAAATCCACATAATTTAGATGTTTGATGAGAAACTTTGATGGTGTTTTGCTGATAAATTATGCCATTGTGTTAACCAATTACAGAAATGTGTGAAGCAAGGCATTGAGGCAGCTGAGAAGGCAGTTATTATGGTAAATCAACTACGGCTGTTCAGTGACAATGAGGAATTGGAAGAAGTTTCTACCAGTGAGATAAAGTAAATTTGTTTTTAATGATGTGTCGCTAAAAATAAAAACATCCATCCATCCATAGCTAGATACATCCATCCATACATACATGCATACATACATAGACTTTAGTTGATAATAATATAGATGATTATAAAACTAATAATAACAACAATGTGAAAAATAATACTAATAATTATTTCTCATTTTAGGTTCTACTCATCTACCATATATATTTCAGGTACATGTTATTACCTGCTATACTTGGCTATCTTGAAGGGAAGAAGACAGAAGCGGACAGACTGGAGACTATTAACAAATCTAAGGTCTGAGATATGTTAAACTCGGAGATATTTGTTTGTGGTATTTTATGTTGGTTTCAGTGCTTTGCCTGTTTCTGTCTTTGCTCCTTCCATCTGACAGATGATTTGACCTAGATGACCACTAACAAACAATCACTGAAGATCCATTTTAACGGTTCGAATGATTCCCTTCGATCTACCTCATTCATCTGTATCTCCCATCCATTTTTGGTAGATATTTTCATACTAATGACTTGTGATTTATATAGCAGCACATTCAGCTATGTTGTTGTGGGATGCTTGGTAGATATTTTAATACTAATGACTTGCGATTTATATAGCAGCACATTCAGCTATGTTGTTGTGGGATGCTTTACAAAAAAATGGAATGGATAAGATTACCAGATGAGCCATTAAAATACGAGGCTATTTCAAATTTAAGAATGTGCAACATTAAAAGGGTGACTCTAAAGATCAGATTTGAAACTACACGTTGAATGATGGTGTCTTAGTTGGGCTCAGAGTTGATTCAATACTGTTGATGCTGTGTAGTGGAATGACTGCGACCAGATATCTTAAGGCTAGCATGCAGTATCAAGAATAAGTCTGCATCGGTGGATCTGAGTGTTCTTGTTGAATGGAGTGGTTACTGCCTGTTGTCGATATACAGTGGCAGCTGTCCATGTAGGATTTGTAAGTGAGGATATTGATATTAAAATACCCCGTTGGATTTAATTGGAAGCTAATGCAGTCTTAAGAACAGTAGTGATATGTTCATATCAGCCTGTCTTTGACACAAGTCGCATTATTGAAGTTTGTAGTAGTTGAAGCTTTTAAATAGAATAGAAACATTAAAAATCCTGACCAGGATAAATATTTAGATAGATAGATATTTATTTCCATTTCCAAACATATATGCAAGTGTCGTACATTGATTGATAACAATGGCATATTGATAACGATGTTGGAAATGGGAGGAGAAATATAACCAATACAGGTTGTCTTCCCACTTCTCCCCATGATGAAACTTCACTAATCAAGGTGAGAAATCCACATTGTTGCCAACTTGTTTTACAAGTAAACAAAACCATGACAAGTTTAGTCATCTACAGTGAAGTGTTTAATTTTGAAATTCTGCATTTAGGCTTTCATATATTTGATTACTTCACTTGTATTGTGATTCCTAGTTAATCCACTAGCCATATTCCATTCCGTGGGTTTTCGCATTTCTTTCTTTGAATGTGTATTATATACTTCTCATATAGAAAGGAAAATCTCTTGTAGTTAGAATCAGCCAAGGATATAATGTATAAATAAAACTGATTGGATACTATTATTAGGGTTGCAAAATTGTTTTTGACAATGATGGCTTTTTAGGTGTCAATACAATATTTTTTTATAACATTATTCAGCATTCTACTTTGTAATATTCAAACCCTAAGATGTTTTTGTTTTCAGGTTTTCTACGTAGATTTCTTACGAATATGTAAGAATTATGGTGTGGCAGCAATAGAAACACCATTTTTATTAGATGAGGATGATACTGAAGATAGGGATGATGGGAAGTCATCATCAGCCAATGCCAGGTGTGTGGACCGTCATCGTGTCACTCTCAGTTTGTACTGAGATGAAAATGTATTATTTCAAGAACCTTCTTCAGACAAAAGTATGGGGCGCCTCCATGGTCTAGTTGGTAACACGTTGGACCACAGATCACTACCACCTGAGTTTGAATCTCGGCATGGGCTTATATGACGGGTGTTTCATCTATGACTTTGCTTCATTACCTTTGGAGGTCATTCGGTCCATTTAGCATACCATGTGTCCATGATTTGGACATGTTTACAAAATATTGTCATGCCATTAATCAGTGAACATTTAAGAGAATGTGACACATTTACTGAATGTGTTTTTATTTATTCAGTTCAATGTTCATAGTAAAAACAGTTTAGATGCACTCGGTATAGTACTATTATCTAGATTAAGAGATTTTTTTAATTATTTAAATTTGTAAGAACTGATTGCAAGAAATGGTGTTTTATTTCACGTGTCGGACAAATTGTCCAAAACAGATCATTTGTGAATACAAAAATCGATTTCTTTTGTCACAATTGATCAAAATCCAGATGTTGCTGCCTATCAAACATAACTAAACTACACATTGTATGCATTCGTCATTTTAATTGTATGCATTCGTCATTTTAATCATTTGTCTGCAGTCAAATATGTTACTCTTTTCAGAACTGCAGGCATATACCTAGCGAGTACAAAACAAAATACCTGACTATATGTGAGGGTTTTGTTTTTATCATTTCTGTCCGGATGTCAATTTTAGCATGCTATATTTTGCCATTTAATGAAGACGCTCCCTTATCGTGTTCAAGAAGGTGTGTGAATCCAGATATAATAGTTGGTAATTTGCCAAACATGTTGGCTCGTTCTGAAGATAACCCAAGCAAAGCAAATTTTCCAACATCGCAGTCCATTTCATTAAGACCAAACAATAAAAGCGTCAGTACTGTGGGCATCTTTTTCTCAATCAGGAGCATCCTTCATGTGCTTTTCATTTACATATTCATTTTGTAGGATCCCATGTGTGAACCAAGTGAGCTACCATGGCACGATGTTGTCTCTCTATCTTTGTTTTATTTCATTCATTAATAAAGTGCCTTAGCCTCATCATCTCCTTTCATTAGGGTATGTGTATACATTACTGGTATTTGGGTAATATACGTATTACCTGATTATACAGATTAATTGTAACCTATATAACCCAGATTTGATCAGCACTGAGAGATTTTAAACAAAACAGTTGCTTAGTCGTCCACTTATAGGTATTACGTGGTACACTTATTATAGCAGATTTCTTAACTGACCATAGAGCATCTTCATGGCATAACTGATAGTGTGGTTGGCCACAGACCTCTAGCTTCTGGATTCATAGATCTATAGCACCTGGGTTCAAACACTGGCTGGACTATATCTGAAGGATGTTTCATCATTGGTTTTTAAAAATGATCTTTTATTGCCTTTTAGCCTACCATCATCACAAAAATGGTGTAAAATGGTGCTGATTGTGACATGCTCACTTTTATATTTAAATGAGTGCTACTTGCCCCCCCACCTGTATTTTTATTTGTTACTTCAAGATTCCATATAATTTTGTTAAAGGAACATTGTGAAGATAGCTCCAGGTAAATTGATCCATCAGTTTCCATCTTTTGTATTTTAATTTAATGGCCATTTGTAATTATCCTAATTTTCACAGATGTACAGAATGTACAATTTTTCTAACGTCCTTCTCGTCCCTGAAAGTGTACAGATGTAAATGTTGAAAATGATTTTGTTGCTGTTTTGCTATAAAAAAAAGGTAACAACTACGGCCACTATTTGTTGAATATTAGTATTACTTGACAGATGGGGCCAGTAGTACTTTTAATGGTCCACCTATTCCACATTGTGAGGATGGTTGAGCAAGTGATTATTGGACACTTTTATTATTCTTCGACAATAAAAAACACACATTTGTGTCACACCTCCCCCCACCCCAACGTGCCTCCGTGGTCTAGCGGTGGCGTGTTGGACCACACAGATCACTACCACCCATGTTTGAATCTCGGCGTGGGCATATCTGAAGGTTGTTTCATTAGCTTTGTAGGTCACTCGGCCCATTTAGTCTGCCATGTGCACAAAAGTGGCCATAAAACATCAATCGTCATCATCTTATCTTGTGTACACGTTAGAAAATGCTCAGCACCAGATGTGGTCAGGTACCCAATTATCTTTATGTGTCTTGTAGCAGTAAACAAATTTATCACAGCACGTCGATTGATGACATTTTCCGATTTCTATTGCCGTAGACCATCGCAGCCAAATCTTCAGAGCCTAAATGCCAAACGCCAACAGAGGATAGAGAGGTATAAACAACAAAAAGAGAATGAAAGGCAGCTGAAAGAATTGAAGTCGCTTCTGGAGAAAGAACACGTTGATGAAGAAGTTAAGGTTTGTTATCACAGACATCACGTCATCCAGTTTACTTGTTTATGACACATTTCCCTGCGGTGTCACCCCTTGGCCATGGGATGAGGTCGTAACCAGCTCGGAGTCGGAGGCTAAACAATCGATCTCATCTCAACTTATTCATAGCACTTTGGTATTTTAAACCCTGACTTTAGATTATCGAAAAGTAATTGATTTTGACTCTAATGTCATCTTTCTATTGCCAGTGTTGGCATCTTCTTGGGGGAAATGGCGGTATATGTGTTATTGATCTGGTGTTTGTTTAATTCTTTTTGGAGCTTCCTAGACGCTTTGTCAACAAAGCCTGCATTAGATGATAGTGCAAAGGTCAGAGGGCTGCACTATCCAGGTCATGTTTCTCTAAGGAGTCACCCCCAGAATATATGTCCCAGGTGTGATGAGCACAAAGCTAAACAAAACAAATGCCCGCTCTTCATGGCCTGTGCTTTAAATGTTTTTATTGTGCACAGACATCTGACCACAGACCAACACAATTTATTTCCCACTTGCTCGCCTATAAGTAACCTTGTCATGCTGTCTGTGCTACCAAAATGATTTCAGTCCCCTTTAATCCTTAATAGCAAATGCTTGACTCACTTGTATATGAGAAGATTATACTGATACTAACAAGGCGCCTCCATGGCCTAACTGGTAACATGGTTGGCCACAGATCTAGAGCACCTAGGTTCAAACCCCAGCTGGGCTATGTCAGAAGGATGTTTCATCTTTTACTTTGCCTCATTACCTTCGGCCCATTCAGCCTACCTTGTGCATAAAAGTGGCCGTAAAACAGCAACATTTACATTTTTCTATGGATACTTACAGTAAAAAGAGGTAGAACAGCAGCTTAAGGAATTGATGTCACATTAAACTTATCACTAGATGTTAGAGATGAGGTCTTCTAACAGTCTAGATGAGCTTCAGTCCTCTTGGTATCTGTTAGAAATTGGAGATGTTTGATGCCTGTGAAGCTGAATAGTGGTAGGCATTTGACCATCAACAAAGAATGAGTATTACTATTAGCCAAGGAAAAAGCATAATAATTTAAAAGAATATTAAAGGATTCTGTCCACGCTGAATGCCTCTTTGCTCCTTGGTGCTTCATAGATTTTTTTAAAGATTATCACTCTTTTCTATAAGCATGCTGTTTATAACTGCAATAGAGTACAACAATTACAGACATCTCCACTTTGTCTAACTAGTAGTGTGGGTGGTGACAGACCTCTAAGACTGTGGACGTAATCATGGCCCTGGGTCTTTGTGAAGGTTGTTTCATCTTTCATTTCATGTCATTAATGACCTTCAGCTGTCACCTGTCAGCACGTTTAGCCTAACTGGTGTGCAAAAGTGGCTGTAAAACCCTAATATTGATCCAGTAATACATCA
Organism: Paralvinella palmiformis; assembly: GCA_025642065.1. NCBI lineage: Eukaryota > Metazoa > Annelida > Polychaeta > Terebellida > Alvinellidae > Paralvinella > Paralvinella palmiformis. The sequence continues at coordinate 743,177 of JAODUP010000241.1, forward strand.
CCATTCAGTCAGGTATCTGCTTATGGCTGACTCCATCAGTGAATGTGTGAGAAATTAGTAGCTCGTCAGTAGACTCAAGTAATAATAATTAATAATAATAATGTGGATAATAATTATGTGGATAATAATTAGGCACCAGCCTTAGCAAGAGATATTCAAAGGCACTGTACAGATATATTACACAATAAGAAGGATATCTAAATTAACCTGAAATATAACAGTTAACATAATTAAAATATATTATATATTTAGATATTTTGATAAATTTACATAATAATAGATAGATGTTGAGATATTTTAATATGTTCCAGTCTGTTATTGAGTTACCATGTGGAATATTCAGCCTTTAATAATATTCAATCAGCACTAATAAAAGATTATTAGTTAATAATTTTAATTAATACCATTTGAATGTTTGATTTAAGTTTGTTGTTGTTGTTGTGTTAATCTTTGACATATGTAATTGATGCTTATATTTATTCAGAGAGGTTACTATACAACATTGTTAAAAAAATGGGTCACTACAAGTTTAGAGGAACTAGAATCAATACAAGGTCAGTTGCTGCATTAATGTGTTGTGTGTGTGTGTGTGTGTGTGTGTAAGTAAGTTATGAACATGTTTCATGGTTAGCAACACAAATGTCAACAATAATTTGGCTCGTCCATCCAAAGAGGGCAAAAATTTGGTCTTACTACCAAAGAGCTGTGTATTGTATACTGATAGATATTTTATAACAAAAAATATTCATGCTAGAACGTCCATTGGATAGGTGTGAATTTGTGTCACAAAGGTATTTAGCAGGGTTGGCAAGTTTATAACACAATGTAAAAAACCATGGATTAATCCAGGGTTTATGAGGTCATGTCATAAACAGGTTTATGACATGATTCCATCATAAACTGTCAAAAGCATATATTTTTTAATATAATATTGGCATAGCCAACAAATTTGTGATATACTTTCCAAGATATACCTGAAAAGTAGTTTTTAGAATGGCTTAAATTATTACTATGTTAATATTGTGATATTAAAAGTAAATTCATTATGCAATAAGTTAGGGTCTGATTATTAGACTATGGTAATCATACACTGGTATTGTTTGTAGCGAAAATCAATTGGCTTGATTAGTTCAGTATTAATTTAATTGAACTATTCATTAATTGGATGGCAAGCAGGACGCCGCCCTCTTGGGTTGGTGCTAGTATTTATCTGTGGCTGATCATGCACTGACAGTGACAAGTGGCTTCACTTAGTGAGCCTCCATGTGGCAGGAGCGAAAGATATCTGCTACCAGACATGGGTTCAATTCAATTCCGTAATTGGATTTTTTTTCATGGAATTGATAAATTTGGAATTGAAGATTGCTACAAAAAATTTAATTAATTTTCCATTTAATTTTTTCATTCAGAAATATTCCTTCCATGACAATCCTACATGGAATATAAAGTACTCAGAGTAGGTATTCCAAGTAGGTACTTGGAGTACCTACTCATGGTAAAAAGAATGTAGGTAAAAAATGGAATTAGAATTGATAAATTTGATGTGGAATTGACCAAATGTCTCTCTGCTACTCTGATTCCATTAATCCATCTTATAGCTTCCATATTAAATATTAAACAGCCAAGCTTGTATTTTGTCACATGATCCTCCAAGGACTTTGTGATATGTATTATTGATGATTGAAGCATCAAATGGACTGATTCAATTATACATGTCATCTGTTATGGTTACTGAATAAAATGTATCTCTAAATTATTTCTGTTATTACTGAATTGGAAAAATTGGAGACCAACATAAAATATTATTTTACATTCATGTTTGTAATATATAAATATATTAATTTTGATATAATGATAATCCACAACTAGTTTAAATAGATTTAAACTGAAAGTTAAAAAAAATTTAATCATAAAATATAAAGTGAATAAAAACGTTTATGATGGTATTTCACGTCATAAAGTATTTTATGACAGGTTTATGACACTGTCATGATATAAACAGGTTTACGACTGTCATAAACCCAACTCTGGTTTTTAGGGTGTCTAGAATTCGATGTTAAATGAGTATCTCAAGATTGTGGTATGATGATCTACAATATGTTGATGAGTTTATATAATATTTAATATTTTGATGTATCTGTGTCATAATAATCCCAACAATTTTTTTTTTCGCTTCAGTATAATAATAAAGTGCAATATTTTTTTATATAACTAATAATTTTAACAGTAACAATCATATTGTACAGTGTCATATTTTACCAATATAAAGATATTAACCTGTTAAATCTATGACAGCTTTTTATAGTATTATATTTACAGATTAACCGATATTTAGAGCAGTGTATAATTTCGTCTGATATAGTTATTTAACTATTTATTATTAATCGTATGGTTTCATTTTCCAGAGGAAGTGAGCATCTTAGAACAAATGTCAAAGATGAGAGGGTTGAGAATGACTCCAACAGAACCAACAACAAAACCGACCTCGGTAAGCTTTTTATATCACGTATTATCGTTTATTGACACTTCATAACCAACCTGGAGATAATTCTCAGCATTTTCATAACACAACTCAATTCCATAAACATTGATTGCTGTGATGTCCTTTGAGATCTTCTATCAAATAATGATGTAGACACTGGTACGTCCACTTCTACGTTTGCATCAGTAAGATTTATGAATAATTACTAAATACACCATCCCATTTGGAGAATCACTAGAAGAATACCCAAAGTTATACAACTTTAACCGTAATACAGCAACGAGCAAGATGCCTCTCTGTTGATTTGACTGATAGTGTTACCATACTTCTTTTTAGAATAGGGGCGCTTTTTCGTAAGATAATGTTGTTTGTTTGCCCGATGGTGTTGTTTTTTTGGTCAGCTAGTGTCCCTGGTTTGTCAGCTAATTTCCCTTGTTTGTCAGCTAGTGTCCTTTGTTTGTCAGCTAGTGTCCATTGTTTATCAGCTAGTGTCCCTTGTTTGTCAGCTAGTGTCCCTTGTTTGCCAATTAGTGTCCCTTGTTTGTTGTGTAGTGTTATTCATTTGTCCAATAATGTTACTTATTTCGTCATTTGCAGGCTTTTCGTCCATTTATTCTGACAAAATCAACGTTACAGAAGAAGGTGTACGGTGCCGGATATCCAAGTCTGCCCACTTACACTATTGAAGAGTATTATGATCAGCAGGTGGCGTTAGGCAATCTACCAGCACCGGGGTATGTTAGCTTCAAGATACTAATTGAATATCACTAACACTAACAGATATGCTTACTTTTGCACATCGGCAAATAGTGGAATTGTGTTGTAGTTTTTATTTTCAGTCTTGATAATTTCCCCGCAAATCCGCATATCCTATTTCAATTTATAGTTCAGAAACCTCTCACCTGATTTTGACACACTTTTCTGATTCATGGTCAACAAAATTATATGGTGTTAGAACACTGATATTTGATGCAACAAGCATTCTATACACAATAGCTGACTGTCTGTAGAAGGCTGAGGCCTATGATATCAGGGCCAAAAAAATATTTCTACCCCTCACTAACCCCTGGGATAGTAACATCTAAATCCACTAGCCCAACAAATTTCTTACTAGCCCAACAAAAGTTTACTAGCTATTAAAACCATATTTTTTACTAGTCATAACAAAACTTAGCTGGAATCAACGGAGAACACCAGATCATAAATTTGTGTATGATTGATGTTTTACTGCCACTTTTGAGCATGTGGTAGGCAAAATGGGGTGAACGACCTTTAAAGGCAATGAAGCAAAGTCAAAGATGAAAATCAGCTATGCCCACGTCAAGATTCGATCTCAGATGATATTGATCTGCGGTCCAACGCGCAACAAATTAGACCACGAAGGTGATAAAGGCAATAATTATGTGTTTGTGGTTCTACTGGTCCACACAATACAATTAAGTATATAATAATCAACAGCTGATAGTTCATCCAGTAATATATTATTGGTCAAGTCCACAATCTGACCAGGAATTTTCTTCTTGTGACTGTTGTTTAAATATTAAATAAAGCACAAAATAGCAAAGACAGTAATAATTCATAGACAGAGGATCAAGGAAGAAACCCAATTTAAGTTACCAAAAACTGCATATAATTCCTTCAGCAAAGTATGAAAACAGTTAATATGATATATGGATTTCATATTTATGTCATAATATTAACATAAAATGGAGAGAGAAAAACACAGTGATCAAACTAATTAAAAGGAAAGGGACAGAAATCCACCATATAAACAAGACCATGTGCTTTTATTTACTATAAACAAAGACAACTGGCCAATCAGGAGAGTATTTGAGTCACGTGACCATCATGATGCAAATGGTTATTTACCAGCCAAGATCACCAGCTCACCAAAATCTCTCCCATAAATATGACATCCGAAATGATTACAGCACTTGATTTTAGCATTATTTTAAATTTGGAAACTACTGGCTGATAAATATTTGTTGTTTATCATCACCCATTTTCTACTGAAATCCAGCCTACAATCGGGAACAGTGCTTTTTAGCGACCGTTGGTGAGGTATCAACGTAGGTGTTTTAAGCTATGATCCTTTTTTCACAGTGAAGAGCTCCAAAATGGTGGAAAATCATTGTACAGAAAACGAACTTGAGATTACCACGTATCTTGCCTCAAAATGCCGGTAGCCTGGCCAGGCTAGTGTTTTAGACTACTGTATATACTCGCATATAAGTCAATTTTTTTTTGTAGTGAAAAGGGAGTTCTCAGAAGCACCTCGACTTATATGCTGGTCATATTTCCTACCAGCTGAAGGAAAGATGTTTTCAGTCTTCCTTGACACACAACACTTTTATACTATAGGATTCAACCCAATAAGGGCCAGAGTTGGAATAAAATCGCCACATCGCTGCCTACAAATCCATTATTATTCATTAATTTTCACCAAACTGTTATTTGGATCTCACAAACATGCCAGTCTTTATGTAATAATACTTGATAGTCACGCACTGTTACCTACAAGTACATCCACTTGTACTGTGAAACAATGAATTAATAACACTTGCCTTATCGAAGTTACTATCAAGCATGTTTGTGTGAGCAATAGTTGGAATAAAAGCGCTACATCTCTGCCAACTAGTCTTATTAAATAAATTACGATTCATTTTCACCAAACTGTTATTTGGATCTCACAAACATGCCAGTTTTTATGTAATAATACTTGATAGTCACGCGCAATTAATTAATAGCACTTGCCAGTTGAAGGGAGTCTACAGTCAGGCATGTTTGCTGTGACAAGTTTGTTTATTTATATTAGTTATAACATCAAAGCAAAATCCACTTGTGTGTGTGTGTGTGTGTCACTGCCATTGAAGAAATTGATATTCATATTGATATATTTAACACGCATTTGCTGATACCATGAGTTTGAATGAATGGGTCAGCTTTCTCTCAAATGACGACAATGATTCCGATTTTGAGCGATTTTAAGCCAATACTTAACCTCGACTTATACGGTGAGCATATGCCTGAGGAAAGAATTACAGGGTCAAAAATTGGCCTCGACTTATCTGCTGGGTTGACTTATACGTGAGTATATACAGTACTCACTAGCCTGAAGACAAAATCCACAAGTCCTGGGTATCCGGACTACTGATTTTTCTGGCCCTGGATCTAGTCAGATAATATATATATATATATATATATATATATATATAGTATAGCTCTGATCATGCGTCCCAAAAGTGTTGCATGCATGCCAAAAATAAGACAAAAATTTCAAACAAGGTATCTTTGATTTTAGTTGTATTAGTAAGACTACACTCCATTGATATTTACAAATCAGACCTTGGAGATGCATGTTTTGACTTTGAGAGGATGTGAAATATCCCGAACTGACATAGTTATGCTCGGCTGTTAAGTTACACATTACGTGTACGACATCTGTGCACAAAATTTATAATCATGAAAATAAAGAAAGCAGTTCTTCATCATAAACCTCTCTAGTGAGATCAGACGACACCTCCTATATTTTAGAGGATACACAAGCGATTACAAGTAATTATATTACATGACATGTTTCTTTAGGCCTGCTTTCATAATCATGACTTGCAAACGACTTGTCGGACACAATCATTTATATGATTGACTCAGATTTTCCGATGTCATATTTTGCTAAATGCCCCCCAAACAAACTTATTAGCTTTCGAGTCATCTGTTGACTTACCTTTTACAAGTAAACAGCATTTTTTATTTAATTTTATTAATAATTTTTTTTTTAATGTGATCACAATGTAACAAAATGGTGGTGTAGAAATCCTCTATTATTGGAACTTCTTTAGTATTTAACGACACCTGCTAAAACAGTAGTAGTTGATTTTGTGTTCTTGTGGTGCTTATATTATTAATTTATTGCTTTGTATGTAGCTGACTGTTTTAAGGTTTATTTGTATCTAAGTTTTTTTAGCTTTGACATAGGTTGGTAGTAGAGGTACTCATGGTCAGAGCTGTGCACCACACACACACACACACACACACATGTTTGTGTGGACTATTTGCTCATAATTCTTGTCTACACATTATCATATGATATATCTGCTCAAGTACACTGTATATATATATATATATATATGTGTGTGTGTGTGTGTGTATAAACACACTGATATAATTTGACTAAATCCAGATCTGCACCAGCCAACCAACACTTGAGCCCAGAAGATGAGGCAGCACTTAGAGAACAAGAGGATATAGAGAAGGAGAAGAAAGTTGAGGATGATGAGGAGGAGACCCTTCAGAAGGCAAGAAATTGGGATGATTGGAAAGATGGTAAGTAATTGAGGAAGATGTGCTGACCATCATTTGGACTGAATCAGAGTAGAACTTGTACAAGGTTTTTGTGTGTGTGTGTTTTACCGTAAGATGGATTTATATGGCATTTTAAACCATACTTACCACATGACATTGAAAATGCCCTTTTCTCATCAATAACAATTTGGTCAGTATTAAGGTTCACAGACCAGACTGAGCTTAAGATTTGGTGATTTATTAAACCCCAAAATTCATATTTTAAAATATTAAATTAAAATACGATTTGATTTAAAATAGAAAAGCTGATTTTTGTTTATTGAAAAATGTAAAATTCTCATAATGTGTTATGATCTTTGACTCGTCCAAATAATAACTAAAACATTTGATTATTGAAAAAGCCATTTAAAAACATATATTTGAATTTTGATATTCCTTTTATTATTGTCAAGTTATCATTTGATAAAGAATCAGTCAGCCCTAGAAAGATCTATAATTTTCTTACAAACCTTCCACAAATTTCAGAGAACGCATTATACTGAAAACTATGGAAGGATAACGAAACTTTGTATTTTAATGACATATTTTAAATGCACATTAATTTTTAAAGTAAAGCATTTAAAAAAATAACATACAAATAAAGAAAAGTTTCACCGAGGCATTAGTCTAATCTTTTGTTCTATGATAAAGTTATCTAGTAATATTTCCGTCCACGTATAACAATCAAAACAAAACAAAAATACAAAGATTACTAACAGCATATGTGTACAATTTATAACTTGGTCAAACTAAGCATCAAAGGATGACACTTTAAATAATAGCTTTTGAGATGATCGTGATGAAAGTGATTATTACTAACCATTGTCTTTGATCAACCAAAACGTTTGCATTTGCTAAAATCTCATTTATATTTCAGTGATTCACATATATTTATTTAAAAAGATGATTTAAATCAGTGGCTTTTATTTCTTTTTTAAACACTTCAAACAACAATTTAAATCAGTGACTTAACTTGGTCAATTCTGCCGAGATTACCACTGAAAATGTGATTGCCGATATGGCAGTACAACCCCATGTTTTCATATGAGCATTGCTTGTACTTCAGACACTGCACAGCATAATTTGGATAACTGTATGCACCGCAATTGGATAGAAATCATGTCCAAAATGTGTCTCGATATTTTTGTCCTGCTTAAAGAACAAAACAATAAATTTGTTGATCTTTACACTTGTACTTATTTGTATATCTTAATGCCAAAGATAATTAATTTTGTAAAATTGATATATATATATATATATATATATATATATATGTGAAAATGAGATGAATACTCTTTAGAAAATATTGACAAGATTTCTACTATTAATGATAATATAAATGTGATTTCAGATCATCGCCGTGGCTATGGTAACACAAAGAACAAAGGTTGAGTGTACCAGAGATTATCATTCTTCAGTATTCGTTGGGAACCATCAGTTGCTGTGTATTGCTTTTTCTGATAATTTCTGTGCCTGGCTGCCGAGTTATATTTAGTGTTTTTCAGACGAGGCAATACTGAACAGTGCTCTTATTATTCTTGCCTCATTTATTAAGGATGTTTTGCTGTTTATGGCATGCATTAAATTTGTCATTTCATTTACTAAGTTTGTGTTGACGCACTGGCATCCGTTTTCATTTCCATCGTGCTGTACGATGATTGGTTGAAGATAATAAACACTCCATACATGAAGACGATTTTAGGGTAAAGGCGATGTAATTTATTTTGGAAAGCACAAATCAGTGCCCAAACAAAATCTAACACGAACATATTTATATCAGTTTTTCTGTTCAGAAATCAACACCGACAAATAAACATGAACTGAAACGTGCAAGTATAATAATTTATTGAACTAAATATCTCCAGCAAATCCGGGTTGCTAAAATAACACAAATGTACATCGCAACTCACAACATATAATGTCCATCTAAAAAGGCTACAACATAGCTGATACACATGATGATCAAAATGTACAAATTTATAACAACCGACTTGTCATGCTATACGGCATACATATTCAGACACCAAACAGCATACATGGTAACCAGTATAGGTTACCATGGTGATGCAAATAAATATACCCGAAATTAATCAGAACGCTAACTGCAAGTTTCAGTCTTCCAACTGGCATCATTCGTTTAGTCACTTGGTAATATTTCATCGAAAAATGTGAACTGTTGATGTCTTCATAGAAGTTATGCACAAATATAGGTGATAGGGCTCAAATTTAATGAACTGCTTCCAGTTTAGTGTGATTTATAATTTTGGCACTGCCTTATGCAGCTACCATTTGACAAAAATCTTAATTATAAATGCAGAAATTTGGAAAAAAATCACAGAATTTCACTGAACAAGACAAAATTCAAAAACTTTCATTTAAAGCTTGTTATGTTGTATTTTTCTCCGCAGGACAAATTACAGTATGAACACCATAACCAGTACATTGTTCAGCATGAATCAAGGAACATGCAATGAAATCCACATTAACAAATGGGTTACTGACACGATAATTTCTTAAAACCACAGGCAACAAAATAGTATTCGATTTTGTAAAAAACATTTTTACAAATCCAGTGATTTACAGAAAAATTATATAGCTGGCATTGAAAAAATTATCACAAATGTTGTTTGGATCAAGTATACGTATTACAAGATAGACACAGTATATCATAACTGACCAAAATACACTACTCTCAATCAACTAGAGGACCATTACAGTGAGCCATTCAAAGATTTATTTGTGTACATTATTTGCAGCATTGAGAAAATATCGAAAGAAAAACTGAACAATTATTGTCTGTGGCTTAATGTAATTAGCAGCACAATACCTGTCTATTTTAATAATAGTGCTGAGGTGGTGGGATTAATGGCCAGCTTTGGAATACTGCCCAAAATAAATAACATCTTATTTACTGTCCAATCTAGAACATTTATGAAAAGTGTATCTGCCTATTTGAGGAAATCCTCAGCAAATGTGCTCGTTGTCTGGTCATATTTATTCCCAACTTTTCAAGGTCCAGTTAATCAAGAGAGATGCGACTGTATTCAGTTGTCACTTAAGTTAAACGACTGATCTGTGCACACTTCATGCACAAACTCCTGGAACAACATTCTGACAATGCAGAACGCTAGAGTAATTATTTGGGCTGTTCCAGTTCAATTAGAAAAAGGTGAAACGAGCTACAAGCCATTAATTACACCAGAAGAGATGGACAGTTTACACGTCATGCTGCATACAAACAAACGAACTGGACGCATACAAATGCTGACTAGCAATGTTCTGCACGCGCTGCATTAAATAATACTTCAACAAAGATCTGAATGAATCATGTCTCTCCGAGGTTTTCCTTTATACAATGATGATCACGAATGCTCAAAGTAACACATTAACAACTGTACTGCAGAGAAAGTAATGTAACATTGCACAAACAATACGCATAATCACTGACTAGTAATGTAACCAATGGTTTAGGTTATTAATACTCTAATCTTACTTATGGCGAATGACCGTCTGTGTATGTGTGTGTGTGTACGTACGTGCGTGAATTGCAAATATTTAAATGATTGAGCTTACGAAATGTTCAGCAACGCAACAATGGCAAGTACAATATATATTACAAGGTTGGAATTATTTTAGTACGATCTGACCAGTCATCCAGAAGGTATCGTCTATCACTACACACATCACATTTCACTCATGCCACATGCAGCCCACAAACTAAACCCATAAAGCAATTTCACAAATGAGCAATCGGTGATTACAAAATACAACCACAACATCATAAATAAAATTAGAACTGTATTTTTTTAGTCCCACATTTTGCTTAGCAATCATAGAATATTATATAATGATGATTGATGTTTTACAGCCACTTTTTTGCACATATTAGGCTAAATGGGCAATTTTTTAAATATGATATGGTCACACACACACACACACATATATATATATATATATATATACATACACACGCATAACTAAAGTATGTTTTTTAGAAAGACTGGCGAGTATGTCATGGACATCCCCAGGAAAGTTGGATCAAGGTGATATAGAATTTATAGGACAATCATATGATGACGAAGAAGAATAGATGTTAACATCCAGTAGCATCAGGAAAAACTGAATTTCAAAGAAATATCTAAATAATTCATGAGAACAAAGACAATAAACACAGTCTTTCAGTATGGTGTGAAAGAAACATTACAGAACTGCCACAAATACATAATGACTGTGTAGCAGGTGGCCCACAACCATCAACATATGGTGACAGACTTAGGACATATGGGGACTTCTCATTTCAACAGCAACTTCTCTTTGGATAAGAATATTTTGTTGCTTGTTGAAGGCTGTTTTATTTAAATGGATAGTTACAGAATGCTATATTCTGACTGCTGAAAGAATTTCTACCAATAAAATGGCTATAAATCAGTTATCTTCATTAATATGTCCCAGTACTGATTTCAAGACAATTAATTCATTATGGAATTACTAATGGTTCTGTCCATTTAAGTTGTCTTGCAAAACACAACATCATAAAGATGGGGAGGAGGGTTGGTGGATGGAAGAAGCTGAATAAAACTGTGAGAGTAACTGTACTTATTAATGTGCGTTATTTTTTAGTGTCCACCTTAAGCCATAACTACAACATTATCAGTGGAATGTGCTGATTCTCGATGGTGATCCCCAAAAAGCATTTCTAATTCAATTCAGCATGTGGCACAAGTGTTACAACATCATATACCGTGGTATCCCTTCATTCATATCACAATCGTGTGTAGTAGGTCTGCTAAGTTAACATAATTTCTGATATTATTAGATGTGGAAATGACACACATAGAATATTAAATCTGGCATAATTCTGCTCAAAATGGAAGCAGGATTCTGGAGATCAGATGATGCAATAATTTTTACACGATTACTAACTGATTAAATTCGAATGATTTTCAGACTGGGGGGGGGGGGACTAACATCAGAGAGTGGGCAGCATGAGGTGAAGGATGATTATAACCTCAGCACCAGAAATGACCTCTTATGAAAGACGTCTGGTCTAGAATCTAAATTATACTCCCATGTAATGCAAGTGTTTTACACATAAAAAACACCAATCTACAACACAATAACCCTGCAACATAACATCTGACTGAACAACGGTTTACAACACAATACCACAACAAAATCAAGAGACGATGTATAAATGCACCAACTGAACCCTACAGTCAGCAAGTAATTCAACGGGAAGGTTTCAACCAAGACGACGGCCACAACTACACAGTATTAATGGGAGTCGTGTTTAGCCACTGGCAGATAACAAACATGCGGTGTATACATCTGAATGCAACACAGTTGTGATGTCTCCCTAAAGCCAATAATATTTCGGAAAATGCCTACATTACACCAATATGTTTAGAAACACCATCTTAGTGATGTTTTCAAACGATCTGGAAATTTTGACAATTTCTGAAGCTACGACGGGAGATTTCATCATGCTTCATTTTGATGGCAACGTAATGCTGCATATTTCGTGGCACCACTCGAAAAGGAGAATTTCAAGAGGAGATCGTGCATGTGCTAACATAACAAACAAACAAATTCTGCAACAGCATTCAAATTATTGAATGGGATCTAGAAAACCGAAAACAGCTTTGGATAGCACACTCTGCAGAGAGGGAGAGCAGAAATCAACGGACTCTCCAATCTTTATTAAGTTGATAACTGATACGAAAGGTGGGCACAGCCATGCAAATAATGGAAAACATATGATAACGTATGACAGTAGAAATCTTAACTACATTTATGGCTTTCAGGATACACAAGATCATGCACATAGGACTAGGTCGAAGGGACTAAAAATCAGTGTTCTCACCATGACGACATGCCCAAATTAAATGCCTGTGTTTGCTATGGAGGTGCGTACTGTCTCAAGTATGTCCCAAATACAGCAAACACACAGTCATGATAAAATCGATCACATAAAATCTTGTAAAAACGTCATTCCTGCTATAGCGGTAAATTCCATGAAACTGTACAACCGAACTACCAACAACAGAGGAGGGCATTATAATCTACTGTGGATACTAATTTAAATATTATTTATAAATAAAATGGGTAAATCATACATTTTGGCAAAAGTAGTGTTCCAGTTATGAACAAGACATAAACAGTTTTCACACAAAGTTTCCATACTGACTAATTTGCTATAAATAACCTACAGGTTTTCATACCAGAGGGTCTCTGACATTGACAATATGCAATACTTATTAATGCGTAAGTTTAAGTAACACAATATTGTTGCAATCTCCATTGTCCTATTTCACCTATAAACACTTGATTCAACTATAAAAACTGCTGGCATCATGTACATCACTCAATGAATTAATTGATGTCAATCATGTCTGTGGGAAGAGAATGCTGATTGAACGAGTCTGTTGACCAGCAGTGAGTCAGTTTGTGTTATGTGTGTTTGTGTTATAGGAATGCACTTGGGTTTGCTCTTGGATCTTTTTGATTCCTGAATCGCAGTGCTAGCCACACACCTACTATCTGTAAAGAAAAAATTATTTGAATGATTACCATTTAAAATAATTATCATGCTTGCACACACGCATGGGGTCCACAGACACACACACACCATCACCAGACTAAGTCAAGAAAAGTGAATTCCTGCAGTTGCAACACTGGACAAACATCATGTGAAATAATGGCACATATCATATAATGAAGATTGTTAAAATTTGAAGGTAATTAATTATAGATCATTACACTATTCTTTAATCATAATGACCAACAACAGCAACAATGATACAACAACAACAACAACAATAACAGCAACAACAATGATAGATCGCTGATGTTAGTTCATTATTTACCATTTCACCAGTGTATATTGTCAGTCAGATTATTCACCCACCAAAAGAAAATTAACTACTACACCCTCGTCAATAACGAATGTGTTAAAACATGTCAATCACACCATTCTGACATCACTTATTATTAACATGCAAAATTAAGAAGATTAAGAATGTGATCTGACAGAAAAGTGGAGCAATATTTCTGTTTCATGTTTCTAACAATGTCAAATAAAATATCACTCAAACAGCAGACACACATCTGAAGAAGCTCTCTGTGTGCTGTGTGTCTGTGTGAGCGCACGTGTGGATTCGATCAATTCATCCCGAATTATCTGGTTTAAAATGAATTCAACGAATTCGTATTAATAATGTATACAACAAAAAAAAAATGATTCTGGCAGTGAAATTTACAACAAATTTCAAAATTGATGCAACTATCGGTACCTTAAGATTGGCATACAAGACCAATGATTCTAATTAATTATAATTACTGCTTCGATATTTACAAGGAAGCTTAAACCAAAAACTGTAACTGTAAAATCATTATTTAGTGATTGTGTTCTGGAACAACAACATTATGCAGCACAACATTACTGATGCTTTAATCACTGCTTTAAGCACATCAGATGAAATGATACTACACAGAATGAAATTTGAACCAAATAAAGCTAGCATCCCGCCAAATAAACCAATCATAGTGTCCATTCCCATGGTATTTGTTCGTCACGAACGGCCCCAAAAGAGGACAGCAAATTAAATAAAGAACAATCACTGATCCCAATAGAACTGTTAGATGAGAGAAGAAATCAGTCAGATTAATTAAACATGCATACAAATGAGACACAGGACTAACTGCAAGCGGTAACCATGGTAACCAGCAGCTCTGCCTACCCCAGTTTGTTTTACTGACACAGCGACGACCTGGAAAACTATATTTTCGGTTTTTACAAGAAGGCACTGGGATTGGCCCTCGGGTCCTTCTGATTGCGATAGCGCACCGTGATCCAGACACCAAATATCTGCAAAGTGATTGTAGAAATGGTGGCTGTAGAATAATAAATCTAACTGATAGGCAGTTCAGTTGGAATAGCATAACAACATCCTAAATTATATGGAGAAGATGTGACATGATCAAAATAACACATTTTAAACTCGTATTAGTATTATAATAATAATAATATAGTAAAGGTGCTCTGTTACTGGAAATGAACAGTTGCTATTTAAGATGGAGACCTGTTGCTTTGGCTAAAACCAATCCAGGCCACAAGATGTCAAAATGATATTCCTGCAAACAAGAGAGCAAAAACAATGGATTGCTTGAACCTAATAAGGTAGATATGTCCGGAATTTCTATTTTACTCTAATCCGGCGATGATTGCATTTTCCATAACTGCTATTAAATATGATTTCCATAACTTGGCAATCTGTTACAATGTTATGATGATAACTTGCAAGTAACGGGTTCACTCACATTGGCAACACAGTGCATAAGTGGATAATTGTCTAAAATGTTCCTTTTTGATACTTACCCTGAAATAAAGGCTTCAAACAGGGCATCAAATATTAGTACCTTGTACACATGTAACAAATATAAAATCATGCTGTTCATAACAAGTTGGTGTTCTAGTTTCATATCACAAGGTAAGACAGATAACGTAAAGAACTTTGTTACTCCGGGGATATATGAAACTGATTATAGGATGACTGAACCAAAAAAGGTCAGTCATCTGCAATCACATACTCTAACGCTGTGTGCCCACAATTGGTTGAAACAAATGTTACTTCCAAACATGCATCCAAAAACATGCTGTTCAAAAAACAATATTAAATGGTAAATGAATACGATAAGTACCTAAGTACTGTGAACTTCCTGGCCTTGCCATTTAATTGATTGCAATTTAAATTAACAACAAACTATGTCTCCTAATGTGACATGCTATAACAACACAGACACAAGGTTCCATTTTTACATATGTTTCACAAACGGGTTCAAATGATAAAATACAATTCCAGGCCTTAATAATTAAAAACTTGACTTGACCTGCCTGGCTATTTAGTGTTTGTTGTGAGGGTTGGGAGCTACATTTGTAGAGAATAATAGCAACACGTTTTATGTTTTCAATAACAGATGCATCTCTTATCTACTATTTTCCCAGTTTTAAGTTGTCAACATCCCATCAATTTAATTTTAGCCAAACCTGTGATCACATCGAACACCAATATTCATTATCCCAAATAAAAATAAATCTGTTCACATTTTAAACCTTACATAAAATTATAGTTGCAGGTAAGCATACCATGGGCCCTTCTGAAAGCCACCCACAAAAGATTTTTTAAATTACAAATTTAAATAGATTGAACCAATATTTTTGAGCTAAAGACCAGAAAACATGTCTAAATTTATGGATTACTAGTTTCTGTCATCAGAAACAAGTTGGTCATCAATTTTGAAAATGTTACAAAAGTCTCAAATGTTTAAACATTTTAAATGTTGCTGTTTTGGGGCCACTTTTGTTTACAATCTGCACTAAATGCGCTTTCAAAAGTAATGAGCCAAGATGAAAGATGAAACACCCTTCAGAAATACCCTGACCAGGTTTTGAACCCAAGTGCTAGAGTTCTGTGGTCAACCAGGCTACCATGGAGATGCCCTAATATTGCAACAATATGATTTCATAGGGTTGAAGTCACCTGTTGATAATATTTCGCACTCTTAAAAATGTGTTGTGCTACATCAACCGTAAAATATCTGATGTTCTGAATATGACAAGTCTTCAATTATCCAATCAATCAAACAATGCTGATTGTGTCAAAGACAGTGAATACATCACTGTATTTACTACGATGGAGGTAATATCCCACATAAGTTACAAACCTAAATGTTACCAGCTGTCACCTGTATCTGGAGAACATTGAATGCCAGCAGCTTTCACCTGTATCTGGGGAACAACGAATACTGGCAGCAGCGCATACAGAATGGCGTGCAAACCATTGAATATCCCAACACTCATTTCACAGATGCAAGTATTACAACTCTATTATAAACAACATTAAAAACCAACTTCTTACATATAAATAGAAGAAAATTGGACGATGTGCAACTGTTATACAAACTACGTGCCAGTTATTGAAATAAGACTAAAACTAAATGACGCTCTATCTCTTTCTGAAAACTCTTACATTACATTATAATCTTTAGTTAATTATGGACCGTCATCCAAGAAACTGTTCAAACAAGAAAGATATCACTGCCACAACAAAATTAATTAGCTTAAGTCAATACTGTGATGTATAAATGATTTCCTCCCCCCCCTCCCTGAAACACCCCCCCCCAAGTTCACACACTGTAATAACACACCGAAATACTACTTCGTGAAACTTTCCAACATTGAGAAAAATTAAAACGCAGACTAGGCATTTTTAAATCAAGAATTTACATGTTTAAATAAACACGTATCACTGACCTCCGTAAAGCTAAAGAACAGGCCGATGCCTCCAGCAACCTTCGTAGCCTCCTTCATTGGCTCTTTAATTTTGTTTAGACATGGCTCACATGGACACTGTACATGAGTGTCATTGAGTGATGGTGGCTGACCCGTACAGCACGGAGCATCTTTGTTAGCATTGAGTGAACAACACTGAAAAGAAACAGAATAACATGTATTATATTACCCTGATTGGTCTTGACACCACACACACACACACACACACAGTGCCAAAGATGGCTAATGAATTGGAGGATTGGTTTTATACTGGTATTGTGTGTGCATGTACGCATATGCATATACAGCATGCTTTCTAATTATGTACATCTGTTTGAGCACAGATTCAAACTATAATCCAAATGTGAAACAAACTCCAATTTATGGCTTTGATATTTGATGAAATCAGTTATTAAGAGTTTCATTTACAATCAACCTTATCCACACACATGCACACACACACACACACACACCTCTATTGGCTGACATGGTGGATGATACATATCCTGCCCCGTTATGTTGCCCTGGGTCTCCTCGTCAAAGCCACAACAGTCCAGTTTCACCTGGGTCGTGTTAAGAAGTGTTGTGTCAGCAAGTCGCCAGCCTTGTTTAGCAAGTGACTCACGCTGCTCGTCATTCATAGCAAGACAAGCACAGGCAATGGAGAACTGCATCAGGAACAGCAGGAAGAGGATTATCATGTACTGGGATAGTCAAGGTACAAACTGCTTGTAAATGTTCACTATAGATTGGTGTTAAAAGACAACACAACAGTAACATGTCACAACAATATGGCATTGACAGTGTTTGAATATGGAATTAGACATTTCATCAACTTCAAAGGTGCATAGATTTTAATGATCCATTTTACATCAACACCAGTGATTTCAACATTTAACATATCATGTCAACGAAGGATGTCGTACCAGTGGCATATTCAGAAAGTTAATTAGTACTGAATATTTCACTAGTTCTAGTATATTCTTATGTTAACAGTCAACATTAAAAAAATTAACAATGATTCTGGCATACAAAAATACTAAAATTTTCAGACACACACACTCAAAGATGAGCTGATGATACAGGTGGGATGAGCAATGATACAAAGCAGCATACCTCAGCAATACTGAAACAAGCCGAGTTGGTACACGTGTTTTGGTAAGAAATCAAGGCT
The DNA here is from genome assembly GCA_025642065.1 of Paralvinella palmiformis. Taxonomy (NCBI): domain Eukaryota; kingdom Metazoa; phylum Annelida; class Polychaeta; order Terebellida; family Alvinellidae; genus Paralvinella; species Paralvinella palmiformis. The sequence continues at coordinate 761,504 of JAODUP010000241.1, forward strand.
GGTAAAAGGTGTCAGGAATAGTAAAATTGTACGTTTACACCTGTGTAAACATACAAACCTAAATGAGTTGTCACGAGGCCTATAGGTCTCATAACAACAACAATAATAATAAAGCAGAATCAGGAAAGCTCCTTTAACAACATTCTGGCTCATTAGATTCATTAAAAAGGGGTTCCTCAATCAAGTGAGCAAGTGGTTTGTTTAGTTTCGACACCTGTCACTCCTGTGACCAAATGCCAAGGGTCGATTTCCTAGGGAAACATAAAAAAACACAGGTATGAGTGGGATTCAAATACACAACCTATGGGTTCATAGGATGATGCTCTAATCACTGCAATAATATCAACCACCCTGTGCCAGATTAATTTTTTTCTAATGTAGGCTGGGAATGTTTGCGAAATATTTTCAAAAAAAGGAGATAGCATGACTGATTTACTGTGTTTGAACGTATATTCTGAATGTTTGTGAAACCCTTTAAAAAAAGGAATGTATAACAATCACCAGATGCTTGACATATGGATCTCATCGATAACAATAATTTTTAGTGGTTTAAGTAAAATGCCATGACTGCACACGCTGGTCATGGCCATATCCAATTACAGTAGCATGTGAAAGGCATTTAAAAAAAATTTGCACTTGATTATTCATACCAGAAAGTCCAATAACGGATACAAACCCATACATAATCTAACTATGTTATAATATGGCCCAGTATGTAACCCAGAAAGAAGATGCAAGGTGCAGCATGTCTAATTAAAGGGACAGTCCACCCTCAGAAATAAAAAAATGTAATGCTTAGAAGGTGGGAAGGATGAATGTTGTTTAACGACACATCGGTAGAGTTTAGGCCATTCAGTGTCCTAGAACGCTTGGAAATAAAACCGTATTAAAGAATCTTTATAAAAAGTTAAAAAGCCGGATTACTGGCGTTGATAAAATTTATGTATAAGCTAGGAGGTGAACTGTTAAGTATAAGTGGCAAACGTGCAAACAATACGTTGGTGTATAGATGTATAAGGTTGTTAAAAAGATAAAATCAGATCCAACAGGACCACACCGAACATCCTAATGCAGGCTGCACTGCATGCAATTTATAACCACTGCTTTCTTGTGAATTGCTTTCGAAGGCGGGAAGGAGAAAATAAAATGCTCCGACATCACATTGGCCCTCTCTAGACTGACGCAGATTATAGTTGCTCTTGAGCATTAATTTCTGAGCCATTTTGAATCATCTTCCTCTTGTCAGGTTCCTTCTGGCTCAAACTGATATGGTTGTATGTCATTCATGACATAATTTTAACAAGATAATGCCATTTAGTTCTGGAATAATTCTTAGCTCACACTTGTTTACATGCTTTTGTATGGGGTCTACATACTTAATGTCAACTGATTAATCAATTAACCAGCACTTCAAACTGGATTATTTAATATATGGGTGATTGTTTACACATTTTGACATTATTTATGATATTTCTGAGTAAAGCTGTATTAATTCTGAACATATGAAATGAAGGTGGACTATCCCTTTAACCATCCATAAAATAACACTGATTACTTGTAACTTGATTCACAACTAATAATTGTGTTATTCTAATAACATGTAGAATAAATATTTCCTTGCAAAAACCCACTATTTTTCCATACTGAAAGCACAACAGAAGGACAGATCTCAAACAAGATGATAAAATGAAAATGTTATTCCATTAGAGAGAAATCGGAGTTGATCAAAAGTGTCCAGGAATATTGTTCCAAATCCCCCCCCCCTCCCTCAAGGACCGATAACAGCTATTTTATTTTATATCATATTCGTATCATATTATCTAACATAATGGTAAACATCCATTTGTTGAGCATTATAACTGCTGCCTCTGATGAGAGTTTCAAGCAGAAGATGATGATTGATGTTTTATGGCCACTTTTGTGCACAATGTAGGCTAAATGGGCCGAGCGACTTCCAAAGGTAATGAGACGAAGTGAAAGACAAAACAACCTTCAGATATGCCCACGCCGGGATTCAAACACAGGTGGTAGTGATCTGTGGTCCAACACGCTACCGCTAGACCACGGAGGCGCCCAAGAGAGTTTCAAGCAGCATTCAGTTTGTCAATATGGCAACATCGGTGTTAGTAGAATTGCCACAGTTCATAGTTTTAACTGTATTAATATGATTATACTGTATCATCTATAGGAAAATACGACAAGATGTTGATTGACTTTCCTAATGTGTGCAATGTTATAGTTATCACCATATATTCTCAAACGGAGAAAATACGTAAGAAAATGGTGCTGCAAAAATTCACATTGTGTCGCCTCCAACATGGCTAATGCACCCAGACCATTGCTTTCTGTATATAATGATATCAGGGGTCACATTCATGGATCCCAGTCACAGCATTATGACAGATCCAGATCCTATCTGGTTACTAACCATAGTACAGACATTTATATTCCATTGTATAATCCGTCAGATAGACAATAATCTAAAAATGAATTATTAATAAAGAGGGTAGATGAATATACCCAGAGATGCGGTTGCCAAAATATTATCCACTTAGCCATTTATACTGGTCATCCAGATCTACTTAAGAATTATGCAATATGGCACAATATACAAAGCTCAAGTACAAAACATCTGAAACCAACCACTATTACACCAACGAATGAACAGTGGTGGCTTACAAAATGAATAACAATACCAGAGATATAATGGTGTCGAAGTCTGCCACTAATCTTATTTTAGCATAATGACACCAATAAACAGCTTATCATCAGAGGAAATCAATTGTGCCATGTGCACCGGGACAGTGCTTGACATGAGCCAGTTATGAGTCTATCATGCAAATGTAATGCACGAACAATGCATGTTATGTATAATAACACCTGCCACAGGTGCAAAAATCTGAAATGATAACAACATCAGTAACAAGCCCAGAGTAGGCAGTTCGATCTTTGCACAGAATAGTACAACCCACACTGAGATGTTAGCCACAACACAGTTGTAATGGGTTAGCTTCTGGCATAATGACCATATGCATTAAACACATTTATGTATTTAGTGGAACATGCTCAGTCAAAGCCATAATCATTATGAAGGTACACAGTCATGAATCAGTGTTTACACCAGCTTGTCATAGTCAAAGCTTGATTTAGCCTTGGCAGTGGTCACATCTGTGACATATGGCTAATAGGTCACTTCCTAGAGAATCATCCCACAAACACAGATATCACACTGATAACAACGTACACCTGGAGCTTTACAGTGCAGTGTTTTGTCTGTTGCATCATCGGTGCATCCCAAATTGGCTTCTAGTAGTTCACTGATAAAAGACTGAGAGTGCTAAGACATTAGGCGATGGTTTATATGCCTATAAGTATAATGATCAATTACAGCAAGTACTCCTATTAATGAGTTATTGTAACTCCCTGTGACAAATAATCGAAAATATGATCATATCATCCCAATTCTTCAAAAACTACATTGGCTAGCCATTAGACAGCATATCCATTTCAAGATTTTATTAATAACTTACAAATCTATTAATGATATGGCGCCAGAATACCTGTGTGAACTGGTGTACAATATTAAGTCATCCTGAAAACTCAGGTCATCCAGTCAGATACTATTGCAGGTGCCAGTGTCTTGGCTCAAGTGATATGATGATTGTGCATTTAGTGTTGCCAGCAGATATTAGAAATGTGTCATCTCTTGAATTTTTTTAATCTGTTCTAAAAACATGCATGTTCAAGGTCAGATAAATAATAATTATATTTTAAATATTATTTGGGTATTATTATATTACATATTATTTGTACAGCACCCTTGAATAGCTCCTGCTATTAAATACACATTATTATTATTGTGTAGTCAATTAAAGCCACTATCCTTGGTTGAAATTCTTTCAATATAACTTAAACACGAAAAGGACATACCACATCAAGGTTTGAAGATTTTCCACAGACTTTATGTGCAAAATATTAATGTCCCGGGGCTTTAAATGGCAAAATAGAAAGAATTCATTGTGTACCAAACCAGTATGGGATACAGGTAGTCGTCAACTTATGACCTCCACAACTTACGACTGTTCAATTTTACGAGCTCTGGTACAACTTAAAGATTATAATAATATAATTACACAGTATAATATATATATAAGCTAATTATAACATTGGCTGACTTATGACCGGATCAACTTATGACCAGTTTAATAGTTATTCAATGGGATCACACAAAGAGTGCATAATTAAGATGACAGATAATCAAAATAAAGACAACTATAAAACAGCCAATACAGGGAGCATATTTTGGTTGATCAGACCTGTTCTCTCACAGACTGATATTTGTTTACATCATCCAAAATGCACAAGAATGATACTGTCTATCGACTAAAGCAGGTTTTACAATTTCCTATCCAAGTCGGTGAATTATGATCATCCCAAATGAGCATTTCTCCAGAAATAATACACAACTTCCACCACATACGCTCTCTGTGTGTGTGTGTGGGGGGCTCCTGTTCTTCAAGTGTGATATGCAAGATTCACGATTGATTACTGATGATAAACGATGCCATTGTTTAATCCAATAACATTTGAGTATTTGTAATTAAATCTGTACCATAAATATAGCAATACAACAATAAATTATCCCGTCATTTGTTACAACCATTTCAAAAAGCTTTCTGTAGGTTTGTAGTAAAAGCTGAATCTGCGATTAGTCTAAACTGTATAAAAAACATTTTTCTACCAAAACAGAACTAGGACTGTGAGTTGTTAGATCTAAGAGCTAACTAATCCTGTGTGATCAATATATATATAAGAAGCCTTAATAATCAAACTACTTACAATGTTACATGTATTACATTATGATTGGTGACTCTAGTCTCTCACAATATCATGATGAAGAGACCAAGTGCTAAGCTGACATGGAAGATGCCACCGATAAGCTGCCACATTAGAACTATTTAGAATCAGTACGAAACACATCTAAATGTTACCATAATTTATGCTGCCAAAATGGTTGCATCATTCTCAGTTTGACGTTATTACGACACCGAATCCTACACACCAACCAAATCAATTATAAATTTAATTTTTTTTACCTATAAGGCTACTAGTTATACATATATATATATATATATATATATATATATATATATAGTTTCTCTATACATGGGTGACTATCTACTATAATGGATGGATACCATAACAGTTGTTATTAAATAATTTTTTTAATATTAACTTAATATAAATTGTAAAGTTTGTTGATTTTAAAGTTTACTGAAATGTGTGAAAAGGCAGATAAGGGTAATTATACGAATGGATATTATTCCACGGATGATGAACGATATTTACAATGATGGTAATATTTTGACTTAAAACCAAACGTTTCAGTCTTTGTGGCAAAGGATACAAAGAAAAGAAGAACTTGGTGATGTTTGACGGCGCCGATCAGTCCAACGATAGCTATTAGCAACAGGAAGACACCGCAAGCTATGATACCGCCCATTATCTTGATGTCGGTGAAGACGCCGACTACACGCGCATAGCCGGCGACGCCAATCAAAATAAACGCTACCATCTGAAAACAACAAAAATAGTACATGTAGAACAAGATTAAAATGGCATGTTCAGGATCAGCTTTGAATCGAAGGAAGGTTTTAAAAAAATCAGTAAAATTTTTTAATGAACGAATTGGTGGACCTAAAAATATGGTTGACTCAAAGTAGTAAGTGGGCGTCTCTGTGGTCTAGCGGTAGCATGTTGGACCACAGATTACTACCACCCATGTTCAAATCTCTGTGTGGGCATATCTGAAGATTGTTTCATCTTTGACTTTGCTTCATTACATTTGGAGGTCCTTCAGCCCATTTATCCTACCATGTGCACACAAGTGACCATAAAACACATAGTTATTTCTGTAGTCACGCCTCCGCCATGGATGAATAAACAGTTACGTGTTGTTACAAAAACCGAATACACGTGATCTATCCGAACACCTAAAGATCATGGGCCAATATTGTCACCTGTTAAGCCAATGAAGACCTGTGAACTTTACACTATTTAGAGCATTGAATTAAATAATCATGGCAGTTATCACGATTAAGTTTGACTTCGAAAGACAACAGCGAAAACACACCTAATTAATTAGTTTTTTGTTCATATATTCATTATTAATGTTGAAAAAAATATTGTATTTCCACCTAAATTATGCCAAATATTACCTTCCCTTTTAGTCTGACCTGTGTATAAGACGCACTCGCTTTTGGTGGTGATTTCGTGGTATCAAAAGGGCTGCCTATACACAGGTATATACATATATATATTATATAAAATCATTTATTCAATAAAGCACAGCAGGCCATAGGCGCATAGTACAAAAAAATACAAAAAGAACCATACACACAAATCACTGAAAAGTAAAAAATCCCAAAAGTTGAGTGTAATTTAAAAGCATGGATAGTGAAGCTACATACATTTTGCAATACTAATTTCGAGCTTGAGGACATTAAGTGAATAAATGATGCAGCCCACCCATTATTACAATATCTTGGAATTAGATTATCATCTAGTATTTGCATACAAAGCACGTGATATGATGAAGTGATACTCATTTCCCACAACAATGTGTTATTTAAATTTAAAAAATATTTACAATATCTACTCTCATGATCGGAGTATGGACAGTTGCTCACCGATCACTTGCTCACCAAGCAACTGAAAAAATGGACACTTGCTCACCAGTGAATTCCAACATAGTTGCTAAGATTATCCAACCCGCCTATCTGCCAACTAACAAGTCCCAATCACTGTATGTTTAAGAATTTTCCGGACAATTTCATGTTGAGTTGTTGCACTTTCGAAGTCCAAGTGAGTAGCCTGACCTCGGCCTGCTGTCAAGTTATAATTTATGGGTAACGGAGTCAGGGTCACTGTTGTTGGTACCAAGGATGTCAGGGAACAGCCACCACATGATGATTTATTATCTAGAGGTGTCAAATGATCCAGATCGCAATGAATTAATCTGTTTGATGCACAGGAATCCAGAAAACACAGGAATCTAGAAAAGTACAACAGTCTGATCCTACAAAATGTATAGGTCCAAATCGGCTGCGATATGACCAATACGGCCGCCTCCCTGAACTTTTAGAGACAGATGTTATTTTTGGTCTATGTAAAATGTGTCATTACTGCCGAAATGTATGAGCGTGTGTAATTGAATGGAATGGTAAATGAGGCCACGCAAAGAATGACCATAGAAGCCACACCAAAGAAAAAAGATTAAAGCAAACAATGCATTAATTACTTCCAAAGCTGGCACATGGGAACTACTAATAAACTATTTGAAGCACAGCAGCAGATAACCTGAAGCGGCTGTTGTTACCTATCGTCAAACAGTGGGTGAGGACTGGGATTAAATTAACCATGACATTATTACCAAATCGTTCAAGAAGTGCTCTATCAGCAATGATTTAGATGGCACAGAAGATGATGTTGTGGGATGAACAGCATGACAAATGTGACCCTGACTCCGATGAAGAAGGCGACAACATGTATGATGACACATGAACAGAGACAACAGATGCTCAATGAAGATAGTGATGTTGATGAATTGTGAATAAATTTGCAGATTTTAGTGTGTCTTATACACAGGTTCGACTCTAGGGGGGTTTATTGGTCCTAAAACCTGGTGCGCCTTATACACGGGTGCATCCTATACACAAGGATATATATATATATATATCAAAGTGATCATTAACAAATGTTATACAACATCTCTGAATGACTCTTGCCAGTTTACATTACTTTTATTATCAATATCATTATTTATTTTTGTTACACTGATGGCATTCAAATCAACATCTGTTTTTTTTGCAATTTAATATATTTGCTCTAAATTATATACATGTATTAAGCCAGAGTATGAAGATAACAGCCAGTCATATATATACCTCTAAGCAGAGTAAACATATATTATTTGAATTAACATTAAAACAACTGATCTACTCTTCAGTTTAAAATGGAACAACCTCATTTATTACAGGATTGACTTCCAATTTATTACACTGACTTCTAACCACAGACTGCAATCACCTCTTCACAGGTAACAACACCTGCAGTGAAGTGGTACCAATTAAAGGATTTTGTCAGAACAACATAAAGCAAGAATCTACAAGGGAAAGTCATCACCCTTGTGGAGGATGGGTGGAGTAATATCCACAATGACCCTGTATAAGTGTATTGGCTACCAGCATTGCAGTAGATGGCAAAAGCTTATTTCCTGGATGTACATCACACTGGGCCTGTGACGGTATGCAGAAACCTGCTGAGAACTGTGCATCTCTCGCCAGGAATCAATCAGGTCAGCAGAATCTAAGTATGGTTACAAAGTAAATAATGTGATTACTAATAGTGCCAAAAACATAGAAAAGGGATAAACTGAAAGCACAGGATCCTGACCTAAATGTGTATGGTTGCCTTGCTCATTTGCTCAATCTTCCGGGGCCAGGATATTATTCCTTCTAGCATCATGAAATATGTGACAGAAGGTCAAATCTACTTCCGCAACTATCATAGGCCTTCTGCATGGCGTAAGGACTGTGCTGGTAGTGTGAAGCTACAATTAACTAGGGGACACAAGGTGGAAAAAGCCAACTGATCTGTCTAGAATCATTCCTGACCAACAGACCTTACTACATTCAGATCGTGTAGCTGACTGATGGCACCCTAATGCACAAATCATGGATAATAATATCTTCCCCGTCAAGACCAGGATTTAGTGGATCAGCTGAAACACAGTGCTCATTGACAAGGCACAGAGTGACAGTACATGTCTTGCTGATGCATGCAAGATCTTCATGGATTTGCAAGATGAGCCGCTACTCCAGCCTTACAAAAAATTGCATTCAGCATCGTTTCACAAAGGCCATCAAGCCATGCCACATGGTTGCATCCTGGATACAGAGCACTTGGACTACCAACAAAACAAGAAGTCAGCTGTAGGGTGGCTAACAGAGAAGGAGCTATCGATAATATGTTAAAGCTGCCATTGCTTTTGATGCAGAGGCTGCACCATTCCCTGTATTCTTCTTCAAAAGAACTGAAATGACATCTCTGACATGGTGGAAAGGACTAAAGAAGTATAATTTTCCAGAAAGGTTAGTGGACACTATGATACAGCTGCATGCGGCTTGTGATTATGCTTCAATTGAGAGAGTGTTTTCCTCCTTCGGACTTGTGCACAGCAAAATCCAAAACCGACTTGGTGTTATCATGGCATCAAAGTTGGTTCTCTGTTACCAGATCCTCAGAGGACATACAGACTTGGACTATCGAATTAATCATTGTAGTGCACTTTATGCTGTATGAATTATTAAATATCAACTAAATAAACTTGATCGTGTTTTTCAAATCAGTTGTTTCTGCCAATTTCTCTGTTCTTAAAACCCTTATAAATTCTGAACTAGCAATCCTTAAGAAACATCCCACAATATTGCTATACATTTAGTACTTCAATTGCTGAGCCAGTGGCTACATTATGTTCAATAGCCCCCATTTTCATAGTTATCATTTCTGCAGACAGAAAGCTAGTTTCTGCCACTTTCTGCCTGCCGTGCGACAGAAATAGGTTTCTGCTGGCAGAAACCCCACCCTGATAACTGTGTACCCGTTTGAGGTGACTAGCATGTGTATAGGCTCCAGGCATAATTTATCGTGGATCTGACAAAATTATCAATCAAGATGTAGAGAATACCTGTAAGTGTATCTCCAACAAAGTCAAGGTTATAATAGCAGGATTGGATTATGGACAGTCCCAAATCTGTTTTGGACACTGGTCAAAACCAAAATACTGAACAATCTTTCATGGTAAGATATTGAGCTATAACTTCTTCAACAAACACAGGTTTAAAGGATTCATGGATATAACAAAAGGCAAAGATTTCATACATCATAACTTTCTGCTATCTTTTCTTTGTAAACAGTTATGGACATTACAAACATGGGTATATATAATTCATGGTTATAATTACTGTTATAATCTTCTGTGTATAACGCGCACCTTTTTTTCACTATTTCCCATCGTTTTGTTTGGGTGTGCATTATACACCATAACTAAATGTGATAATTTTTTTTAAGAAAAAAAATTGATAGACATATATTTTATTGCTAAGGCCATTGTTTTCAGAATACTTGTTTTACAAAGCTGTCGATCACAGTTAAAACCCACTGCCGGGAAATAAAATAGACTTTTCTTCTTTTTATTATTATTTGGCGTGCTGACCCGCCTGAACATTGAGCAGAAGTGGATTAGGCTACCACAAGATGGTGACAGGTCAGTTCTACAGCTAAATTATTTCACTTATTTCTACAGTAAATTGGTCTTCAATCTTGTAAATTTTAACTAATTATAACTGCCCCCTCACCCGAGAAACACATAAATAGTTCGAACTTTGTGGAGATCTACTTAAAATCGGCATCGAAAGTATCGCCATGATAAGGCTAGTGCCGATAAAACGTTACATGCATTGCTATTTATAATACTGTAAACTTAATTGAACTGTGTTCACGGTTATTATAATAAATCACTTAATTTCCTGGTGTCTAATAATTATCATCTTTTATCAACTTCAGTTACCAAATGATCAATAGGATCATTATACAAGGTGTGAAGATATATAAACTACACTAAAAACTTGTGGAACATATCCACTCATGAAACTTTTTGAATATGTTTGTATTTATTTTAAAAGATTTTTTCAAGGTAATTTAGATGGCTTTTGTCAACATGTAACTTCATCAACGCACCTTTAATTAAATTTTCGCGCGATCATTAAAATTCGAAAACGAGGCTAAAGTATGGAAAACCCCTGACTTCATTCACCAGTCAAACCAATAAGAACACTTGGATAGGCGTCATGAATATTCATGAAAGCGGTTACCCCCCGAAATGCCGACCCCTGCAGTGCTGGCTCCATCCACGATCCAGAACGCAAGAGCAGTTTATACGCATGTACCTACATAAGGCAATGATAAACGTGTTTCACTGTACAACCATTCAACCAAGTAACACAAAATAACCTTTACTTATTACTAACACAAAATCACCATTTTTTTTTCTTAAACTAGTTAAAGGCGAATAAAGGCTATAAAGCTTCCAAATATAATATATCATTATTGTAATATGTTATTTATGTACTAAAAGTTCAACTGTGATGTGTCTAGATCGGAATCATATCAGCTTACTAATGAAACCTAAGGCTAAGCTTAACTTCTCGCAAAATCATAAAAATGGAAAGGGTTAGGACTTAGAATCTAAGTCCTAACCCTTTCCATTTTTAGATCACCGGCTGGTGAAACTATTTTACTTTTTTAGTATTTAGATCTATCAACGACAACATTACATGGGTGTGCATTATTATTTTTTAATCAATCTTCCTATTTATAACATTTTAACAATAAAATACTCACTATATACAGCACATTCAATGCCGCTAAGGCATTTTTTGAACAAGTGAAGCCTCCACAAGCCATAACTTCGCTTTCAGCTGGTAGAAAACGATGATGTGTTAATCTACCGTCTGTCACATGCGGGTCAAGGTAACATGCCTCGTTTTCGTTTAATGAGTCAGGTTAATATGGAAAGACAGCTGTGTTTTATTTATTAATGGTCTCATAAACTCAGGGCACTGTTATATTACATTGACCTTTAATTGTAAGTTATGGTACACGTTCGTTACCCAATTATGTTTAGGCTTTTGTTTTTAGTTATAAACAACATGCATTTTTAAAATAGTGTTTGCCATATGTAAGCATATCGATGATTCAATTTAATTCGTTTATTTCGACATTCATAATAAATAATTTTAATGAAAGCAAACACTTGTTGATTGTTTTAAGCCACTTTTGTGCACATGGTAGGCTAACTTAGGGAATAAAGGTTAAAGCAAGTGGGAAAAACCTTAGTTTCCAGCCCAACTACGATATATATATAATAATATATATATAAAAATAACTTGCCCTACTTTTATAAATATATATATATATATATATATATATGTGTGTGTGTGCGCGTGCGTGCGTGTGCATGTGTGAGCGCGCGCTCATTTTTGTATGTTTTTTTGACATATTGAAAGTCAAATCTCGAGATAGTAATATCACCATAATGTTTTATTTAATTTAAATCAATGAAAGTATATGAACATTAAACAATTAAATATTGTCTCATTACTTAAAATACTAAAACCCATGTACGGTCTAATAACATAACCTCAATGTGTTTGAATAGAAAAATTACCAATCACCAATTATATTGTAAACAAGATGACAAAATAACAGTAAGAATCTCCCAGGCAGAATATTATACATATTAAGTTTAAAAATGCCAAAACAGTACATTTAAGTGTAAATCGAACAGTCTAAAAAAATCGGCCTTTTATATATAAACCGGAATATTATAATAATTACTATGGTAACAGAAAAGAAAACATTATTACCAACTAATACCTGCCACCAGATGAAGTACAAAATGTCCATGCTCCATGTAAAAAAATACAATCTCAAATTATTGAACTTTATAAAACTAATGCACTGAAAAACATATGATATTAAAGTGTGTGTCCCGTTGCCCAAAAAAAATCTTTTGGGGCAAAAATAACATAAAAACAAAAAAAAGTAGGTGCAGATATAGCAAAACATAATATTTAAAAAAACAAAAACATTTTAAACACTTGTAAAGACAGACTAGACTGTATTATCCCTACATATACCTCATTCAGATACTATTATAACACAGATCTAGCAAAAAGTCACAAATTCACACAATTAAGCAACTATATAAAGAGGTCTATACACATATCCCCACCACTGCATGGTGGTGTTTCATATACTAGTATAGTTCCATGTTGTAGACTTAGCCGATTTCAGAAGATTACTGTCTGGCTGAAATCCATATTGCATGAAAGAAGACTGTGCAGAGTGCCCTTGCCAAGCGGTGATCGAGCATCAGTGTCAATCTTGGGGCACATAGAGAAGACGCGTTCGCTATCAGCATTGGTGTGGGCTGCACTAATCGTCATACCGGTCGTGATTATGCGGCAAACAAGAACGGGTGACCTATAGCAGCCACAGTTTTGGACAGTTTCTGTTGACCCAGAAAAACGCGTGAGACATTGCTCAGGAAAAAATAAAAGAAATTATTTCACACCAAGCTTGATAAAGTAAGAAATGTTTTGTTTGGGTTTCGTTAAAAAACGTGAGATCTCCAGCCCCCGCCGGGAGATATAGCTGAAAACCGGGATGCTCCGGGCGAAACTAGGAGACTTAACATGTATGGCATATATCAATATTGTTTATTTGATCCAATCACTAAATACAGTTATATGACTATTAAATAAACACACACGCAAATGTTTTAATCAGACTGCAACGTTATGATAACTAGATCTCGCTGAATAGCGAACGGTCTCGGATATGACGTCACTAAGACACGCCTCCAATTTTAACTAATCAAACATCAGGGATTTATTTACTACATTCGCGAATATTCATGTCTAGTTAAGAAACACGTGGATTCTTCTGCAAGCTACCAGTGACCTAGAAACCGGCAGTTGTTTCAGTTACGAAAATTAAGCGAAGAGAAGATATACTAAAGAGATACATAGCGCGTGGATTGTCACGATTTGAAGAAAGGATATTGACTCCAACTTATATTTTTTCATAGTCAGTGATAGAAACATCATTCGAACATGGCACAAGGAAAAACACCGGCAATCGGTATTGATCTTGGCACCACCTATTCCTGTGTTGGTGTCTTCCAACATGGAAAAGTGGAGATCATTGCCAAGGCAACAGGACGACACCAAGTTATGTGGCGTTTACAGGTACCGAGAGACTGATAGGTGATGCGGCAAAGAACCAAGTGGCGCTGAATTCGAGCAACACGGTATTTGATGCAAAGAGGCTGATTGGTCGAATATTTGATGACGACAATGTCCAGAAGGACAGCAAACATTGGCCTTTTAAAGTACTGAACGACGGAGGAAAGCCAAAGATTGACGTCGAATACAAAGGTGAGAGGAAACGTTTTACTCCAGAAGAAATCAGCTCGATGATACTTACCAAGATGAAAGAGACGACCGAGGCCTATCTCGATAATAAAGTCTTAGATGCCGTCATAACCGTTCCCGCTTACTTCAACGACTCTCAGAGACAAGCTACAAAAGATGCTGGTCTCATATCCGGACTGAACGTTCTCCGAGTGATCAACGACGTGGATAAGAACCTATCTGGAGAGAAGAACGTCTTGATCTTTGACCTCGGAGGAGGAACGTTCGATGTCTCGATTCTCTCCATTGCCGATGGTTCGTTGTTCGAGGTTAAGTCGACGGCCGGAGACACGCACCTCGGTGGCGAGGACTTCGACAACAGACTGGTGAACCATTTCATCAAAGAATTCTTTAGAAAATATAAGAAGGACATCAGCAACAACCCTCGAGCCATCAGACGACTGAGAACGGCTTGTGAACGAGCCAAGAGGACATTATCGACCAGTACACAATCGAATATAGAAATCGACTCTCTCTACGAAGGGATCGACTTCTATACAACTATTACCAGAGCCAGATTCGAAGAGCTCTGCTCCGATCTGTTCAGGTCGACTTTGGAGCCAGTAGAGAAAGCTCTCCGAGATGCCAAGATGGACAAGTCCAAGATCGACGAAGTGGTTCTGGTCGGAGGATCGACGAGAATACCGAAGATCCAGAAACTGCTACAGGAGTTCATGAACGGGAAAGAGCTGAACAAGTCGATCAATCCCGACGAAGCAGTGGCCTATGGAGCGGCCGTTCAGGCAGCTATCCTGACAGGTTCTGAACACTCGGCCGTTAAAGATCTACTCTTGGTAGATGTGACGCCATTATCTTTAGGTCTGGAGATGGCTGGAGGCGAAACTGGTGGAACGTAACACGACCATTCCTCACAAGACGTCTAAAACATTCACCACCTACTCTGATAATCAGCCTGCAGTGACCATCCAAGTGTACGAGGGCGAGAGAGCGATGACCAAAGATAACAACCTCCTCGGACGATTTGAGTTGAGCGGCATTCCGCCAGCTCCACGCGGAATTCCCAAGATCGACGTCACATTCGACATCGACGCAAACGGAATCCTACACGTGACGGCCAAAGACCAAAGCACTGGCAGGTCAAGTGATATCCACATCAAGAACGAGAAAGGTCGTTTGTCGCAGGCCGAAATCGACAGAATGTTGGCCGAAGCTGAGAAATATCGCGAAGAAGACGAGAAACAACGAGAACGTATCTCGGCCAGAAACAGCTTGGAACAATACATCTACTCGTACAAAGAGGCCGCTACTGAGGCTGATAGTTCTAAACTGTCACAGACTGATAAGGATCAAGTAATCAACAAATGTGAGCAGACTGTTAAGTGGTTGGATAACAACACTTTGGCTAAAAAGAGGAATACGAACATCATTTGGAGGAGCTACACAAGGTCTGTTCTCCGATAATGGCCAAGCTGCATGGATCACAGTCTGGATCTTGTAGTGGTTCCGGACCACAACAAGGTTGTTACGGATCACAGACTGGATATGGAAGTCAACAAGGACCAACAGTGGAAGAGGTGGATTAAACTGCTATGATTGGTGATTAAATGGTTGATGTGATCGATTAGATGGTGTGATTGATGATTGATATCATTGTATGATTGGTGATTGTTTAAGAGTAACTGTAAATGTGTTGATTCTAATCGTTTTAAGTATGGTTGGATATTTATTTGTTATCTCTCGCTGTGATACATGTTATTTATTATGTATTGTTATTTGGTATTTGTTGAATAAAATTGAATTACAGGTACCTTAATGTTTATTTAGAAATATGTCGCTGGTGTTTGTGACAAAATATAGTGTAAAACACACACATACACACACACACACACACACATTGCTTTGTTGTATAAGCTAGATCACTTCACTGCTTCCATATGTAGGTAGTGAACTGTAATGTTGGTTAACTCGCCGAAGACCTGTAAAAGGCTTAACTTTTCACCCAGGCTAGAAATCAACTTGCGATGTCAGACTTGTCGGACGTCTATCGATACGGTTTATATAAAGAGGATTTGTATGGTTATTCGAACTCGAATAAAGCTGAGGTCAGCATCTTGGGTGTCGAAATGTTCTAGGTATAGGCTTCATTTGAACCACAGAAATGTGTATAAAATAACTCACCATTGAACCACACGCACTTATTGTTTACCATGAGCTGTCGTGTCCAATGGTATTTTGTGTACGTGTTTCCGCTTTTGCACGTAGCTTGCATGTAGTCGCTTCCCTGTGTGCATGACGTCCTTGTAGCGTACGAAAAGCGGAGTAGCTGATGAGTAGCCCAGACACATGTATAGTTCTACGTATGTATAGATATGTAGAGATGTAGCACATTTTATATTTTGATTGATGTATGTATAGTTTTATTTATGTATAGATTTATGTAGGTATAGGTCTCAAAGGATGTTTAGATGTTGATGTTGCTTCCATGGTATAATAAGAACATACAGGCTGCAAAGAGACACAGAAGGTATTGTGAGCGTCTGTGGATCAGGACCAGTTTGTGTGTTCATTTTGAAATGTTCAAGGTCAGTAAAATTCTTGTTAAAAATACCCTTGCCTCTGCTAAATCTGAATATTATAATAAAAAGATCAAAGCATCCAAGGGAAATCAAAGGACTGTTTTCAGTGTTGTGAATAAAGTATTACATAAAAGTCAAACTGTCCTCCCAAATAATATCAACTCAGCCCATTGTTTTAATAACTTCTTCTGTCAAAAAATATTAAATATAGATAGTGGGTTCCAGTCCAGCACCTTATCACAGGGTAAGCCATTGGTAGAAGAGTCCTGCATATCCATGATGGATACATTTGAGCCTTTTACAGAGACTGATATCAGACAGTTGCTGAAAAAGTCATCTAATGCTTTCTGTGCAGTTGACCCTATGCCTACATGGCTTGTGAAAGATTGTCTGGATGTTCTGATAAACCCAATTACAAATATAGTTAATAAATCATTATCTCTGGGTGTTTTCCCAAGATCCATGAAAGCTGCCCTTGTAAAACCATTAATAAAAAACCACACTCTGGACTGTAATATTCTAAACAATTACAGACCTGTTTCAAATCTTACATTTTTATCTAAAGTTATAGAAAAGGCAGTTGCTTTCCATCTAAACAAATATTTAATCAATAATAACCTTAATGAATCACTACAGTCTGCCTATAAAAGTGGTCACAGCACTGAAACAGCCTTGGTTCGAGTGAAAAATGATATTATGATGTCAATTGATCAAGGTAAGCCAGTAATACTTGTTCTTCTGGACCTGTCTGCTGCATTTGATACAGTTGACCATAATGTACTTTTCTCTAGGTTAAAAGATATGTTTGGTCTGTCAGGTAGAGTACTTGAATGGTTTAGATCCTATCTGGAACAACGCTCCCAGAGAGTGTCTGTTCATGGTATTTTATCTGACATTCAGTTTTTGTTATCTGGTGTACCACAGGGTTCAGTTCTTGGTCCTCTGGTTATATCACTGGATCCTGACAATGAGTTAAATTTCTCCTCTTCCTTGAAGAATTTAGAACATTGTATTGCCGATATCCGGCTATGGATGACTCAAAATCTTCTAAAACTAAATGATAATAAAACAAATATTTTATATTTGGCATCACCACATTGTGTTAAATCCCTAAAGACACCAGCATTACAGATTGGTACATCTTCGATTACCCCTAATGGGTCAGTAAAAAATCTAGGGGTTATTTTTGACCAATGTATTAACATGCATGAACATGTCACATCAGTATGCCGAGCTGCCTACTACCATCTTAAGAACATCCACTGTTTAAAAGCATTCTTGACACAAGAATCACTTTTAACTGTAGTTCATGCCTTTGTTACATCTCGTATAGACTATTGTAACTCCCTATTATGTGGCATATCTGATTATAACATTAATCGCCTTCAGCGAATTCAGAATAGTGCAGCTCGCATTGTAACAAATACTAGAAAATATGATCATATTACCCCCATTCTTCAAAAACTACATTGGCTACCTGTTAGACAGCGTATCCATTTTAAGATTCTGTTAATAACTTATAAATCTATTAATGATATGGCACCAGAATACCTGTGTGAACTGGTTTCCATTAGAAAGTCATCCCGAAAACTCAGGTCATCTAGTCAGATACTATTGCAGGTGCCAGTGTCTCGGCTCAAGTCATATGGTGATTGTGCGTTTAGTGTTGCAGCCCCCAATTTGTGGAATAAGTTGCCGGCAAATATTAGAAATTCGTCGTCTCTTGGAAATTTTAAGTCTCTTCTAAAAACACACCTATTTAAGGTCGCTTTCACAGATAAATAATTATTATCTTTTAAATCATTACAGGGTTTTTACAGACATTATTTGGGGTATTATTAAATTACATATTATTTGTACAGCGCCTTTGAATGGCTCCTGCTAGTAAGGGCGCTTTATTAAATATACATTATTATTATTATTATGTTATGAACCAGTGTCAATATCTATGTATTCTAAAACACACACGGACGCATACACACACACACAGACACACGGAGTCAACCACTATTAGACTGAAAGCTATGGGGGGGGGGGTATTTATGTTTTGTTTACCAAAAGGTCTGAGGGTTGTTTCTTAATGACAATTTTCTACTGAATTCAGAAATCCATTTCTTACAAAACCCCGCTTCGACAATATTTCACAAATCACCTTCAAAGTGAGGTACCCTGAAATTCCAAAATCGCGATCCCACGTGGACGCTATATTTTGACGAATACATTATTATCTTGGAAACCTGTTAAGCTTTACCTATATTTACAAATGAGGTGTCATTATAATCAGTGGTGTGTACTGGTTCATGTGATATACATGAAATGTATGATCAATAAGGAATTATGATATTTATTAATATTACTTTTGGTATATCCCAATATATTTCAGATTACTCCGGGAGAAGATAATTATTTACTTTATCGTTTGCTTGGAGAAAACAAATGACAATACACTTACCTATATGACATACTCCAACAACGTCTGATGTCTCTACTACCACCTAACAACAACGTCTGATGTCTCTACTATCACCTAACAACAACGTCTGATTTCTCTACTATCACCTAACAACAACGTCTGATGTCTCTACTATCATCTAACAACAACGTCTGATGTCTCTACTATCACCTAACAACAACGTCTGATGTCTCTACTATCACCTAACGACAACGTCTGATATCTCTACTATCATCTAACAACAACGTCTGATGTCTCTACTATCACCTAACAACAACGTCTGATGTCTCTACTATCACCTAACACCAACTATGTGTGTAGTTCATCACGGGTATATAATGCGGAAATTCCAAATATCCGTGGTGATTGCTCCAAAAAGCTAAATGGACTTCACAATATACAAACAAAATATCCATCAAAATGATTAACTGTGCAGTTATTGTTATTTTGTTATATCAGAAATCAGATGAACCGGTGTCAATTAATATTTATTACATTATCAATATTTTAATTTGTTAACAGTTTACATCAATCTAGAATATTGTTATATATAACAATATGGTGTGATCCTTTATATATGGTATTTAACATATTTAATACCACTTTAATACTAAGAATATTATTGATCTATAACACAATCATATACACTCGTAAATGAATGCATGTGATATATACTTTAGATAATCAAAACATGAATTCATGAGAAAATTGTCATTAAAAAACAACACTCAGACCTTTTGGAAAACAAAATATGAATCTGTGAAATCGTGGAAACATTACCACAGGTATGTTGGTTCTATGGATAAATATACCGATACTGATTAATGAATATTCGTACGGAATATTAATAATTATACATATTAATAATTAAATACAAAACTTTATTACCTTCACATAGAATAATATTACAAGGAATGAAGGCGTAACTCATTTTAACTTGAAGATATCGTCATGAAATAATGTTGTAAATATGCGGTTAATATTCTGTTTGTCTTTCACGAAGGCACACCGGAACAACATGTGCAAGCACGTACATACAGTCACATGGTTAGATCTGATCAAATGACAGCGAATTTATTCTTTAGAATACAGTCATGACTCTCATCTGACTATCAAAAATAAGCTATAATGCTATTTAAAGAAAACATTATTTACTATAAGAAGCAGCTAACGTTTACAATAACAGAAAATGTTTACCCTTAGCCCATTTGATTTATCTGTTTACATTATAGAGTTATCATTACTGGAATGAACTAGTAGAGATACATACAGTTAGATACATAAGCATAAATTTAAGCACACTACTTAAAACCCAGAAAATCAGCACGTCGCCCTCCAATAAATTTGCCAATTCCTCTGCCAATCACATTGGCCAGTGTTTTTCCAATTATTCCATCCACAGGTATCAGCATTTGGCCCAATGTAGGACCCACAGTGGAGGCAGCCATCAGAATTTCTAAACGTAGACACCTTTTTCTCAGTTTCCCGTCACTCAACATTTCGTTGGTGTTCTTACCTATGTCGCCACAAATACCACGAAGTGTTGTACCTAATAAACGAATCTTCAGGGAGTTCTTTTTGAATAATTATGATAGTTTATCTGATACGAGATGTCTAACATCATATTTTCACCTCAATTGTCGGGGACTCTCCTCAAATTGGGAGAAGTTTCATGATTTACTTTGTCAAATACACTCTGATGACTTTAGCTTTGATTATATCGGACTCAGTGAAGTATTTCGTTGTGACCGCGATCAACGTCTTCGTATCCCTGGTTACCATGACGTCATCACTCGATGTAGAGACGAAACTGATGATTGGATGGGTGGTGTTGCCTTATTTATTTGTCATTGCACTCGACGTCACAAGAATACCCAAACTCAAACCTAAAACCAGTTATGGTGCAGATGGTATATCTACTAAATTACTGAAAAAGACAATAGACCAAATTGTAGACCCCATAACATACATTATAAATCTAACCTTTAACACAGGCACTTTCCCAACTGATTTGAAATGTGCCAAAATAATCCCTATTTACAAAGCCGGGGACTCATGTCTACTAAATAATTATCGACCAATTAGCTTGTTATCGTCATTTTCAAAAATACTGGAGAGAATAATGTAAAACAAAATTGTTAACTTCCTCTATACCAATGACATATTATATCGCCATCAATATGGATTCCGAGCTAAACATTCCACAATTCACCCAGTCCTACATCTATTAAATCACTGTGTCGATGTTAACAATTCGAATCCTACGCGACTTACCCTCGCAACATTTTGTGACCTAAGTAAGGCCTTTGATACCATTAGCACTGAGATATTGCTCCACAAACTTAATATTTATGGTATACCAGGGTTGGCCAATAAATGGATCGACAGTTATTTGAAAAATAGAACTCAGTATGTTGAAATAGACTCTCATGTATCACTCGGGCTATCTGTTCGTTGCGGGGTACCCCAGGGTTCAATTCTCGGCCCACTCCTCTTTCTCATATATATAAATGAAATATCTAGCTGCACAACCGAGAATATTGTGTCATTTGCAGATGACACCACTGTTTTTCTGTTTGACTCTAACCCAATTAACTTGTTTAATAGAGCAAACCTAAGCCTGGACGCAATCTTCAACTGATTTTGTGCAAACAAACTATCTCTTAATGCAACTAAAACGCAATACATGTTAAATCAGCCAGCTTCCAAATTTCAAAATCTTGACCAGCATAAGCTGTCAATCAATGGTAACTCTCTGATACGAGCTAATTCCTGTAAATTCCTAGGCATACCAATAGATGAATCACTGTGCTGGCAAAAACACCTATCTCGCATCAACAGCAAGATTTCACGAGCACTATTTGTCATTAAGCGAATTAAATTCTCTTTCTCAGTGGAAAGCTTACATACCCTGTACTTTGCATTACTCCATCCACACTTATTATGTGGAATTCTTTCCTGGGGAAATGCCAAATCAAACATTCTACACAAAACAGAAGTTCTTCACAAACAAGCAATCCAAATTATACCAAAAAGCACTACAATAGTCACACAGATCCACTATCTAAGCAGTCTGGTATCCTCAAGATATCTGATTTATATCAGCTCGAGGTGCTATTATTTATGCATTGCTACTCTTAACAGAAATTGCCTCCTTCATTTACGGGCATATATAGCATAAATCGTGACGCAAATGAGTCTTATAAAACCAGACAAGATGATATGTTCTATGTCCCTAGAACAAAATCCAAATTTATTGACAAACTCCCGCTATTCCAGTTTCCAACGATATGGAACACATGGCATACTCAGATGAATGTCAATAACTCACGCGTTTGTCTGAAGCGATCCTTTAAAACGAAGTGCTTAGATAGTTACGCTGCAGTTGTTAACTGCAACAACCCATATTGCGGGGACTGCTATACCATATCATAACTTCATATGCGTCATGTTTCTTTGTCCAAAACCCTCACTTGTCTTTGAATTTTCTTCTCGTGCACCGTGATGGGTGGTGATGTTTGGCCGCGTGCAAATGTCATATGCAGCAGGAAAACAACCTTTCCAGGTTATGCTGCTCCACCATTTTCATAACACTTATATTTGCTTATCGTATGTATCTTTTATATTGTATATGTATTGGAAATGGAAATAAATTATCTATCTATCTATCTAGGAATGGCTTCTAATTGAAATCAACACCGACATAAATCATTGCCAACCACTACTCATAATACATAATAATAACAGTTATAATCATTATGTTTTGTATTTTGTAAGTGCAGGTTTCCTGGCTAAGCTATTTACTACACTGGATGCTACAGATCCCAGGCTTGGTCATCATCACACTGATGTGCCTGATGGCACAGATGCTATTTAAGCCAACTGTTGCAACAGTATGCGTGGTCAAGCTATACAAGCGAACTAAACGAGCCATCACAGATCTACGCTGGACGTGTGGTATTAAGTCATGTATGTCATATGATTATATGTTTATGATATGTATAATGCACATTTCAATGAATTGTCAAAATAGATCACATGTCATGTGACGGATATACAATAAAATCATACCATTAATTTGCAATTTGTGTGTGTTTTTGTCAATTACTTGGCCTCAGAAAATACAAATCACACTAAGCGCTATTGATGTATTATGAATAAATTGTTTTTACTGGATGAATGTGGTCATCGTGAAGATGGTGACTCTCAATTTGAGATTGTACCGGGTACAGTATTTATACCACGTACTAATATGGCAATATCTGTTACACGGGTTTCATTTCTTACTGCATTAAACAGGGATCTCCTATAGTTGCTTGTTCTCGTGTGTTTGATGCAATTTCTCACTCAGTTTTATTTGATAAATGCAATGCTATTTTGCCTGATGTTTGCTGACGTTCATTATACTTCTGGTATCAAAATCTCACTATCCAGATTTAAAGTAATTGAATTCGTGTTGAGAGAGGCACGCGACAAGTATGTTTCTCGTCTGATTTTTAGTTCAATATTTTCTATCAAGACACGATGGCCGAACTAACAAATACGATTGGAGACATTTGTATTAATACCACATCATATGACGTATCTCGTTAAGCTGACGACGTTTTGTTGACAAGTTCTACAGTAACTGGTTTGTAAAGACTCATCAATGTGTCTGATAAATATACATCAACTCTTGGTTTGCGGTTTAATCCGAACATACACATTGTATTACATTTGGTAAAACTAGTTTTGTTAAAAACCCCGAATGATCTTTAGAATTTAGAATCAAATCATGTAGGAAATCTTTCTACGTGCTGCAGTCAATTAGAATTTGTAGAATTTTGTTATATTCCACCCAGTGTTACACCCTGAATAAAAAATATCTTTATAAGTTGGATAAAATTCAGACCCGATTTCTTAAATCATCGGTCGGGCTTAGTAAATATTGTAGAAACACGTCTCTCTCACAAGCTCTAAAATACAAAACCATTCTACTCTCCTAGATGCATATAATTTGGATCTGATTTCAGGTCTCACTGCCGAGTTTTAGATGGCTCTTCGGCCAACTCCCTCAACCTTTTCGGATTCACTGTTAGTCAGTGCTCTGGCTTCGCCTACGTCAATTACTCCGACATTGTGTATCGTGTGCGGGTATCTTGCTCCAAATTGGCAATACTTAGCAGTTTGTGAAGCTGGGCTTAGTGGCCCAAGTAATACCCTATAGCGATGGCATAGCTCGCAGGTACCACTGCTTAGTGCATGTGAGATAAGCGACCATGTTCGGTTGGTTTTCTGGGGATATTGGAAGTAACATGGTTTTCATCAATGTGTATATTTGCAGCGCAGCCTGTCCTAATGTATTCCTCAAGACAGAGCCCAGTCGTCCCTCGTAACTGGCGTAAAGCTTTTTAATCTCATCATCGTCCACAGGGTAAATCTAGTCTAAGCCGGATAACGCACAGATATTGCATATAAAATATTTCCCTTTTGTATTGCGAAGTGTCAACACTAACTACAGTAGATTTAGTATCAACGGACTTCGGAACTGCCTCATCCCAGTGAGCATCAATATGATGATCACTCATTTCGTCATAAAATCATCGATAATGTACATTGTTCGTTCTCCCTGAAATATTTGATAGAAAGCCAGCAGATAATCTTGCAGCCGCTTCCCAAACTGAAAAGAGCCAGTAGTCACACTGACGATCTTTGGATGGTAACTGGACAGCGTCTGAGATAACGACCCAAGGTAGTCACTTTTACTCTTACTACCTAGGTAGTCAGGGACATTTGGAATTCTAGATTATTTGGTAGTTAGGTACGTAGTCAATATGACTGCTTTATGGTTGTCCCTGTGACTACTACTAAATCGTCTCTACATGGTCCAAGTGACTACCATTAGATAGTCACAGTGACTAGTTTATAGTAGTCCACTGTATGGCTTGTATTTTCTAAAACCTAGTCATTGAGACTATATATTAGTGCTCAAACAGTCCAAGGAGGTAGTCACAGAGACAATCAGGTGGTAGTCACTTTGATCAACCCAACCTGGACAGATGACTCTGGTGTAAGGTGTTATCACAATGAGACTCAACTAGTACTGTGATGTTCTGGTGTAGAAACTTGAAGAAAGTCTTAAACGACTAAAGAGCATATATCTATTTTATTACATGTGTATAAAACATAATTAATAACATACCACTCTAACCAACAGGCCAAATACAATTACCATTTCTAGATAATATTATAATGTGAAACTATGAAAGGAGTTATTTAACCCATAATGGCAACAAATAAAACTAAATAATACTAATTACAGTTTCATATACAAATTCACTCATCAAGTCATAGCTTCTAAAATATCATGAAAATGTCACATTAAATTAAATAAATCTTAGTCATGAAAACACTACACTGTCTCTATATCAATATCAAAATAAAATAGCCGGTCAAATTCAACATACATGGCTCAATGACGATCAGTATCCGATTCAATTACTAATATTGTGCATAATAGAAATTACAACTGGTTAGGACACAATGAATATCGAAGTAAAATAACTGTTCTATTATGAAGTGACAAACCCCTTAGAGGTATATTTACTTTATTTTTTGACGCAAAAATACAATTATGGGGAAATCCTTCCATTCAACATACATTTACACTGATAAAATTAATGGTCATTTCAATTTAGCATCTGTCACCGAAGCAACATTATCATCATTACTTTAAATTCCAAATTATCTTTTGACGGCAATGTTAGAGTTTTCCAGGTAATCAGTAGAGACGGCCATCATGAAATAGCAAACAAGGAGTCCTATGGAATGATCATCCTCACATCTCATGTCACCATGTTGCCATTGATGATGATGATGACAGCCGTGCTCATATCGGTGATTCCATATACAGGAATCATCATCCTCACGCCTCATGTCATCATTTTGTCTTTGATGGTGACGACCGTCGTGCATAAACAAACTATTGGAGCGGGTTTGGTTGCGTTGTGCCAGTGTACTTAAACTTTGGCCATCGTGTCCCTTGAAGTAAGATCTATTACCAAGTTGATTTAAATTGACTTTAGGTTACTCTTTTTTGTGTGTTTCTTGGAACGGTCCTGTTATGGTTGCTATTGTGACCCCTTCTATTGGGATAGGGACATATTCGGATACCATGTGACCATTTATCAGCCTGGAAGACAGCATCTTCTGTCAGCTAGTTATCTACTATCGCACAAAATCATGTAGAGTTTGAATCTTCCGGGCTCATCCGAATGACGTCAGATATCCCATCGATCGGTAAGACAACCAGATATGTGTGGAAATCGTCAGCTGTCGAATAGATGGTTATATTCCAGATGCATGATCAGGTTTTGGTCCCGTCGCCTTTATTCTGTGTGACCACATTGAAGAACCCAGAATAGGAGCATGTCTCGCGCCGTTAATAGAACTCGTCCCTTTTTGTATACGTTTTCTTGCAATAGTTGATTTGGGAGTAATCTGTTCTTACCCCGATTGCGTCCGAGCGTTGACCTGTTGTACCTGTGGTAGAGCGGTAAGGAATAAAAGTTATTACAGATATTAGCATAGACCTAAGCGAATTAGACGTTCGCCACATCTTTCCTTGACTCGTCCACTATTTCCATGAGGTACAATGCCGTACAGTATATCATTCTTGTTTACACAAATATGATTCCAAGACAACAAATGAATTTTGTCTGGAATTTCTCAGGGTTGTTCAATAGTGCGAGTTCCTCAAATTTGTATTTACTTATTAGAGTTTAGGGGACGTTCACCTCCTTGTTTTGTTGATGTAATTTGTACTCATTTTGCCAATTGCTGGATTACGCCACCATAGTTATCTTATTTGTGGCCACCAGGTGACACCACCTTGACACGGTGTTAACAATGTTAATCTGGTACTTTTACTCATAGTAAGTATAGTGTATGGGATCTTTTTTCCAGAAAAAGATGTCCTGAAGTACTATTGTATATAATACTCAATCTTCCCTGGCTCTGGAATATCCGTAATAGCTCTTAGATACGAAAAAAAACACATTTAATTTTAATCCATTTTGAGTGCTGAATTTCACAAATAATTAGACAATTAGCTATTATTATATCCAGTCAATTTATCCCATGAAATCTATCACCAAAGACGTGCGGTCTTAAGCTAAGATTCCATAAAGGTACAGGTCGTCATTTTGAACGGGTACCGGTGTATGACCAGTCTATTGGACCGATATGTCACACTACTCACGCATCAGTAACATGTACTAGGTGTAAGCCATCCGATACGCAGACTAAACAGACAACTCGCTCGTTCCAACTCGTACCAACATATGTTTAGTTATTACTGACTACCGGCCACTAGGACGCTGAACACGGTTACTTACTTGGTAATTACTTGGTACCTTAATGCATCAGCTAAACAGTAAATTAACCTTTATTCTTGTTACTTGTGTTCGTTAGTGTGACATCAGCAAAGGTCTCCCAGTATGCGGTAAATCCTATATTTATGCATTTGTTGGTAACACACACACGAACACACACACACAAACACACACAATTTAGTTTTCTTTCTGTTACAATTAGCCCTTAATCTGATATATGTAACGCGGTTTTTATATAGTTCGATACCTCAATATATAAATGAGAATTTATATTAAGATTAATCGTATGGAATAATTATTGAGTGTTGAATGAGTGCGTTAGTGAGTGAGTATTTGTTTTAGCTTTGTTTAGGCACCGGTCACTCTTGGGACATATAGTCGATGGGCCATTCTATAGGGAAACATCCCAGAAACACAGGTAGGAGTTGAATTCGAAGACTATAATCACTCTACTATCAGATTGTCTTGAAGGAGAGTGGAGAACGTTCGCTTGACTTTGTTAGATGTTGTTCTTCTGATATAGATAAATATATAGATAAATGTATCATCTGATGGATTAATGACTGTACACCTACTGATACTTTAATTAAACATTTGGAAATGTTGTGGGCGATCGAGAGAAGCCCGTGAACTTTGGTAGAAAGGTCTATCGAGATTTTTGGTGATCGGGCAAACCACAAACCGTTCATCCAGCTCTAATCTTTAGAATTCAATGGTCGTGCTTTTCGGGGGAATTCGGAGGTTCGAATCCCGACCGTGGTACGATAGTAGTAGGAGTTTTCCTTCCAGCCACGTAAATGTTTATCCAGAAATTTCCGCCCAATATTAAAAATACAAATGTGCGATGCATACCTATATTTTTGGATACAATGTTCAACTTAACTTGCCAAGAGTACACACACATACATATATACACACACGCACGCACGCGCTCACACACACCCGCAGACACACACAACCACAAACTGAAGAAGGTGGGTCAACCCAAAACCTATGCACATGACCCCAGAGGAATGAAAAAAACCCATCACACAGTCACAGTCTGCCACATGTGGAAGAATCGACTAGTAGTGGGCAATTAGACGGTCCACGACTGCTGCCACATGGAAAATGTCGAGGTGCTGCACACAATACCTGTAACCTTAAGCTGCGAGGACAAATAAAAATCTGATCCAGACTTCGATCGTTCAAAGCCACTCCTCTACCCGGATGCCAACAACCTGTATGGGCGGACGATAAACCGCCACTCCCTATGAGCGGCTTCAAGTTGGTGCAAGACTGTGAGAGGCTTTCGGGAGTCATATCAGACCAACCGACTGATAACCAAGAGAGTTACATCCTCAACGTGAACCTAGAGTATCCAAAAGAGCTGCACCGGGTATACAACGCCTACCCATTATCACCGGAGAGCACGATTGTCCACAAAATATGGACGTCGTAGTACCAGAACGGACCTTTAGGCGATTTGATGGCACCACTCCAAAAGCTTGAGTATCAGGTAACGAAGGCACTCCTCCTCATTTGCATACTACGGGCAGCATCAGGACAAGATGATCAACGGGGTCAGACGCGACATGCGTCACCCACTAGCTCGCCTTGTTTGTTCAGGTAGCGGACCTCACATCGGAGGGAAACTTTGCTTAAGTTTCAGGCGAGCCGCTGATTATTTGTTTGCTATATATGGCCTTACTCTTTATGTCGTCGGCAGGTTTCTTACCGAATAAGCGGGTAACCTTGTTACGCAGAGCAGAAACAATGGCGTATGAAATACATAACTTGGAATGGAACTAGTCCTTTATCCGCGGGGCCTTTAATTGGCTGCAATTGCCTTATATAGCCATGGCCAGACCAGACACCCAGCGTGATACTTGCGGCCAGGCATCAGTTATCTGATCGTATCAGTACTTAATTGATAACTCTAAAGATAATTTGTTTCTAATTGACTCAATATTAACTTTTCATATCGGTGCATGTCCACTTACGTAATTCTAACCCTATCTCGTTTTGATCTCATGTCACCGTTTTATCGTTTATTAAATATTCCCAGCAATCTGACACTATCTTTTTAAGTCGTTGTTTTTCCATCAATGTCAAACTTATTAGTTATTTCTAAATAATATGATGCCTGCCGCTTGCTGTATCAGGCTGCGTGATTTTCCGGGAACTGTGTGAAGCCTACCTATCACCGGGTCACTAAACACTAACGGCTTGGTGATAGCTGAGGTTTACAAACCGAGCAAATCGGTATACTTTACAGTGGGTGTGGTTCAATAGTGAGGTAATACATACACTT
The DNA here is from genome assembly GCA_025642065.1 of Paralvinella palmiformis. Taxonomy (NCBI): domain Eukaryota; kingdom Metazoa; phylum Annelida; class Polychaeta; order Terebellida; family Alvinellidae; genus Paralvinella; species Paralvinella palmiformis. Next base: position 791,257 of record JAODUP010000241.1, read on the forward strand.
TGATAACTACTTTGACACCACAGTTTACATTCAACTGTAATTTTATGTGGCTCAAAAGCAGCCTATATGTAAGAATATTTCGATATTCCAGATGCTGATTTAAGCTTCATTCTGGGCTCAATTAAACAGACAAATCCTACCTATATCAACCATAACTTGTTCTCTAATCAAATTGAAAAAATAAGCCTTTAATAAGCTCTCGGTATGTCAACCAACATAAACGTTTGTTGAACACATGAAAAGTTTTATTGTGTACAAAACATACATATGGAAGCAGCAAAGTGACTTAGCTAAAAAAAATAAAGTGGTATTATCAGAGAGCTTATAGAGAGAGAGATGTTATTTTTGCCTCACAATTTTGAATTTTGAACCAGTAGCGCACCTAGCGGACGGCTGCTCTTCTCAGATAAGCAATATCACTTTGGTTGTACACATGTGATTGTGTATATGTGTGCCGTATCGTTGAAATAAATTGCCAAATACTAGTACTATATGTTACATGAGCACACACTCTCTTATTAATTAACAATTTAATTGAGCACAAATGATGTTGAAAACACAAAGCTGTGAAACTGTAAACAAAGAAGTCATTTCATAGCCAGATCACTTCACAGCCTACAATTTGTGATCACTTCACAGCTGATCAGAAAAGAATTGAACGTGGTTTAGATAATTTCACAGCCTGTTCCTTTTTGTTCTTTTTTAGTGAAAACAATTAGATATAATATAATATATATATATATATATATATATATATATATATATATATATATATGTGTGTGTATGTGTGTATGTATGTGTGTGTGTGTGTGTGTGTGTGTGTGTGTGTGTGTGTGTGTGTGTGTGTGTCTATGAACAATTATCACACCCAACAATCACGGGTCATGCCATAGTCCATTAATTTTTTTATTTAAATGTATACATATACAGTTATTATAACGCAACCATAACACAATTCATTACAAACTTTCCACCATATATTCACCATGTCCGTTTATTATATATTAACTAAAACATTTCATAAGTTCATTTAGAGTCTACACCTCAATAACATAGACCAATATAAGCCTGCCCAACTGAGAACAAAGAATATACATGGAATATTAACAATGTGTATGTTTGCGTTAACATATTAGAGATAGAGAAATTAGTACTTTCACACAATAAGAGGCATCAAATCTCTTGTGCCACGGGTTCATCTATAGTTACAGTCAGTCATTTGTTATCAAATGCACAGAATAACCCAAATTGCTTCCAGCTCTAAACAACCACTACTACAAAAGTATGACATTTAGTCCAGATCAGTGAACTGTTTAAAGTTAGACAGAATATACCCAGAGATGTAATAGACAGATGCATTGACCACTGTAACAGATAACACCAGTAAATATGTAACAAAGAGATTGGCTTGTTTACATGGTATCTCATCATCATAGAACTTCAAGGACTGAAACAGAACAATACCTTGTAAACAATTGACTTGAACCAAGTGCATACACAATGTGTAAACGCATGTTTTCCTTTTTTCAAGTTTGTTAAAATTTGATTTGATATGCAGTTAAGTTATGAAGAGAAGTATACCAATTAAAGCACATGAGCTGAACATTCAGATACTAATTCAGGTGCTGGTAATCCTTTTTTTGTATTAAGATATGAAATGGGCTGACAAAATGGGTTTGATGCCTTGTTTCTTATTTAATTAATTTGATAATACCAATTTTCACCATTAATATTTATAAATATTAATTACCATCTAAGCTGGCCCTGTCTCCTGTATAGGTCTCCTATCTGTATAAAAATAATTGGAATAGCATTCTAGATAAGTTTTCTGGTTCATGAATTCCATTTCAGTGAAATGCATATCATACATTCTACAATTAGTATTCAAGTAATTTAAATCTTTCCTCATCATATATCTGAATGACAACAATTAATAACCCATCTTTTACTTCTATCAATAGAAACAATTACAAAATAAATGTTTCTACCACTAGTTGAGGTATTTAATAATTAATTTCATAACATTTAAATTATAAATAGAAGTCCATATATCTATCAATAAGTACCAATTGCTTACATTTAAAAATAAATATGGATGCAGGTGATCATGTAAATACTCAGCTACTTATAATTATTGTAATGAGGGGAAAATTTTCTGATTATAGTAATGTAATTTTACAAGTCCAATTATATTATTAACAATAATAAAGTAAAATATACCTCCCACCCATAACATCTTCAGTGGCTCCATACATGTAACTGTAAGATTATGTATATCTTACAAACCTATTTTGTGATTAATAGGTTAATATTGTTCAATAAAATTTAATCAGATTTTGTCTGAAACAAATATAGATCTAGACAGATCCTGCTTGGGCCTACTGAATGGGTCATATCAAATAGGGGCGTGTCTACTTCAAATTGATATGTTTATTTTTTAAATATCCTTTATTTAAAAAAAAGCCAGATCATATCAAATTTTTACACTAGCTTTCATTTAATTTCGGGATGTCTTTAGTTGTGCATACTTTTTCTGTTACTGCAGCCAAAAGCGGCGCAGAATGAACCAGTGCCATTAGGCGCCATGTTAATGAAGGAAGCTGTCCGTGACAATCTACCTCCGGCCGCTAGGGCCCTGGCGCTCCATGAATTCAAAATGGCGTCCCATGTTAAAACGCGAAGTAACACGTTTGTTATAAATAGTCTTTGGTATAAATGTAATAAACAGAAGCCGTAAACAAAATGTGGGACCAGACAGACAAACAGAAAGACAGGACAAAAGATAGGTCGAAGTGTACATAGCTCTGTGCTAATGATTCATCACGTCATAAAAGACATTAATATTCACTTAAACATATATACATTTGAAACACCCATTTGTGATTGATGTAAATAATAATAATAAAAAGTGTATATTTAATAAAGCGCCCTTACTAGCAGGAGCCATTCAAAGGCGCTGTACAAATAATATGTAATATAATAATACCCCAAATAATGTCTGTAAAAACCCTGTAATGATTTAAAAGATAATAATTATTTATCTGTGAAAGCGACCTTAAATAGGTGTGTTTTTAGAAGAGACTTAAAATTTCCAAGAGACGACGCATTTCTAATATTTGCCCGCAACCTATTCCATAAAGTGGGGGGCTGCAACACTAAATGCACAATCACCATATGACTTGACCCGAGACACAGGCACCTGCAATAGTATCTGACTGGATGACCTGAGTTTTCGGGATGACTTTCTAATGGAAACCAGTTCACACAGGTATTCTGGCGCCATATCATTAATAGATTTATAAGTTATTAACAGAATCTTAAAATCGATACGCTGTCTAACAGGTAGTCAATCTATTTTTTGAAGAATTGGGGTGATATGATCATATTTTCTAGTATTTGTTACAATGCCAGCTCCACTATTCTCAATTCGCTGAAGGCGATTAATGTCTATACGAGATGTAACAAAGGCATGAACTACAGTTACAAGTGATCCTTGTGTCAATAATGCTTTTAAACAGTGGATGTTCTTAAGATGGTAGTAGGCTGCTCGGCAAACTGATGTGAAATGTGCATGCATGTTAATACATTGGTCAAAAATAACCCCTAGATTTTTTATTGCACCATTAGGGGTAATCGAAGATGCACCCATCTGTAATGCTGGTGTGTTTAGGGATTTAACACAATGTGGTGATGCCAAATATAAAATATTTGTTTTATTATCATTTAGTTTTAGAAGATTTTGAGTCATCCATAGCCGAATATCAGCAATACAATATTCTAAATTCTTCAAGGAAGAGGAGAAATTTAACTCATTGTCAGGATCCAGTGATATATACAGCTGTGTGTCATCAAAGACGAAACAACCTTCAGATATGCCTACGCCGAGATTCGAACACGGGTGGTAGTGATCTGTGGTCCAACACGCTACCGCTGGACCACGGAGGCGCCCACCTGACTCTGTAGAGGTAGATTCTCTGGTTGAACAGTTATTACAGGACAAAACATACGCGTTAATATAAAATAATGGGCGGTGTTTCATTTCTCGTCATGATCTATGTCCTAATCTTAGGACCTACGTCCGGGAAAATAGCGGATGCTGAGTAGGAGTTACACCCCAACTAAAGAACACCACTAAGACGTTGTCCGTCCAGCTAATGATGCAGCAGTTCTACATCGAAGAACAGACGAGATCCAACGGCGACTCGGGCATCAAACAAGTCAGATCGTCTCGTCACGGACTGCCGTCCTACCAGTCGGCCAGTCACGTTAACAACAACTTCATCTCCAGTCATGACCACGCCAACGATAGCCGGATAATCGCAATGGGAGAACTGGTTCCTGTCATGAACGGGCGCCGAATTTCGTACCCGACATATAGTGATTGCAGGTTGAATACGAAGAGTTGATCCAGCGGCGAATGTGGTGCTAACGAGGAAATCGAATTCCCCCGAAGTGCCACCAGAGGCAACGCAGAGTGTTTCCATCGGGGGATCAGATCGGGGAGATGCAGCAATGGTTTAAGGCGTGGAAGGAGCAGGACTGTTCTGTAGGAGATTACCGGCCCCGCTTCAAGCCAGTCCTCTGTTATCTGGTGGGTAGTTGGACGAAATCCGATCAGTACAGTACTCTATCGATGAACCAACGGACAGTGATCAATGCCATTGAGATGCCAGCAGTTGGTATGATTTGTAACAAATGGTACTAAAACAAATATTGCAGAAATTGGTCAATCTCGTATTTACAATAATAATAATAATAATAATAATACTAATAATAATAATAATAATAATAATATGATTGTTTATAGCGGATTATTCAACTTGAGTTGCTCTTTCTATTTAAATAAACATACTCTAGCCCATATAGCCCGAACATAGGCATAAATACCCTGGTTTGTTCGTTTGCATTATTTCATTTGATACAGAGGTGTAAATTTGGTGTGGCTATTTTCTATAAACAGGTTCGTTTCACGTCTTATTCTGGAGGTAAAGATAATTCAGGGAATTTTGCCTACCTATCCAACTACGGTGATGAAACTTATCAACGACAACGAGCCGGTGCTTGCATAATGGACATACTTTGCCATCCATTGTCATCCAGGACTTACCAGTAAACGTGCTACACATGGTAGATGATCTGAAAGCGCGCATGTCTATGGGGGCTGCTTCGATGCAAACCTATCTGCAATCGGGAAAAGCGCGATTCAAAATCGCCAAATTACACCCAACAGCAAACACTAACTGGGATCCATTAGACGAACTGATGTCCCAGATCCCCGTCTATGATAATTATGGGGCAACTAAAAACGACGCGGTATTTGGTAACACCGCCCTTCGGTTTGACAGCGACTCGGATGAGCTGCCGAATGCCGCCTATTATCACCGAACGTACAGAGTAAACGCAGATGGAGAAATGGGACTGGAAACAGTTAGCGGCGCTGGAAGACATCGTACTGAACCCGAGCCAATATCGGCGCACACATTTCGCGCCAACGATTTGCCAGCCAACACGAAATTATTTGTTACTCAGCCTGCTAGTGAAATGTACGATGAACACGTACACCATTACTCGATCGGCTACGAAGATTATTCGACGCTTAACCAAGGCGGAATCGTGCATGACGTCATTACGGAAAAGGCCCATCACCATACACATAGTCTTACTCCGGCGAAGGAAGGCAGTGTCAAATATCTGATACAATCTTGTGATGGTCTTGACATGTGTTTTGATGGACATGGCCAACGAGTTTATCCAATTTAAAGTCGATGATCTAGCCACTGACTATGAGTGCAGATAATCATATGTTTCTTTCTTTCTTCGTGCCAGGGCCTATGAATTTCTATAGAAAAAATAACCGCACCTGTTAACGTAAATACTTCGGTTGAAACATGCCAATTTATGATATAATCATTTCTACGCTTTGCATTAAATATATGTTTTTGCTGTTTTTCTTTTTTACCACTTCCATTATATTTAATAGAGTATTTTGAAGCGGTTACCACCTTTGTTGTTTTGGTGATTGATAATTTACTTTTTTGATGGTGTAAGATTTATGACATGCACACGATACGTACCAGATTAGGAACACTATATATCCTAACTCGGCGCATACTTTCATTAACCAATTCACACAATTAAGCACTGGTAAGCACGATCATTGGCACGCTCATGGTGTTATTGATATATATTCATCATAAATAAGGCGAAAACCTAATATAACCTTAGCAGTAGTATTTATATTTTG